>CM068825.1:150426693-150889452 GCA_028554795.2 Sinohyriopsis cumingii
AATATATAAAAATATATATAAATATGAATCGAGAAAATATCAATAATGTGATTGATGCTATTAAAAAATTAGAAAAACAAGGATTTAATATATTACTAAATGTTGAAACTATTCTGTCTGATTTTGAATCATTATACGAAGCTAAATGTGCAGGGCGTTATATTCTTCCTGCTCAATATCGATTCATAAAGATGATTCAAAATAATTTGTATAAATCGCTAGCCAGCGTAGCGGAGACACAAATAAATGAATTTGTTCCACTGTCTCGTGCAATCGAAAAGATCAGGCTGGCACTGGCAGCTGAGTATGAAACAAAGAAGATAATAAATAATCGGGTCAGAAAATTAAAGCATTGTATGTCCGCTGACGCTGTCAAGGATGAAAATCCAGAGAATTTTGAAGTCAATGATAGCTTCGTCACTGACGAGAAAGTAAATACCTCACCTTGATTGCATTTTACTTGGAAGTGAAATCGAAAGTAAAAAAAAAGGAATATTTTTTTTTACTGTCCAAATTATGCAATTGTCCGATTTTTCTGGTTGCTACTAGCAAATACCAGCGAAAATTGTCAGTGAAAAAAATTATATTATAATAAAATTCTGCAACTGTCCGTGGTTGTTGATTTTTTTTTTACCAGCGAAAATTGTCAGTGAAAAAAAATTATATTATAGTAAAATTCTGCAACTGTCCGATTTCGTTGGTTTTCATAGCAAAATACCCCTATGAAATCAGCACTTTGGACTGTTTTGTTAATTTTTACTAGCAAATATCCCATCAAATCCGCGACTTTGGACTGTTTCGTTGGTTTTTACTAGCAAATACCCTATCAGGATCAACAAAATGGACAATTTTGTTGATTTTCATAGCAAAATACCCCTATGAATCAGCGAAATTGTCAATGGTAAAAAAAATGTATATAAAGTAAAATATTTTCAAAGGATTTTCACTGCAGTATTTTATCGAGATGATCCCGTGAAATGCACGAGTAAACAACATTGAGGATTTGGTCTGCGTCACAAGTAATCATGATATTGTTTTCGCGGAATTGCTTCAGCTGAAAATCTGTCAGTAAAAAATCATCATTGCCGTACTTATCGATGATTATTTTAACAACGCCCGGGAAACGATTTCCGGTAAATAATTTTCGGATGAATTCTTCAAGCGCGCGCTTGTCAACGATGGAACATCTCACGTGTTGATACATTTGCTATGTTATTCGCGTTCATTTAATATAATTTATTACGACAGTGCTGTCGCTGATGGTGATGTCGCTGACAGTGCTATCATCGTCGTCGTTGTCACTGTCAATAAAATCACTGTCAGAGACATCTTCATCTTCATCACTGACAACAAAATCACTGTCAGTGGAAATGTCGGAGACATTTCCATCTTCGTCATCATCATACTTCTGGTAATTCGAAGATTTTTTGGACATTATTATGATATGATATTATTAATTGAAAGTCTACGATGAAAGTCCTTGAAAAATACTTCGTATTTTTACGACTTGAAAATCGTTTCACGATGAAAGTCCTTAGGACTTTACCAGCAGATTAATACTAATAGTTTCACCTCGTAGGTCCAAAAGTCTACCCTGCTGGTCAGTGACTTTAAAATTCATCCTTGTCAGCGTCGGGTTATGACACCGCAGAAATACTGGATTGATTGGCTCTTGTACAATCAAAAATCCAGGTGGTTCTTTAGGGGTAAATGAATACAATATAAACCCTTGCTGGGCTTGATTTGATGTTGTTGTGTCTATGTTGTAACTGCCATCGATGACATCACATACAAGATTGACCGCGACGACATCAGTGATATTTACTACGCCTGGAGAAATATGTCTGCCATCACCGCTGGTGGAATTGTCAACGCTGAAGATAACGGGTTGTGGTAATATTCGCTTGTTGTACGCGGCAAGAATATCCGGGAAGTATTCATCGATGACATCAGTGACGTGTTTTCGTAAGATGACCGGGGAAACGTATCCGGGAAACTTATAATTTGCAAGTTCAGCTTCGCTGATTTTAAGTTTATCTAATGCTTCTCGGAGAGCACGTAGATTTTCTTCCTTTTTTATTTTTTCCACAAGATATGCTAATTTAGGGATATTCGTATCCGGGAAACCGTTCAGAGATCGACCTCAGTCTTCCTACCTCTTTTTCATCTTTTTCTATTTCGGCTTTTTCGTACTTGATCGCATCGACTATGCTTTCAACTGCTCTGCTGTTCAAAGTGTTCATGTAATTTGCGATTTTTATTTAATTTTTTGATTTCGCTGATGATATCATCACGGGAACCTGTTATATCGCTGATATGTGATTGAAAGCGCGAACGTAAATTCTTTAGTCGTTGATTGTGCAATGCACGATAATAATTAAATAGATCAGTAAGTCCCTCATTCGAATAAAAAGTATATACACCGAGCACAGTGTATACCACCTCCCAGCCGATTCTCCCATTATATTCAAAATTAAATCCTGGATTATAACCAATTGGATGAGTTATTGCCGGGATGATACGTTTATCTTCTTTTTCAAGCTCATCCGGGTAATAATCTCTTTCCGGTTCGTCAGTGATATAATCGGACTTTTCGGGTGCAGGTTGTATCGGTGGTGTCGGTGGTGGATTTTCAGGCCATCCTAATACTGTTCTGATTGAACTGTTATAAATGTCTACGTGGTAACCCGGTGTTGAGATTTCGATGATCGTTGACAACGTTGGCTCGTGTGCTGATACATTGATCTTTGATTCTTTTCCGGTGACACGCTTCATTTGACGCTGTATTTCTTTGTTGATTTCTTCGATCTGATAACTCCCAGTGGGTAATGCAATGATGTTCCAGTCGGGGGTGCCGTCAGGGTTATTCTGATACGAAAATACAAATGAATTATTCGGCGATTGTCCGTGAAATGATCTCGACCTGATATTGGGCCAACTGTGATATACTCGTAATTGTGCCAACGAGATTTCTTTTACTGGAATTGCAGTTGGAAAATTAATATTAAACTCTGGTTGCGTCGAAGATATTGTTATCATTGATGTTTTTACCGGAGTTGTGTTCGCGGCTATCTATTGAAGTATCTCCGTCATTATTTATCTTCATCGTTTTCAAATTAAAATTCTTTGTGCGCTCGTAATCGTTGTATGCTGCTGCGATCAGCGTGAATTCGGAATCGGATATAACTGTATCGTCAAGGCTGGATGATATCAACGAGGACAATTTCGAGTAGGTGCTTGTGGCCGCGTTGTTTAACTTTTCATATTCGTGTAATTTTGTTAGCGCGTACGATGATATTTTTTTTGCAATTATATTAGCAACTCCTGCAATCGTCGTTGATGCTGAAATTGTGATTGTAATCGCGATTGCAGTTGTCACTGGTGTCAGCGCTGATAATAACACACCCGTGGATGCAACTACCGCGGATACCGAATACACTATTGTGTCTAATACAGTTACACGCCGTTTGTATTTTTTTATCTTTGTTGCGCATTTGTCAATAGTGTTTTTTAACTCTGACTGCCATTCGCGTACCTGATCATATCTATATTGCTGAGCATCTAATGTTGTCGTTGATGCTGATTTCATTTTATTATTTTACGCGGTAACCAATTGAGGTGTTTCTGCGACGAATTCCAAACACCACCATTAAGATGTTGCGGTTCATTTCTTGTCTGCGGCTTCCAGTATAAATATTTCTTCGGTTCCGCTGTTTAGTATTACAGTTACAACCCCGGAATACTTATCGGTGGAATGTCTCCAGGGATATGTTGTGAAGATTTCAAATTTAGCGGCACTGAATACAGACAGTCTATACACGCCAGTGGCTGTTGCTGTATATTTGATAGTATTATTTTGTCGGGCCCATGTTGCGAATCCCGATGATACCGTGTATGTTATGTTGGTGATATGCCCGGGGGTAACTCCAGTGGGGACTTTAATCAGACTGGTTTTGTTAACGATCTCAGGAATCTCCGCTACGATGTTTTGCTGTGTTTGTTTGATCGTGTTAATGTTATTTTCTATCAACGCGATTTGATCTGAAAAACTTTTTTCTGTTCTGACTACACCTAACCGGGTATTAATCTTGTTGATATCGTTGGCGTTATTATTAAGATTTGGTATGATTTCAGAAAGTTTCATGTCGATGACTGGAGGAACCCCAAAGAACTTATCCACGGCCTCATCAGTTTTTGCGAAGTTTCTTCGAAGTCTTGTAAACGCGCCCATGTGAACATCATACTCTGCCCGCAACGTGGTTAGTTTACCGTCAATGGCGCTAGTGCTTGTGTCTACATATTGTTTGTTTGTTGCGTCTTCGTTCGATGTTGGATCTCTTAAAACGGTTATTTTATTACCGTTCATGCTGAGTTCACCTGTCATTGTATCACCGGTCTTCGCTACACGTTCCCCTGCGGCTTTTCGTGCATCATCTCGAAGCGCCGCGATTGATATCAGTGAATCTCTGATTCTGCCGCTGTCAGTGAATACAACGATGTTGTCCGTGGTAGCTCCAATAACCCTGCGAATTATGTCATTCCACTTAATATTACTGGTTTTTAGCTTGCCATGTCGATCTTGAAAAATTACAACCTCATCTGGGTCTATCCCGGTTAACGTTAAAAGATTATCAATTTCATCTTTGGTCGCATACTTTGATAAATCGATATCTTTTTTTTTCTTCCTTGGTTCTGCTTGATCTTCCGTAAATATCTACCATTATTAGTTATGGGGTTGTTTAAATTTGGAACTCACATCTGTGGTGTATTCATGCACGACTTTGTGCGGAGGAATTTTTGGATTTCTTGAGATTACATCAAGAACGTTTAAAACCTCCTGACCACAAATGGGAGGATCAATCAGTGTTTGTGTTGGTAACGTTGACTGCCAAACTGGAATGTTGGAAAATCTGCGAATATACCTGAAAAACTCAACTGGCGGTGCTAAACCGTACGAGTCAAAATAGATAATTCCACGTGGATCGATCGCGTAAGCAACCCAGTGAGTTCCATGACCTTCCTTGTTGTCGAGATTAATAATTCCGGTTTCTGTGCTATTCGGTCGTACTGGTAATTCATCTCGCATAAATACACCTCTGAAATTCTTTATACGTAATTGCTTAACAGCATCAAGCAAATCAAAGTTGCTTGCTGAAAGCGTTTTTAAAACCGTTTTGGATACCATGATACCGGAGTTCCTGGGAGTCTTAGACCGCGGCCTGTTTTTTTTCTATATCCTGATCCTGATTTAGGTATTCTTTGCATCAAAGAAGCAAACTTACCGAGTGGACCTCCTACGTTGTGCCGACTTATTGCATCAGCAGCAGCACTGAGTATTGGGGTAAGTGCTTTTTGACCTCCTCTAGCAGCAAGCAATGGTCCCATTAGGAGTGGTGCTAATATATTTCCTCCTTGTTTGTTATATCCTTTTCCGACCACTTTCTTAAGTGCCATTCCTGCTGCGGTTCCAACTGCTCCTAACGCTGCTGCCTTTTGCTGCTGCGGCTGCTGCTGGTGCTACTGCTGCGGCAAATATTCCACCGGACTTAACCATGTCACGGACAGCTGTGGCAGTAAAATCAAGTCTGATTCCCTTTCCTGCTGTTCTGGCTTTGTTGATTTGATTAAGTTGTGTTTGAGTGACCGATAACTTATTTTGACCACCACTAAGTTGTCCGTGTTTAAGTGTTATTGACGTTCCAGACGCTGATGCTTGCTTTGATTTTAGTTTGTTGATCTGACCAGGGGACAGAACGACGTTAGCGTGATGATATGACATTTTATTTATCAGAGATTGATCTAATTGTGCTGATTACATGTTTTTGGAGAACTACAGGTTTTGTACTGGAGCATCAACGAGTATCATTCGGCCGCCAGCACCTTCAAGCAACATTGCTTTATCGGAAAGTATGACCGCGACGGCTCTGTAATTAGCTATAGCTCCTGCTGCTAGTAGGTCTCTATTCACAGTAGCCCTGAAGTGAATATCAACGATAGACTGTCTGGTTAGATCAAGGTGTTCCAGCGAGAAGTAATAGATTGGATAATGAGATATAAAATCCAATTGTGATATTTGCAAACCAGTATCGATATTTAGATCGCGCGCTAGATATTTCGTCAATCGTTGATATGCACGTGCAACATGATTATTACCAAAATTTAGCATTATGTTCTCGGATGGTTCCTCATGTCCGTTTATTCTCAGAGAAACGTCAGTGATACCAAGTTGATCAAATATCATATGCGAACGTGTTTGATTACCCACTCGTGTAACATCCTGAAGAGCAACGAAAATATGTCGCGGCGCGGCAACCCCCTGCTGTGATGCTATCTGCCATGTAAATAAACCATTGGTGGTACCTTGAAAACTATCTGTGGTTGTTGTAAGCCACGATAGCAGCGTTTTACCACCTTGATCCATAAAAGAAAGCAGTCGCTGTTCTTCAGTAATTGCAGGAGTCATTACCGGCATCCACAGTGATAGTTTTGTTATGTTTACTCTACCAGCATCATTAGCAACAGCACCAGCTTCTCGCCACAGCGCATCATTATCGTCGGCTTTTCTAACAAGTACGACTGTATGTTTTGCTCCGAAAATTACCTTTCTGACATCCCGGCAAAATCCTAAGATATGCGACAGCGGAATCGCACAAGAAAATTTTCTACTATTTCCTTTCAACATTTGTCTACGTGTAGCGAAACCTAAGTTATATTCAGGGTTGTGGCTTTGTGGCATCAAAAATGCAGCACCTGGTCTTGCTATAGCTCCAGCTGGCTGTGGATCAGCTGCAGTATCACGCGGCACTTGTACATAACGAAATTGATCTGGATTAGGATGATTAGTATTATCCTTGGCAAACATCATTGATGGACCAGCTGATCTTGTATAATCATCAGAATATCTCGCTAGACCAATTATTGTTGTGGCAACATCAACATCCTTCTGAATCGATTCGATATTTTTTCCATCAATCATGTAGATAGCACTATCAAACAAGGCCATAATTCCGTTATTGACAAAACCGATTTTAAACGCATCACCGTAGTCTGTACCATCTAATGCTTTTACAATTTCCCCTTCTACTTCAATAAACGCTTCAGCGGGCAGGAAATATCTACTTGTATCCTGAACCTGAAGTTCAATTCGTCCTCGTCTGTCTGGGTCTCGTGCGTCATAAGAATAATACTGATAATCACGCACTGATTCATTTTTGAGAACCGGTTCGTCTATGTCGAATGCTGGGTCGGATTCCCGTTTAAACATTTTATTATAAAAGTTATCGTCTAAAACGAAGACCACTTCCCGCAATCAAACTTGTATTCATTTGTTCAGGATTTATTCCTTGATTTATCAGCGCTGTTAGTTTTTGATATGCGGCTTCATTTATTACTTTGCCGACATTTGCTGGCATGTCTGCGGTGGCTGGTAATTTTACCGGCGGAGGTTTTCTGCGTATCAGTCGTGCTAGTCTGTCCTTGATTGCCGTGAATGCTTTACCGGCAGCGCTACCAACAGCGCCAATAGCTTTATCTTTAATAACATCAATGGCTTTCATTGATAATTGTTTTGCGATCGGTATTGCTTTAGGTGCCATTCTCGCAAATAAACCCTGAACAACATCGCCGAATCCGTTTCCATAATTCATCCTGTATACTGGTAGTCGTGAATTTACAACCCTGACCATGACTGGTCTACGATGAGAATTGTGTACTATCATGCTATTTAATTGTTATTTCTCTAATCGTCGATGAGCTCATCAATAAGTTCTCGATAGATGTGAGTATCCATGATACCACGTTGAAATAGTCGCTGTCAAATATCAGCCGCTTCATTAATTATTTCTGGTGAGTTATTTCCAGCTCGTTTTCCTCCTAAGAGAACTTCTAGCCGTGATACATCATTGAGAACATTATCAGGACAAATATTTAAACCCTTTCCAGTTTTTGGTTGTTGTCTTACAATTCTCGGGGTTAAAACATCCTGCGGTAAACTTTCAGGAGATGTTGTTAAACCAATTATCGGCGACCTAGTTGGCTCGGATTTTTGACGACGTGGACTTTGTTCAGATGCAACCTCATATTCACCTAACGGGACTTGGTCAGTATCTATTATCCTCCGCCGTTGTTGTTGTAAAGGTGTAGAAGGTTTCTGCTGGGAGGATTCTAGTTGTTTTACATATTCGTTATAAACTCCTTTTACTTCTTCAAGGAGACCTCTGTATTCTAAATCATCGTCTCTGGCTTGTTTTTTGTTTTTATATATACGATATATCCATTTAATAAAATTATCATCATTTACGTTTTCAAAACCGGGTTTTAAGATACTAGATTTATTAAACATACCAATTAATATTTTTCTGGGCAATTCTTCTCTTGTAGTATTTTTAATATCTTCAGCAAATCCCTCCCTAAATTTTGCAATCAGTCCAATATTTTCCTTTATTGGTTTGGACGCGAGTTCAGTACGAATTTGCCCAATACCTTCAAGTATTTCTTCGCCGACGGGTGGAGGTTGAGCTGCAGCTATATCAGTTGGAAGATCTCGTAGAATCTTTTTTGTTTTTTTTTGGGTTCTTCTAGCAATTTTTTCAGTTTGCTCAGCGGTTTGTTTTAACACTGGAAGAATACCCTTTTCATCTCCCAATAAAGCTTCTTTGGTGACCGCCACAGCCTTCTCAGTAGCTGTTGTAACAGGTTTAAATAATTCTTCTGCACCTGTTGCAAATTCAACTTGTGCTTGCTGTCTCGCTTGTAATTTTTGTCTTACACTATCACGAACAGGAAGAAATTTTTGTATTGCTTCTAGTCGCTCTCGAGCTAGTCTAGCGGAATGTGCTTCTCCAATGTTAGCCATTATTGTTAACTTAAATTTTTAATTCACAGCAGAAATCCTAGAATATTTACATGAAGCAGCAGAGAGACTGAGCCCGAGAGTGTTTCGTCGACGTCTCCCTGGGTCAAGAAGTATTTTTATAGTGAGTTATTTTTCATTGAAATAACTTCTTTGGTCAGCAGAGAAGAGTTATTTATCATAGTTTTCTGAATAGAGGGTTTATTTTGTGAAATAAGACCCTCTATCAAGAGTGTTTTCGATAGATGGTTCTGTTGGAACGAAATAGTTGGTGGGCTCAGTCTCTCTGCTGCTCGTCGATAACAAGATAACCGTGAAATTCTTTGACTTGTAAAGATGATTCGAATTCAAATCCAGTATAGCGTGAATTATGTTTCTTTTCTTAATATGCTATTTTACTTTAATTCGGAAGGTGAATTATGTAACTGTATATTTTCGATGTGAAAAATCATAAAAAAGAACAGAACATAAACGGTCAACCGCGTACATGCTATTATATATGTTATACAGAACACCTTGATAGCCAATATGTTGGAGCATAAAAAGAAAATCTGCTGGATAACGGATATGTTTCATATCGAGGGTGAAAATAATGAGTTTTTCCCCTACTCGATGTAATATATCCGTTTATCACTCGTTTCAAGCTCAACGTCACATGCCACACACACGTCTGGGTGTCGGAACTGTCACTAGTTGATGTCAGGTATAGGCACGTATAACGAAGTTGACTTCACCAATACTGAGATGTCATCCTTACACTTTTGTACAAACTTGAGAAACTTGTACACTGGCACCAATTATTTGTATATTGTTCAAGCATTACCATAAAGAGGTAAAGGTGTAAAATACTGAATAATCAAAGCAATATTCTCAGCAAAACAATCAGGCAGAAGTATAAAAAGAAAACGAATGCAAATCCTAAGAAAGAATTAATTGTGATCGTACTGCGAAGTTTGAGACAAATGGAAATATTTTCCACATTATCTCCTACTGTAAAAATACTAAGCTGAAGCTATTGTTGTGCCATATGTGACGAGAGAGAGAGAGAGAGAGAGATGCCCATAACTAGGTCCAGAAAAATACTAAATTAATTAGCACTAACTTTACTCTTGGTCGATATTCTACTTTACATTTGTTTTGTTTTTTTAAATGAGAGTTTCTAAACGTGGAAAAAGTCTGAGAATGACAGCTTGAGGGAATTAATAGGGTTTACTGATTACATACTTCATTAATATCGGTTACCTATCAGATGCACCAATTAACACTCATTAGGATGTATCTGCGCCTTTGTTTTTTTTCTTCTGTATATTTTAATGTTCTCACACATTTAGAGACTGCATGACAAGCAGAAATTTGAAATTAAAAAAAAAAGAAGAAACACATCGATTTTCATATATGACACCAGGTTTTTTTAAGTATTTGAGAACTAATTGCATTCATATGATTTCCATTTCTAACTATTTTTATCTCTCTGGAAGATATGTGTTCAAAGTTTATTTCTGTTGTGACAGTAGTGAAGAATAAAATGCCGTAGGTCTACAACTTAATACTGGTATTGCGGTTTATTAAATCACATGGAAGACGGTGGATCAAGAACATAAAAATAGTAAGCGACCCTGAAAACGAAAACAATGTCAAGCAATTAGCTTATCACAACAAATGCATTGTATTTATAATTGGAAAAGAAAATATAATCACGTTCTAAAGTTTTTATTATTTTATTTGAAAAGTATACATCTCACACTTATTTGGATTTCTTTAGCGGTGATTACACAGTCTTGTATATAAAAGCATACAAATACAAAATACGTTCATGCACATTCAATGAAGACATTTTTTAAAAATCAACATAAGAAAATGGGACCAATTGATGTCAAAGACAGAGGGTATGATACATGTACTGAAAAATAGGATGTAAACGTAGAAATGGGAGACAACCATGTATTGAATGCTACATCTTATGACGACACTGGTTATGCATAATAATAGTGCTAATAACGTCACAGATCATAGATTTCTTTCCCATTACAAAGTGATTTCAAAATTGGTTCAGATTTACAACAATTGAAAACATCTGATCTAATACAGAAACGAACAGACGAGCAAACAAATAAACACAAAATTTGTTTTAAAAATAAAATAATTGTATTCTTTGAACAAAACATCTGACGATTATGCATTAAAAAAACTAACATAGTGATTGATACACTACAATACTCGTATAACATAATTGTTGTTATTGTGCTGTATTTCTGCCTCAAAATCTCCGATCAAATTGGAAACGACTCTCAGACAATGGAGGAAGATTTAGAAGCAGGAATGATCGCTTTTCAGTATCCAAAAGTGTTCGATCCAGTAGTGTCTGGGAGAGATGTTGCACTATACTTGCAAGTTATTAGTTGTCTCTGATATTTTTCAATTTCACAAGTTATAAAAACTTTCGATACTCGAAAAACAAAAGAAAATTGCGTCACACAATATTCGAGTTTTTGAGGTTCTACGATGTATTCTCTCTGTTAATGTTGCAAACTCGTGCTGAAGTTTAAGGCACACCAAGGTTTTTTTTTTATTTTTTAAAATCGATAACTGGAGAAACTTTTTCACATTGGATGAAGAAAAATATCTGCATGTGATCCCTGTGCATATGTCGGTAATATTTTTGGACTAGATGGAAGAAAGTAATTGTCCGATAAAATATCAGTTTGTAATTTTTAAAAGAAGGGGTCTAAATACAAGTTTGCGTACAACCTTTAGCAGTTAAACCATCGTGACGTCATGATTTGTATGCTCTTTGAGCGTGAGATAATGTTAGTGCTTTACATTTACGAGTGAACGCAAGGTCCTAAATGTGAAATTTATTTAATAATAATAATAATAATAATAATAATAATAATAATAATAATGTTTATTAATTCAGACTTGATATCTGCTGAGGAAAATTTCATTTTTATTAGAGATACAAAGTCAAAAGCACAATTTGAAATCAACTTAGCCATTTGTAATAGAAACACCGTGGTCTGTTTGAACAAGTGAATGTTCTCAACCGGTAACATGGTTCTGGAAGCGGTTAATTTGTTGGATGCAAGATCTTGTAATCTTGTAGTCTAAACCATTACAAGTCATGACAGCTGATACTTCATCTCCCTTATATCCCACAAAACTTCATGTGTATGTGGTGCAATTTCGTTATTTGCTTCTTATCAATTTTCCATTAGTTGTTATCGCAGTTGACATTGTAAGCCCAATCGCAGACACGTTTCAAACGATTGAATCGGGTAAAGAACGGACAGTGGCAATAGTAGATATATCCCCATTCGCACACGTAATAACTCCTACAGTCGTCTGCAACGTCAGGAAAACAGCCCCTGCACCATGATCCGTAACTCCCTGAAAAGATGGATATTACAAGTAAATATTATTCAATGTGGTATTAGATATATATCAATCTATATATAAATAAACAGGAATAATTAATCCATTCCGTCTATTTATGTAAAAAAACCACACCCTTCTCTTCTAACGCATCAACAAGGTGATACAACACCATTTAAAAGTTTGACTTTTAATAGACAGAAAAACCTTGTCCGACAATATTGCAGACTATTGTGATAGATTGAATGACTTTGTCTGACAACATGATAGACTAATGGAATACAAACCCCAACCACCATCCATTGTGATGTTCCTAGCCGTTGGCACGAAGTAACACAATCAAATGTTTAATTTGCCGATTTTTAATCAGGAACTAAATTATTGCTTTTGTTTCATGCTCTATGTTTCATACATAATGGCATGCCCATTAATTCATTTAATGTTTGGTATACTTTATTTGACAAATATTACCTATTCTGACTCATCAAAAATACAAAACAGATAAATAATATCAGTCATGTTTACTTATAGTTAAAATAGGCGGCGCTGTCATATCGAGTACATAAGTATGCAAATCCATATACTCTACAAACAGCGACATCTTATGATTTCCCTATATTGATATATATTAAGGATGTAAACTACTTACATGAATAGAATGGTAAACGACTGCACCAAGAGCCTTGTGTCGGGACAACTGGCCTCAGGGTAGTAAATGGATTCCATGGGGTAGTAGAAGGTGTCCTTTGAGTGCTTACCATTGTTCGCCATGTTGAGGTTGGTACCCGTTTAGTAGTCTTGGTTGTCCGTTGAGTGATAATCGGTGTCCTACGTGTAGCAACTGTTGCACGTCGGGTAGTGGTAGGTACCCTTCTTGTGCTTACAGTTATCTGTAGTGAGGTAGCAGACATCCTCTGGGTAGTAACATTTACTTGCTGGGTAGTTACTGGTCCCTTTCGAGTAGGTGGAATAATTGTGCTGGTTCGCGTCGTCACTTTTGTTGTCGTCCGGATGCTCGTTCCTGCAGTCGTTGTTGACGATGATAAAATGGAAGACACAGTAGTCGTAATATTTGTAGGATTTACAAATCAATGAACAAAATGAAAAATCCTTCAATAGGACATAACCATGAGTGTGCTATAATTATTATTTGTAAATACCAGTAATTCTTCTGACTTTAGATCTGGTTGGTTTCACTTGATTTGTAAGGTGAAGAGGGGAAAGGCTGGACAGACAAGTAGACAATCTAAAAGGGATTGAAAATGCAGAACAACACATAGCGATCGAAACACTGAAGAGAATTATGCTGAGTATAAAGACATGAATAAAATGCATTTTTTTAAGCATGCAAATCACAGAAGACATTCAAGATGGACGTTCATTGACGTAACATGTAACGAGAGAGAGAGAGAGAGAGAGAGAGAGAGAGAGAGAGAGAGAGAGTCCCAAAACCTGGGGGGAATAGAAGTATGGGCTAAAATGGAAATAAATGTGTCTTCATGTTTCATGCAATTTCCTACAATTAATGAGGGTTAAGAATACATTTTCCATTTAAAAATGTGCACAAAAATGCTTTAAAAAAATATATTGATGAAATTACCACATATACTTCTGTTCTCGTCTGATGAGTCTCGACAGTTTGGGATTCCATTACACCACAGCTCTTTTGGGATACACTGTGTTCCGTCCGTACACGCCACCTGACCTTCATTACAGACTAAACCTGCAAATTTATAAATAATAGAGAATACAAGGGGGGAAGTGTCTGATAAAATATTTCACTCTGCACATCGATTATAGTATTTGTGATAGAGCTATACTTTGTGTAAGTTACGTATTTTGTACCCATTCACGGCTATGTTTGTATAAGTTTCATATTGTTAACCATTCACGGCTATGTTTGTATAAGTTACATATTGTCAACCATTCACGGCCATGCTTGTATAAGTTTCATATTGTTAACCATTCACGGCCATGCTTGTATAAGTTTCATATTGTTAACCATTCACGGCTATGTTTGTATAAGTTACATATTGTCAACCATTCACGGCTATGTTTGTATAAGTTACATATTGTCAACCATTCACGGCCATGCTTGTATAAGTTTCATATTTTTAACCATTCACGGCTATGTTTGTATAAGTTTCGTATTGTCAACCATTCACGGCCATGTTTGTATAAGTTTCATGTTGTTAACCATTCACGGCTATGTTTGTTTAAGTTACATATTGTCAACCATTCACGGCTATGTTTGTATAAGTTTCATATTGTTAACCATTTACGACTATGTTTGTATAAGTTTCATATTGTTAACCATTCACGGCTATGTTTCTATAAGTTTCATAGTGTTAACCATTCACAGTATTACTTTCTTTAAGTTACTTATATTTACCGATTCACAGCCTAGTCAGTGGCACCTGTGCTCCTGTGCAAATTGAACTTTTTTAATAAGATACATATGAACAAGCCACTATATCCGGATTTTTTTTTTTAAATCTGATAATCAGATGTTCGATTTCAGATATAATATAGGAGCAAAATATCATTAGTATTAATCGATGTGTAAATTTTACCTAATCACTGACAAAGTAGAATAACTTTCGGAGTGATTAGATAACATGTACACATCGATAAATACTCAGTCATGATTATTTCATCCTTATGTTCTAATTGTCGTCCTTCTATCGGGACAACAACTTATTATGTTAACAAAGAATTTAAATTTAGGTAACGCGTACTGTTACGTTTATTGAAAAACTTCATACTTTACATGTTTTGCACTGGCTGACCTTGGTTTCTGCAAAGTTCACTTTATACAAAGCAAAATGAACAATATTATTGTCGATTTTTAGTCAGTTCCCTTCTTCTACGTCATATGACCATGACCTCACACAATAACAGCTGATGCAGCGAGTGCGCTCCTGAAGTTTCGAATCGAAACTGAAGCTAATTTGAAATTTATCAATAAACAACATTGACATATGAACAAGAAGATGTGAAATATTGTTAACGGTTAGAGTGGCTCACAAAGTCAGCAATAGGCTACGTTTTGTTGAGTGTTGCAATTTTGGATCGACTGTGCGATCAGAGTGTTTGATCTTCGGATTGGGGATTTAGTCTCGAGTTGCAGAATTTTATCTGAAGTGAAAGGATGGTTGGTGTTAGGAGATGATACTAGACAAAGCTTGACCATCAGTAGCCATATCTGAAAGTATACAGCGCAGGGCCAGATACGGCACAAAATTGCACCGAAAGAGAGAGAGAGAGAGAGCCACTAAGAAGTTAGTAGTACTTATCAAGAGCTATCCTGAAGCTCTCCACTGATTGCACGTACACAACACTGTCACTAAGACGATTCCAGTCCACAATTTTTTTTTGGAAGAAAGAATTTTTAAATATTTCTGTTCCACATTGCTCAACAATGTCACATCTACTGTTAGTCGTTACTTATTTTTCTATAATGTTTATAGTTTCAAAATCTTTTCAAAACATATCTTCCAAACCTTTTTAGTTACGCGTCGATAAATATACAACCCTAATATTTAAATTCCTATAAATTTACACATCAGTAAATACCCAACCATGATAATTTAATCTTTTTGATTCCAATGTTCGACCTTTAGAAATTTGAATTATGTAACACATTCATTGGCCGCTTCACATCGCCCAAGAATATCTAACCTGTACAATATCACAACAACATATTGACGACTATCACATGTACGTATATTAAGAAACTTCATACATTACATTTTTAACATAATTAAATGGACATTACTTACATCTGAGAAGACATCAGATGTGGCTCTGCAAAATTCTAATGTATATTTAATCAGAACATTTCTTATCTAGACCAGATTATAACGTTCGATCAACTTAAGCTACACAAGTCAGCAGTGTAGCACACACTCACCCCTAAAGCAGTCAGTGCCCTCATCACTTCCATCTTGACAGTTGGGAAAACCATCACAGTGTTGATTGAGAGAAATACATTCTCCACTCTGCTGACACTGGAATTGATTTGCAGAACATGCTGATGTTGCTGAAATTAAAAAAAGTTAATTTTGAGTTAATTAGCTTTGATGCACGCTCTTGCCTAGGCTAAAATGCACCCGCCACCCCAACTCCAATGGGCATGTCACACAACACCATAACTTTTACTATGGGTGACTTGATTCAGCCAAAGAAAGCTGGTTTAATTAAACCGTCCCATAAAGGTCAAGTACACACATCTTTTAAAAAGAAATGCTCCCTTCAAGCACAAACAAAAATCACAATGTTAGTGATCAAACCTTTACAAGACACTTAGCAAATGAACGAATATAAATTTTAGTTAGCATCATACCTTGTAGCAAACTACAAGAAACCAGGAAATTTCTGTTCAAATCTGCCATTTTTCGAATCATTAATGGTAGTCTTCTGCAAGACACTACAGAACACAGCACAGACTGCAGAGGTTTGGTAAACTCTTTTCTTCAGAGGGATGTTTATTGGTCGACAATTAAAATATCAGTAAGGGGACAATTAGACGTTTGCTAAGGAAATGTTTGGGGAAAATGCTTCCCCCTCCCACTGGTGAAGTTATTCTTTCTTTGATATGTAGTAAAATACCGGTAAGTACTTATATGCTTTATAATTGTCGACAGAATATGTTGTATGTTGGGGTAACAGAAAACTATTTTGATTCAAAAGAAAATAATCCCTGCCCCCATGCCACAACACACACACACACACTCGCTCACCCACTCACTTTTATGGTGTACATTGGCCTTGATTACTACATGATTTATTTGGATTTGTTCAAACCTAGAAAGATAAGTACTGTAAAGTTGATGTGGAGAATATATAGGGAAACAATTGTGTACTGAATCCTGTCAATGGTTCCTAACATGGAGGGAAAGGTGCATAGCTTTTATGTTTCTTATTTGGAGTACGTCATGAAGCCAGGAACTTTTAAATTTATACACTTCTTACATATACAAGTTTTAAAAAATTGTCTACTATGGTATTAAAACAAATTTAAACAAAACAAATGTAAATATTTCAACTTCTAATTGATTTTGTAAACAAAGCACTAAAAAGCAACTACTGATATATCAACAGCTTTCCATCACCGAAGTTTCATCAGTCTAAAGTCACGTGACATTTTGTTAATATTATTACTCACTTTTGGCAGCCTCATTTTCTATTTGTTTCCAACTTAAATGTTATGTTGATGCCTTTATTCAAATGACACAAAGACATAATTGTAGTTCATATAGCCAGCATGTCGAGTTTACACTACTGGTACACGGAGTTCAAATATTGTGTGAGTATGATGGTATTGTAGTAAGACATATTTGATTATATATATATATATATATATATATATATATATATATATATATATATATATATATATATATATATATATATATATACTTAATAAAGAGGTGGAGATCAAGACTCATTAATATAGTCACTCTGCCTACTAAGCAATTTACGCTGTCAGATAACGAGAAGTGCAAAAAGAAATGTATGTCAAAGGTATAAAATGTACTTTTGCCTGGTTTTATTTACTTGGATGCAAGAAAACAGAAAGAGAAGGTTAGTTCCATTTATTGTTTGCTTTCTGAGATGTTGATTAAGCGAGTGTTGCATTATAGCAGATGATTGTATCACCATGCAGATAAATCAGTCTAGTTACTAATTCTTAATCAACACTCTTAAATATACAAAAGAAATGTTCAAAAAGATCACCGGAATGAATAATGTACATTTATCTTAATAAGTACATGGTTACATGTCACACACAAATAAATATCCATCCATGGGAACGAAGATTTATGGGATCAGAATTTAGGTTGAGAATGCTGCATCTTATTATACACCTAAATGATCTGTCAGGCACCTTATATACCTATGTACTTATACACCTAAATGATCTGTCAGGCACCTTATATACCTATGTACTTATACACCTAACTGATCTGTCAGGCACCTTATATAATTATGTACTTATACACCTAACTGATCTGTCAGGCACCTTATATACCTATGTACTTATACACCTAACTGATCTGTCAGGCACCGTATATACCTATGTACTTATACACCTAACTGATCTGTCAGGCACCGTATATACCTATGTACTTATACACCTAACTGATCTGTCAGGCACCGTATATACCTATGTACTTATACACCTAACTGATCTGTCAGGCACCGTATATACCTATGTACTTATACACCTAACTGATCTGTCAGGCACTGTATATACCTACGTACTTATACACCTAACTGATCTGTCAGGCACCGTATATACCTATGTACTTATACACCTAACTGGTCTGTCAGGCACCGTATATACCTATGTACTTATACACCTAACTGATCTGTCAGGCACCTTATATACTTATATGCTTATACACCTAACTGATCTGTCAGGCACCGTAACTTATGTACTTATACATACAACTGATGTATCAGTCCCGTTATATTAGATCTAATTCTAAATATAACTGATCTGTTAAGCACATTATATCAGATCTAATTATACACACAACTGATCTGTTATGCCCATTATATTAGATCAAACTATACCTATAATTGATCTGTCAGGCACATTATATTATATATGATTATACCTATGACTGATCTGTCAGGCACATTATATTAGATCTAATTATACGCATAATTGATTTATCAAGATATTGGATCCAATTATAGATATTGTATTTCTCAAAGGGGTATATATAATGAGCGAAATCAAACATTCGCTTGGGTTCGGTTGGAAATCTCTTGTTTTCCCCTTATTTCTAAGGACTTCTCGACAACAATCATTGTCAACTGGAAGTTCTAATAATGCACCAAGACCATAAATAATTATCCTCTAATCAATCAATGACCACAAAATATCCCAACTGAACATTTGAATTTCAAATTCACAATTGCATGACAATCTCACAACTGCATGACTTCTCCGTGTCAGAATTCTGTCGAGTAACGTCAGTACTTAAATACAATAAAATACAAATCACAATTTAAACACCAGATACAAGGAACTATTTTCGTACGTTATCCCTGGGTCGGTCGAATAATGATCTCGAGCCTGACTGCATTTGTATCACTCCAGCATATTTACCTTCATGCCACCAATAAAATGCGTCTTGCAGTAATGAAACAACCCTCCTCAATTATTTAATTGTACAAAATATCAGCCCCTATCAGAAATAGTTTACACGCAGTTTCAGAATATATCAACACCTTTAGATTTAAATAGGAACTACTTGGGTCCAACCCACTTATCGGGATCTAACCTGAACTCAACTACGAAACTAAACAATGCCATCATGAGATCTCATCAACACTGCACTCTGTGACGTTTGCCCCTAGAGATTTGCTAATTACTTAGTCTGAGAGGTATTTCTCCAACACTAACTTGCCATAATCAAACAAGTAATCACACAAATCTAATAAGTCTGTAACAATAGAGACGTAAATATAAATGACACATACCCTTATAAATGATTTGTCAGGCATATTACATGTTGTATGCTTTCTAAAACATAAAAATGTTATTTCCATGTCATATAAACTTATGTGTAGTATAAATTTAGTACTTTGCCACTCATTCTCTCCCTATACCATATAACGTTGACGTAGCTTGCATAACTGAACATAAATTATTAAAGCACATCTTTCATTTTGCGAGTCTATTCGTTCTGATTATAAATGCACTGCTAAGGCCGAGGATATTTCCTCTAATAGCACGTTAAAAAAATGTAGTAAGTGAAGAGTTGCAATCTTCTGCAAAACTTTTCTCATGAGATATGCTAACTTCATTGATGCCGTTAATAGCGACAGAGTTGTTGGCATATAATTCAAATTTCCAGATACGTAAAATGTATATATTTTATTTGTATATATGGCATAGATTGTTACAAAGCGCAAATTGAGTTTGATTCAAAATCTCTATGATCAGTACTCACAGCTGAGGGGACGTGTATTTTACTGGTGATTTCAATGCAGTAGCTGAACCAGACACTTTCAGAGATTACAAAGATAGAGTATTTCATGAGTTCTTGCGATATAATAATCTAGTGAGTGCTGGACATTTAATAATATGCACTGGTTCCCGTTATACGTTCACCCCAGCAAGAACGATGATTGATCATTTTGTACTGTCGGATCAATGTATAGGTGGATTATCTTGAAAAACTATCAAACTGAGCTGGAGCATCGCCTGAAAACTTTTGATATAGATACTATTTCGGACAATGCTGATAGATTTTACGGGCACATTGTTAATACAATACAGCAGTCAAGCGACATCGCGCTTCCAAAGTCTAAATTCAATTATCATGCCAAACCATACTGGTCAAATGAACTCAAAGAAGCACATAAACTTCAAAGACAACCTATGTATACTTGGATAAATGAGGGAAGACCGAGGGGTAGTCAATATAATTCTTACAGACAATATAAAGATAAGAAGAGAGACTTTAGAAACGTTCAAAAAACTGGCTGTAGAAAAATATATGGGGGGGGGGGGAGGTATATGAAGAAATTGAGAAAGCACATGAATGCGACGTAAGATACTTTTGGAAAATGATCAATGTTAAGAGAGGGAACAATATAAATGTTTGTCAGGAACTATCAACTGATGGAGTTTGTGTCCGTGGTGATGATTCCATTGCAAATGGCTTTGCCAGATACTATGAGGACATTCACACGCCGAATTTTAGCCATAGTTTTGATGGAAACGTTTATGAATTTATAGAGAGAGAATTAAATCGGGGTCTACATGACTAAGTAAGCCATATCGAGGCCTTACAGACCAGTATCAGTGTAAACCAAATAAGACAAATCATTAAAAGTCTAGAAAAGAATCAAAAGCATCGGACCATGATCAAATTTGCAATGAACATTTGATCTATGGCGGCGACCACCTCATGGAGTGTATGACAATTTTATTTACACGGATGATTGATCAATCTTACATACCTGTAGATTGCAAAAAAGGGTTAGTAATACCACTGTACAAAGGTAACAGAAAAAGAACTCCCTCGAAAGTTACAGGCCTGTTACTTTACTGCATGTTATCTACAAAACTTTTGAGAAAATTATTCATGAAAGTTTGGTAACTTGGCTCAAATATACTAATTTTAATATACCCAGTTCACAACAACATGGTTACCAAAAAGGTTTAGTCTGCACAACAGCGAGCTTTTGTTTTTTTGTTTTGCTGTTGCAATCAGTATATGTAATGTAAACATGGGTTCACGGGTTTTTGCTAGTTTTCTTGATACAAAAGAGACATTTGATAAAGTGTGGCACAAATGATTACTTTTTAAATTATTCATGTTGGGAATTACGGGTAAATCCCTTTTGATACTTTTTAACATGTATACAAATTTACAGAGTAAAGTTTTTGTCAATTGGGCAATTTTCGGACTGGTTCTCAATTGGCCAAGGAGTGAGACAAAGGGGTGTTTTCTCAACCTTGATGTACACACTATTTATAAATGACTTGCTGATACAGTTAGAAAATAGTGGATTTGGAGCAAAGATTGGATCCTTAGCTGTGTGAAATCTAACCCTAGTTGATGACATTTCACTTTTGGCTATATATCTTAGCAATCTACAAAAGCTGTTAGATATAGCATACGCCTACTTTAATAAGTTGCGATTCGAGCTTAGTGTCACAAAGTCATATATTATCATTTATGAAATGGTATCTTGTGCCGTCATGTCTGCCGGTTTACTGATTCAGCAACACACATGGGTCACCGGATTAAGTCAAAGCTGACGTTGTATGACGCAATACTCGATGCATGCAAGAAAGAAAAAAAAATCGTTTCACGGCCTGTTTGGTATTGACACTAAACTGAATGGTTTAAATCCTTTGGTAGCTGCAAATGTAATCAAAAAGGTAATTTTTCCTTCAATGTTTTATGGAAGTGAAATATGGTGTAACATTTCAAAAAGTGACCTCTCTTTATTGGATAAAACTCTGAAAAATTTCGCCAAACATTTACAAAGTTTCCCAACACATACAAGATCAGACATCGCCCTGGGAATGCTAGATGGACATCAATGCAGTCCGAAATTGATAGAACAAAATAGATGTTTTTACACAAAATTGTGTTTGATGCCTAATAAAGTACATACTAAACGTGTGTTTAACGTTGCGTTATTTCACTTCATTTTGAGCGGATGCATGTCAAACTTCGGGTTAATTTCAAATTTATATTATACGTTAAAGTTTGACTTGCTCGGGTATCTAACTGATTATTGGCATCGTTCCGAAATTCCAGATAAAAAGAATTGGAAAGTAATTGTAAGGTCAAAAATTGCTGATCTTGAAAATAGCCTCTGGAGAGTTCGTATGTTTAATCAAGCCGATTTTGATAGATTCTCTTCGATACACGAATACTTACGACTTGCCTCAGTGTGGCAGTCGGCTAAAACCAGACAGCACACTAAGGTATTTACATATGAAGCTAAACTATGGGCTGTTGTTCCTCAAACACAGCTCGATATGTGTATTAGATGTGGGAATGTTTATACAGTCTTGATACTTCATTGTTGTGTTAGTTGTTCTTATATGTCGAATTTCAGAAACTCTTTCTGGGATTTCCTTACTGATAAATTTCCACTGAGCTTGCACATTACGTTATTTAATGCAGAAGATGAGCTGCAACTACAATATTTTCTAGGTAAAAGGTTACCAGCAGGTGTAATCGACAAAGAAAACTCCAAGCTATTCGTCCTGTATGCAGAATACTTTGTCATGCAGTGTGCAGCTATCTTCTGCAAATAAGGTACTGAAACTTGCAACTTACGCAGTTGACGAACACTTTGTTGATTGGTATACTGTAAGAATTCGTATTCTAATATAACATTATTTTTTTTAGATACTTATTTATTGATTGTTTTCAGATGATTTATCCTTATATCATGTAATCTTCTATGGAAGGAAATAAAGATGATGATGAACTTCTTGAACAGTACTAAAAATATAGCGTAAATAAAAACGCACATTGAGTCACTAAATAATTCCCGGTTAAAGGCGTGTTATGTATATTAAAGGAAGGAAGGAAATAAAGATGATGATGATGACTTTTCCGGCTCTAACATAAACTCAGCCACGAAACTAAACAATGCCATCATGAGATCTCATCAACACTGCACTCTGTGACGTTTGCCCCTAGAGATTTGCTAATTACTCAGTCTGAGAGGTATTTCCCCAACACTAACTTGCCATAATGAAACAAGTAATCACAAAAATCTAATAAGTCTACAAAAATGGAGACGTAAATATAAATGACACATACCCTTATAACTGATCTGTCAGGCATACTACAGGCTGTATGCTTTCTAAAATATAAAAATGTTATTTCCATGTCATATAAACTTATGTGTGATATAAATTCAGTACTTTGCCACTCAGTCTCTCCTTATACCATTATGTTGTGCAAATGATACAATCTCTTACCCCCAGACCATTGCTAAACATCATGATATATGGCTTTCCGCTTTATTTTTTTAAACTTCATGATATCTGGTATTCACCATTAGTTATTTTAACTTCATGATATTTAGTGTTCTTAATTAGTTATTTTAACTTCATGATACCTGGTGTTCACCATTAGTTATTTAACTTTCACGATATCCTGTGTTTACCATTAGTTATTTTAACTTCATGATGTATGGTGTTCCTCATTAGTTATCACAACGTCATGATACCTGTTGTTCACCATTAGTTATTTTAACTTCATGATGTATGGTGTTCCTCATTAGTTATCACAACGTCATGATACCTGTTGTTCACCATTAGTTATTTTAACTTCATGATGTATGGTGTTCCTCATTAGTTATCACAACGTCATGATACCTGTTGTTCACCATTAGTTATTTTAACTTCATGATGTATGGTGTTCCTCATTAGTTATCACAACGTCATGATACCTGTTGTTCACCATTAGTTATTTTAACGTCATGATATATGGTGTTCTTCATTAGTTATTAAGATTGCAAATGGCTGAAATTACTTTAACTTTCTTCTGGAAATCACATGCATCGTTGGGAATGAATAGTCACTGTACTATCTCTTCCATGCTTCACATTTCTATATGTCACTGTGTTAAGTTTAATGTTCGTCATGTGGTTTTCCATTTAATTATATTGTTCAATATCCATATCTAGCATGCGTGCACTTCTTTTATCTATATATTAGTGAACTGTGAGATTAAAAAACATACGAGATGGATTAGCTTGAAAGCTCCCATGCTGATAAGTTTTCACCAGCTATCATTAGGGTATATCAAATGATTGTTGCAAAAGGCATCAGAATCGGCTCATACCACCTCTCTGGAACGGTGTTGTCATATTACATGGCCACCTTTTTTTGTTATTAACACTAAATAGCTCTGCAATTTTGTTGTAATAAATGGTACTAGTTCTAGTACCATCATCTTGCGATTTTTCTGTGTGATGTTATATATTTTAACAAATGAATGAGCACCTGATGAAATAAATCTGGAACACGGCACTTGTCATTGCTTCTTTTCTGTGTACATCAATACAGATTTGAATGTGTGTGTGAGAGAGATTTGGATTTTAACGTGGCGTTAACAATTTTTTAGTCGGATCGCTACGATGTCTGCAGTGTGGCAGCTCATAGATAGTGATATCTAGCACTGGGACATCGTGCCGCAGACGTGTAGCAACGTATCCCACCCAGTCACATTATCCTGAAACAACCAGGCCGACTAGTCCTAACACTAATTTACTAATGCTGAGCGCCAAGCTAGGCATCTGCGAGTACCATTTTTATAAGTTTTTGGTATAACTCAGCCGGGTTAAAACTCGTGACCTTCCGCATCCGAGGCGGACACTCTAACCGCTTAGGTCACAGAAGCGTTCCATTTGAAAATGTATACTAGTATTGAATTTTGCCCCAAATAATTAATATGGGCTAAGACATGTCGCTGCCCCTAGAATAAATTTTATAACATGTATAGAGGTAATGTATCCGTTGTCGTAAAGAATATCATTCATTAATAAACTGTTGTGTCTCAATTTCGCGGTTTCATTTGACAATTTGGCAGTTTCATTTAAAATTCTTCCATTCGTTTTTATTTTGTAAAATAGATTTATAGATATAAATTATCTTCTGTTGTTTCTTACAGCTTATCAAAGCATCAGCATTAATGAAGAATGATAAATTTATTCCTGAGTCTCAAAAGCATACGGCAGAAATATCGCGCCTTGCTGAACACCAATACACAGTTTCTGACAATTGTCGAACTTCTAGTTTGCCAAAAATATAAATCAGATTTCGTGATAAAGTCCAAATAATCATGGCATGCCAATGTAAGCGTTCCAGTAAAAGTGGTCACAAAAAGGTTGACCTGATATAATTCAGATGGTATCTATTACATCAGGGTCACTGACCACGAATGTGTTCCCTATTTAAATTTAGGTGCCCAAGTTGCTGGCTAAGTCGTTTTCAACAATATCTCTCGTTACAAGTTGTTAATTCCCGAAATAGTAGATAAAACCAGGTTAAGACATTTAAAAAAATGCAGATATGAAGTTGTGGTATTAATGGCGTTTCGAGAGAATTAAGAGAACCACATGTGGAACAGTTTGGAATTTTAAATCAATAAAAACACCGTGGACCGTTCTGTACAATACTAAGCAATATTCAACTCATTTGTTTGGAAATAAGTAAATCCTACCGATTTCGTTATGTGGGAGTTCATGGCCCTCTAATCCGTCTAAAAAATATTAGTCCGTATTGACGAAAACAATTATAATGTATCTTACGAAGTATTTATACTCTGTTATTGATTTTTTAAAAGCTGTCTTCTCTATTTTTCCTTTCGTTATTAGTTTACGTTTTCAGCAAGTTTATTGCGTAATTAGATTGAGGCTACCATATTGTTGTGGACGGTTCATTTTAATACCAGTGTTCCTTCACGTCGTACCTTGTATGTTTGCCGAAGTTAACATTATTTCGATCCCTAATACTCTTCAGTCTTTTTATGTTAACATCACATTGCTATTTATTGAGTCTTTTAATTCAAGTTAACATTTCTTTCATCTGTATTATTCTTCAGCCTAATTATGTTAGCAAGACATGGTTATTTATTAAATCTATTAATTAGAGTTATCATTAATTTCCTCTATATTATTCTTGAGTCAGATGATTACTAGTTAATTAGATTGTTTTTAAAGATAAAGTTGACATTAATGTTCCTTGCAAAGAAGACAAGGAAAGAACTTTCCCTTTATGATAAGTACACGTGCAGTTTATATTTTGTATGTAAAACCAATTTAATTATTGTGAATAGCTACCAATTTTGCAAGAGAATCATTGAATTTCAAGAGAAAAATAGTTTTTTGAAGGTTAATTTATCCTGCACTATGTGTAATAAGGTTGTGAAAGAAAACAAATTAAAATAAGTGGAACCTTGGTAAATTATATCCTGTCTAATTAAGTAATTATCATTGGTCCCAGAGCATAGTGGTTTAGACAAGTTTCAGTATGGCAGTATTGTATAGATGAGTAGTCTCTCAATACGTTTGTTAAATTAGCATTGTCTCTCAACTCTCACTCTTTGCTTTCGTCGAGGTTATTGTCTCCCATTCTTTGGTTTCGACTCCCATTTTTTGTCTCTCAACTCTCATTCTTTGCTTTCGACCAGATTATTATCTCCCATCTCCCATTCTTTGGTTTCGACACCCATTCTTTGTCTCTCATCTCTCACTCTTTGCTTTAGCCTAGATTATTATCTCCCATCTCCCATTCTTTGGTTTCGACTCCCATTTGTTGTCTCTCAACTCTCACTCTTTGCTTCAGACTAGATTATTGTCTTCCATCTCCCATTCTTTGGTTTCGACTCCCATTTGTTGTCTCTCAACTCTCACTCTTTGCTTTAGACAAAATTATTGTCTCTCATCTCCCATTCTTTCGTTTCGACTCCCATTTGTTGTTTCTCAACTCCCACTCTTTGCTTTCGACCAGATTAATGCCTCCCATCTCCCACAATTTGGTTTCGGCCAGATTATTGCCTTTCAACTCTCACTCCCGCTTTTTACTTTTGACGATTTTTTTTTTTCTTAAAACGGTATCAGTTTACCAAAACGTTGAAAATTAGCACTATTGAATATCAGTTTAATGCAAAGATATATGTACTGGCTGCCATGTTTAGCATATCGTGTGCTGAAAAACGGCGTTCAAACCCACGAAAACCAAACAATCCCCGGTTGGTGAACTATGTGAATTGTTGTTTTAATAGCCATGTATGGCCTTTTACCTATATGGGTATGTTTTAAACTAATATTTGACGGGCTTCAAACAAAATAAACATGACTTGATAATTCAGCAAGAGGTCGTAAGTATCAGTGATATAAATGTTAGCATGTCAAGGCCGGACCGTCGAAAGTTTGGGCTGGACGAAAGGTCGTCCTGGACGAGCGTTGCTTTAGCATCACCCCTCCCCGAAAACTACCCCGCAAACTCTATTTCTAAAATGTATTAATAGTAATGAGAATAATAAATAAACAAAGGTATTTTAATGAAAAAGCTGTAAGTTTTTTTAGGTAAATGCGCATGAAATGAACAAGATCCGCAAAATCTCGCCTCCCACCTCCCAACATGATTCGAAAATAACTAATACACATATAAGCCGGGTAAACTGGCTCTGACTAGGAGACGTCTTTTCAGTGACTATGAAAGAAAAAATGTGTCATAATAAGATTCCTGATCTTATGTCACGTGTTTAGGCTCGAATAAACAGTAACACAAGAAAGAGTGAAAACAACAAGCTTTGAAAAATACAACAATCAATTTCCCTGGAAAATTTCTGTAAAAATGAAAAAATATGAACTTAAGGATAATACGAGAATAAAATATTAGTAGTCCTAATAACAAAATGTTCTACTGATTTCACGTTCGAATCCCGACAAAGAATCCAAGATGGAAGACGATGACTTATGCTACAATCTGTAGTGTTGAAGTCAACAGTTCCTTGTAGAAATAAGAATTACCACTCCGGTTTCTGATAGCTGGATACATTTTTATAATAAAAAATACTGTCATTGTTCCACAAAATTACACGAGCACATGTATTTTCCAGAAAAATAACAGAATTAATCCTTTTGAATCCAAGAAATTTGAAATAACTCCAAACCAGGTAATCTGAAATAACTCCAAACAGCACAACATACAACTAACAATTTAACAGCCCAACTTCTACTGATTAATTATCCAAAACATGGGCTATATGGGCTTTTTCAAACGTAAACAACGGTCACGTGATCATCTTCTAGAAGTTTATAGAAGCGAACACTTGTTACAGCTCACGTTTACCAAGTGTGACCCTGTTGAAAACCAATCAGTTTTCTCTAAGAAATAAAACAAAAATGTTTATATCTTAAAGACAAGGTCTCATCACGACCTTGGTAACAACCAATTATTTTAAAATATTATAGAACTTGTTTACAAAGGTTGCTACAAATTCTGAAACAAATCAGGATTTAGATCAACACCTGGTGTTTATATACTAACAGTCAAGGTCAAACTATTGTCTAAAAAAAAAGTATCATCTCTAGTGAATAAATTTACATTACAATATCATTTCATGAAAAATATTTTTTTTAAAAAGTGAAAAACAATTAAATTGAAATATATATATATATATATATATATATATATATATATATATATATATATATATATATATATATATATATATGTATATTAAATCAGATATAATTAAATCAAATATAGATAACAATGAACTGGCAAACATGTCAGCTTCACATGTTTACACCCCATTTGAAATGTTTACATATTAGCATATCATGTGACTATATATCCCTCCGAAGACCTAATGATGAAATAATAAAAATCAAATGAATCCATGCCATTTCTTCCTGGACAATCCAATCATCAAACAATTTTACCCATATCTTTTTTTAAAAGAATTTTCCTGTATGTGCTTGAACTCCATGGAATTGCCTCCTTTATATATATATATATATATATATATATATATATATATATATATATATATATATATTGATGATCTTGGCAAAGATCCAACAAGACATCTAGTTAAAGAAACAAGAATCATAGGTGATTTTAATCATAACATTAGTTGTTATAATAACAACGATAATAATAATAATAATAATAATAATAATAATAATAATTATTATTATTATTATTATTATTATTATTCTTAAAAGAAGAAGAAGAATAAGAAGAAAAAGAAGAAGACAATGATTGTCAAGTTTTATATTTGCGAAAGGTTTCAACATACAAAATTCCGGATTTTCTGTAAAGTTAAAAGCAGTTCTACGTTTGAAGACAGCAGGAAGCAGACTTCCGTGATTTTTTAAAAACGCTTTTCACAGGGTGGGTATAACGCGAAAAAGACTCCTTTTCGCGTAAAGGATGCGTTGTCTGCAGAAAGAACCGATGATATTTTCATTAACAGTTTCAATCAATAATTCTATTTCGCAAATGAAACTATTTTATGTAGTACCTCATTTTCCATGCATTTAGAGCAGGAGTGGGCAAACTACGGTCCGCTGGCCGCAGCCCGCCAAGGGCTTTCATGCGGCCCGCCAAGGGTTTTCATGCGGCCTAGGAACAAGTCATCATTTGCACTGACTCTGCTTATGTTACTCTGTTTATCAAATAAATGTGCTTCTTTTGAAGTTTAAGTTTTCAAATATTAACAACATATTAACAACTGAAAATTAATTATGATGTTATTTAGAAAAACCGTTTGTTTTTGCTATTTCAAATATTAATTATTTTACTTAATGAACTATGCGGCCCGCGACAATGTGTAAATTTGTGTATGCGGCACTTGCACTGGAAAGTTTGCCCACCTCTGATTTAGAGTATATTTTTTACATAAAGTGTTTCTACAAACAGGATCAATCCATGTTTCTATTTCACAAGTGAAATTATTTTGCTTAGTAACTCATTTGACATTGCATTCAATGTATCTATCTTAATATAAAGTGCTAACAATGGTATAAATATTAAATGTTATTTAAAATAAATTATTACACCAATTTCATTCGTGAAATAGAAATGTTTATTGAAACTGTTAGTAAAAAGTACTGAGTCATTTTCGCAGACGGTAAGACCTTTTCGCGAAAAGGACTCATTATTAACAATTTATATTAAAATTGACTATTAAATTGTACGTAAAATGAGGTAATACACCAATGAATTTCATTCGAGCAACATACTTATCGATTAAATCTATTAGTATAAACTTGCTGGGACCATTTCGCAGACGGAGTGTCTTTTTCGCGAAAAGGTCCCGTTTAACAAAAAGAACCGATTTTTAACACTTTTTGTTTGAAAAGATTCATTTAATGCTTTGTGACACGAGTTACTACATAAAATAATTTCATTGGTGAAAGAGAAATATTGATTGAAACTTAGCAAAATTATATCGGTCCTTTTCACACTTTATACCCACCGTTTTTCATATGTTCATGAAATTATTATCAAGAAATCAACTGAAACGAAATTATTATCTTAATGGTAGTCTGCCACAGAGAATGCCATACCTGTAGCTTGGGACGAAACTTCACTGCTGGAGATAACGATACAAAAGATTGCGGCAGTTATTCCAATAAATGTATACATTCCTATTTTTCCCTTATGTAAGTCTAAATGACACGAATCTGAGCTTCCTTTGTATTTATATACATACATAATATGGTGAAAGCAAATCACGTGAAAGGGAGCATATCCTGTTTTGAGTAATCGACCATTCGCACAGATAACAGAAGTATGGTGTTGTCACACATTTTCTCGGGTTACAGAGGGAAAGTCAAGATAATGAACTTAACGAACAGGATATATGCACATGTGTATTAACAAGTGGTATAGATCTTTTTTCAGGAAGTCGAATTTGGGTTTTTCAACGCCAATATTTAACGCATGCGCAATCAGCGTAGGGCAACCTTCAAGCGATTTTCATGAACATAGTGTATATTCGTGAAGAAAGTTTCAAACAAATTTGTAAAGGTTTGACATCTGTATACACTATTACATTTACAGACCATTCACACATCTTACCTCTGTCCGTTTGGGGTCGAGTCTCAGCTCGGCCAACGCTGTTGTTGTCGTAGGGTTTAACTCCATTTTTCAGCACACGATAAGCTATACATGTCGACCAGTATTAATGGTGGAGGAAAAGACCAGGGAAAATTCTGGAAAGAGCCACCGACCCACGAGAAGCTACTGGCAAGCTTTCTCACATACCCGCATTGGCCGAATCCGAGACTCAAACCCACGCAGACAGAGGTGAGATAGCAATGATCCGTAACGAAGAGCGCTTTGGACCATTCGGCCCCTCGGGGCCCCTCAGCGAACGTGGGTATGTGGGGAAAGCTTGGAAGTGCCTATCTGTGGGTCGGTAGTTCTTCCAGGGGTTTTCGTGGGTTTTTTCCTCCGCCAAATATACTGGCCGCCATGTAAAGCCAAGCATATGCTGGAAATGACGTTTAACTGACAAAAACAAAACAAAAACATTTGTATTATATTACTATTCTGACTGATGGAAGCTAAGAAAACGTACCTTATAAAACGTTATCTATCTATCTATCTATCTATCTATCTATCTATCCGTTTATATGTCTGTCTTTGTCTGCCTGTCATGGTGTTTGAAGATTTATTTAGTAACTTGAAGAGCAAAGGAGAATAATATTTTTCTTTTAAAGTAACAAACCCTAAAGCCCTTTAGACAATGCACAATTGACATCCATTCATCTTTAAATAAATAAATATCAGATATTCAGTTAGTAGATCAATCAATCAATCAATCAATCAATGAATATAGTTCGTTAAGGAATTCGTTATTTTTTGGATGGATTGATTGACTGAGTTATGGATAGACAGATATGTTGTTTGTTTTATTTATTATTGCTAGGGGTTTTCTAATTTTCTCGGATGTTTAAGGGCGAAAACGCTAGTTATCATATCGTCTCCTAATGTGACACATTTTATCATGTAAATGGGATTGACTAATGTGCTGTACGTAATGTCGCCCCATGTTATTGGATTTCCATAAAAACACAGCTAGGGGGTGTAGAGGAGTGTACCAAATGATTATTATTTTTCTTAAGATAATTAAAATGCACTTGTAAGCAATTGTCGTCTAAACCGTAGAAAAGACTATATCCAATAGCATCAATTGTCGTCTAAACCGTGGAAAAGACTATATCCAATAACATCAATTGTCGTCTGAACCGTGGAAAAGACTATATCCAATAACATGGCTCTAGTCGTCTAAACCGTGGAAAAGACTATATCCAATAGCATGGCCCTAGTCGTCTAAGCCAGAGGTGGGCAAACTTTCCAGTGCAAGTGCCGCATACACAAATTTACACCTTGTCGCGGGCCGCATAGTTCATTAAGTAAAATAATTAATATTTGAAATATCAAAAACAAAAGGTTTTTCTAAATAACATCATAATTAATTTTCAGTTGTTAATATGTTGTTAATATTTGAAAACTTAAACTTAAACTTCAAAAGAAGCACTTTTATTTGATAAACAGAGTAACATAAACAGAGTCAGTGCGAATGACGACTTGTTCCTAGGCCGCATGAAAACCCTTGGCGGGCCGCATGCGGCCCGCGGGCCGTAGTTTGCCCACCCCTGGTCTAAACCGCGGAAAAGACTATATCCAATAGCATGGCCCTACATGTATGAGCAAACAAGCAGTTGAGAAAGCTGACATCAGTCATTGTATTATGCATGTACTCCTTTTGCGCAATAGGAAAAAAATTCTGCTTTCCTACTCGGAATCACGTTAAGAATTAATCAGGTAATATTCATATAGTAATAAACGTACTGGTAAGTAAAGGGTGCATCTTTTCTAAGAGGAAAGATAGAATGGGGCTTTGAATGTAAGTTTAAATTAATATACCTTTTATTATGTATATTTAATTTATTTTGCGTGCTTGACCTTTGTCGATGATTGAGGATTAAGTTTTGGTGTATACCTGTTCTTTGTTTTGTCATTTAGCTATAAATATTTGAGTTCAAGGCCCAGAAATGGTTATGACCTAAGATCCTAGTCAATTTTTTTTTACAGTTTGGAGTAATTTTCTATTAAGATGATTGTTTTTTGTTTGTGGCGGGGGTGGGGTGGGTTCAGAAGTGTTATTGTGACATAGGTTAAGTGAGGATGTATTTAAGTTTGAGATCAGGAAAATTATTAATTAATCCCTTTAATATCTATATTTGTTTAATCAGTTTTAGTTGTGTTCAGATACAATTTGCGAGGAATCGTTTAATTTTTATTGGAATTACAAGTGCTCTTTGACATTTTGGATTACAAATCATTTTTGGATTATTCTGAATTCGTATATCATTTTTAATACATCAAGACTGTTGGTACACCGGCTCGTTCAGAGTTATTAGTATATTATTACATTCAAGCCTCGGAAATCACCCGAACACTCTATACTTTTGGACTTGTGATCAAATTTGTCGGATTATTTTGGATTTAGTTCGCAATACTTTAAGTTACTTTTAAAGTTTTACTTGTATTTTAGGGGAATACATTTTTTTTAAGTTTACTAAACTAATTGGATTTTGCATTTTCTGTTACTTAGTTGGAGATCTTAGTGTTATAACACTTTTGAATTTGGCCATGCTCAGTCTGATATATGCATTTCTTTTTCAAATTAAGTGACACATATTATTTATTCATTTGTGAAGTTTGTTACTTTTAAAAAACAAGAATGCCATACTGTGAACGGCCACAGTATTGCGGTAATACAACTATTTCTAACATATTGTTGTTGTTCTTGGCGTAACGCTATTTTTCAGCGTACGATAGGCTATACATTGCGCCAGTATAACTGGCGGAAGAAGAACGCGGAAAATCCCAGGAAGAATCACTGACCCACTGGGAGCTACTGGCAAGCTTTCTGACATACAGAAGTCGAGCCCGAGACACTAACCAACGCGAATAGAAGTAGGATGACAGTAATCGCTGAAGCAGAGCCTTTTAGAGTACTCAGTGACCATGGACTAAAAACTAGATAAGCATGTTCAATGGGTTATGCATTGTACTAATCCAAAGGATGATCAGAATCCATCAAGGCTGAGGGAAATATAAAATTATTTGACGGAAACCATTGTCTCAGTTGCGGTTGTGCATTCATGCAACCTCCCACCCCTCTAGTATGTGTGTGTTGATGTACACGTCCTACACACTATGGCCAATGGGGTCACCAAGAAGGTCGCACAATGAATTGTCTTCGCCTTATAATGAGACGACCATTGTTTAAGGATAAGAGACTCAATGACGTAAGCAAATTAAGTGTACCAGAAATAAATAAAAATGTTAACCAGAACATTAACGCAGATATTATATATGTAATATTGACCTCAAAGCCGTATGTGTGAACAAATTTGTAGCACAATAAGTTCTCTTTTCGCTTTTGTACATTTCAAGTATAAACAGAAACTATTAAAGTTTTAAGGAAATAGAAGCGAATGAAAAACTTAAACAAAACTCAAGCATATATGACGATCACCGCCAGCCCTGAATAGCAAGATATGGCTATCTTGTTTCGCTTTTCCACATTTGTCTTAATTCTGTGCCTTTCTGTTATTGTGGCATGACACCGTATATGATACTGGCACTTTATGTGTGGCCAGGCAACCTTCGTTGAATGAATCCATGAAGTCGAGGGTCGGTAGACATTACTTATGCACTAAACAGTATGTCCAGGGCTGATGAATAACCTTTTTGGAATTAAAATCCCAGATCACCGGCAAGATTAAATGGCCGGTCCATAAAATGAACACTATTTTCAAAATTTCAAATTCGAAAATCGAGCTACTCAATGCTGTTGATAACTTGAAAATTGTTACTGATGATTTGATGGATAACGCTGATGAGGGTCCGACATATTACCTAAAACTGACAGGTAATATTAAGTCAATGGAAGGTCAGACTCAAAATACATTCTCGCCTAAAAAATCAGTCATGATCTCTTTTTCTCTATGTTGGTGAACAAAGGTGCACGTGATTTTAAACCCGACAGGGGTCAATGGTGAAGCAGATGCAGTTGTAATGGTGTCAGCTTTCGACCGGCTAACGCACGAAGCCCAAATGTAGTGACTCAGTATTAGACAATGAAGAAGATAGTGGAAACTAACTGTGTGATTGATGAACGTTGGTCTACGCCCGTCTAGGGCAGATAAAGGAAACCTCTGATACATCGTAAAGACAACATACACTGCTATTTTATCGTAGTAGGTGTGTCGAAAGAGTCATTTTAGTTCTCTTCGTTATTGTTCTAAATACGAACTGTATGGGTTTATGATGTGAAACATGGGGAAATAGCAAGAATGAATGTTTGACAACTTTCTTACCTGATAAAATCATTTGGTTAGTATAAGACGAAATCGTTGGGGAGGGGGATAGAAATTGGGGTCATATCTCTATAATTGTTAAATTTACGTTATTGAAATCTGGTGGTCTGAAACGCCCATTTCCTTAATCTGATAACTTTGTGACTGTACTTCCTGAATGCAGCTGTAGAAATCAGATGAATCTTGATGTGATAACGATAATGGGCCTGGATTCAGCTCATTATGAATCTTGATCTGATACCGAGAATGGGCCTGGATTCAGCTCATTATGAATCTTGATCTGATACCGAGAATGGGCCTGGATTCAACTCATTATGAATCTTGATCTCATACCGAGAATGGGCCTTGATTCAGCTCATTATGAATCTTGATCTCATACCGAGAATGGGCCTGGATTCAACTCATTATGAATCTTGATGTGATACCGATAATGGGCCTGGATTCAGCTCATTATGAATCTTGATCTGATACCGAGAATGGGCTAGATTCAGCTCATTATGAATCTTGATCTGATACCGAGAATGGGCCTGGATTCAACTCATTATGAATCTTGATCTGATACCGAGAATGGGCCTGGATTCAACTCATTATGAATCTTGATCTGATACCGAGAATGGGCCTGGATTCAACTCATTATGAATCTTGATCTGATACCGATAATGGGCCTGGATTCAACTCAATGTCCCCGCATTATATTAGAACTAGAAACATCCATAATATATCAAAATACAAATGTGTGAACACTAGATTTGCGAAAGCACTGCACCTTAGATTAATTGTATCATATCTATTAATAATTCTGACACGTAGAAAAATATAATAATTCAACATTACAGTATATGAACGGCGCAAAAAGTCAACTATAAGAATATTATAATAAAGTCTTTACCTACTGTAATAAGGAGATCAATAGATACAATATCATTGCAGATCACACTGTAATAAAGAGATCAATAAATACATCATCATTGCAGATCACATTGTAATAAAGAGATCAACAAATGCATCACATTGCAGATCACACTTTTCTTTCTGCGTACGATTATAGCTCTACTGAGGAAAAAGTCCGATGCTTATACTATGGGTAATAATAGAGGAAAACACACCGTACTTCATGATTAACGTAAATGACTCCTGCTTTTACTCATCAAAATAACACAGCTGCCAAGGTCAAAAGCAGATGAACGAAGGAATAACGGAATAAAGGAAGAATTAATGCATATACAATAAAAGAGAAGAAACAGCACACTAATATATGAATGTATGAATGTTGATTTGTGATTATAATTCACTTGATCAATTTGCAGAGAAAACCTTTAAAGAGTTCAATATAAATGATAAAAGCGAACAAAAGGAGGGGAGAGGGAGGGGGACATTACAGGGTATGCACGTAATGAATCGGGGATTCACATAAAACTGCAATAATTGTAATTAGGTAATTACATGCACAAATAAATTAAGAAACGGAACCTTAATTTACAAAAACAAAGCATTCCACCAATTCAACACTCATGTATTAATACAATAGCCTATGACGCATTAGAAAATATATTTCTGTGAACAGGAGAAAATACAATTAAAAAGATTTTTTTAATCGGTAAAAAGTCAAGAATATCTGATTCTTTTTTTAATAACATTTTCTTACCATGAATACTGCTATTGACTTTTTCAAGGGTCGACTTCCCATACTATGATCACCGCTCCGGTGGCCTAGTGGTTAGAGCGTCAGCCCCGGATGCGGTAGGTCGTGGGTTTGAACCCTGCAGAGTCATACCAAAGACCTATAAAAATGGCATTTACAGCTGCCTCGCTAGGCGCTCAGCATTAAGAGGTTTGTGTTAGGACTGGTCGGCCTGGTATCAGGATAATATGACTGGGTGGGACATCATGCTACATGTCTGCGGCATGATGCCCCAGTGCTAGACATCACTTTCAGCTGCAGACATCGTAGCGATATGACTGATAAATTGTTAAAGGTACGTTAAAAATCCAAACCACACACACACATACACACACCCATACTATGATCAATGTTGCAAGAACAGTTGCATATACGAATATTTATTTGGTGCGCACCTCTCACGATATTACAATTTTGAGTTCTTTGCGTATTACGAAAATAACACTGACACGAGTTATTTTAGAACAGTTTCCTTCAACAATTAATTCGTGCGCAACTCTCATCACATTACAAGACAAGGTTCTGCATGTAACGTAAATAACACAGATAGCGGATACATAAATATTTAATCAGAATGGTTGAGACCGATAAATCAAACAAGTTGAAAATAAATAAATAAATAAATAATTTATTGACCTTTGATTCCCCATTAGGGGAATTCGTAGTTATGTCGAAATTACCAAGGTTAACGAAACCACATTTATAGGTAGTCTTTACTAGGTATTATTGGTAAGACCAACTAACAAAGACTGACTAATTTCGATAATTGGCTAATTACAGGTATGAACATGAGAGTAAACCTAAATATTACGATAAGTCTAGTGAAAATAAACGTAATAAATACAAAATAATACAACATGGAAGACAGGCTAATTCCAATTTCGAAACGGAATGAAGTTAATAGTTGAAAGGTAATGAAAACATAAGAACAGTTGGAACAATTGGAGACAAGAAAGAGAAATTTAAGGAAATTTGTTGCATTTTAAAACAAATTGTAGCCACAATTACTCAGTAATATTCTACCAATAACTCATTTTAAGGGATGGGTAAAACAAGGGTTGATGGCATTAGTTCTTTACATTTTATGTGGGCAAAAGTAATTTTGGTAACTTTGAATCTCGTAGGTCATTATAAAGGGATTTAATATGTATCCATTTTAGTACCCCGAGAGGTGGAGCAAATATTTACAGGATACTGTCGAGGGCCGACATTTTATCTCTCTCAAGTGTTGGGGAGGCAACCGTGTGATAGCACTAACTTTTCCAATTACAGGTCTGAGTAGCAGAGTTAAATGAGAGTTCTGCCTCACTTAGTTCTACGAGCTAGGTGAGGAGTACTTCCCCATTAAATCTAGTACTGTGTTATGGGGATTCTGACTCACTATGCTCTGTTTTCTTGTTCATTTTTTATGTGAGGGTTCTGGCTCAATTCATCGCAGAAAAGACTCCCTTGAGAGGTTTTGTCTCACTTCTAGCTCTGTGAGGGAGTGTTGTCCTATTAACTGTCTTATGGGGACGTTCTGGCTCAACGTTTTGTTGATAGAGATGGGGGTTCTGGCAATTCAAATTGTACGATAATGTCCATGTGCGAGTGTGTGAATACCATCGTTGGAGTAGCGTTTATCATCGAAGGAGCATGGTCCATTTTTGTTGAGGAGTAGTGTGGTGAGTTGATGTAGTTGGGATAAGAGAGTTATCATGGAGAAGTAATGCATATGTCCCTGCAGTGACTGTCTGTAATGACTGATGGTGGCAATGCGACCGATGACAAGTTTGTTTACTCATTTGGCTTTTTTCTTGATAGTACTAGCCTCGAACGTGACACAATATATTTTAGATCGATGTCCTATGTATTTTGTGATGGGTATTCCACTAGTTTCATCTTTGAACTTTCCAAGTTCATTTTTATTATCATTACAGTGAAATGGGCATGTTTCTGGATAATCGCTAAGCTCAAAGAGATCTCGTTGTTGATTAAGATCTACATAGACGACGTACGTGTGAATTCCATAGAGGAGTGACTCTGTATCCGTCATGGGAAGCCTGGCGTTATCTCCATAGTGTCGTTTGATGAAGTCGTAATGAAACTCGAACATGAGTATTTTGGAGAGGACGAGAACTGCTAGACCTGCGTTGATGGGTTTATCGAGCATCAGATGTGTTTTTCTGGATCCGATGGAGACAAGATCTTCATCAAAGATGTTCATGCTGACGAAGGCATCGTTGACCATAAGCTTATCTCATCGTCGTTGTTTATTGACGATTTCGATTTTCTTTCTGTGTCTAATGCTTCCAAGGTTTTTCCGAAGACGCTGTTATTTATGAGTTTAAAGAAATTTTTACATAAGTCCGTAGTGGCTTTGACTCGTTGGGTATTGAAGTCGACGTAGGATTTCATCCATGGAGATTGTTTAATCTTGAGAGGTGGTTGAACTTGTTTAAGAACTAGTCCATGTTGAAGAGCTTGTTCGAGTAGTCGATAATGTATATTGCAGTGTGTTTTGTGATGGATATTGGGTACGAGCTTTTTGAATTTGGCATCTCCGATTCCAAATTGGATTTATGTTTGAGTTGTTGTTGAGAAAGCATGGAGGGTGTGATGAGGAGTGTTTCAACGGAGAATGGATAATCGTTATGAGCGTTATGAGCGTCGTGGAGATGAGATGGATACTCCAAATCGACTTCAACACAGGAGGAACTGTTCTCTATTGATGCACTGAAAATCACCTACGGAAAGCGGTTGTCTCATGGCCCCCTTCACAGAAATTGTTGTCATCGATGTGGAGATATAGATGGAAGGTTGAGTAGGAATTTTAGTGTTTCTTGTATTTGTTGTTGGCTACGGTATGGTTTTGGTTGATGGTACAGATACCTCATCAAACCATGCTTTCCGTGAACATGAACATGTCTGGATCTTTGAAGAGCTCAAGCTGCATTTGACTCGTCTTGAGAAGGGCATCCACGAGAGACCTGGTGAGAAGAAATATTCGATCGAGGTGATAATGATCTAGACACATGCGTATGAAATGTTCAAATATATCCCTGAGTAGAAGTACGTCCGTTTTCAGGTACAGGTTGGGATAATCGCCGAGCTTGTGACATCCGAGATCGTTCCATATCTTGTTCGCGCACTGGTATTCTTCCTCAATGACGTGGGAGAGATGTAACTGAGAACAGAAGGCATCAAGAGTGGGTAATGAGGTTTCATTGAATCTAAACCAGGCATCTATGTATTCGTAGGGATAAACTTCTTTTTACTGTATTAGTGGGGCATAATTCCCAGATTCTTTTTCGAGATGTTTGAACCTAGGACATGTTTGAGCGTGTTCTGCTATTGACGACTGTATAAACTTGAACGAATCTATGAAACGTAAGGGACCAATCGAAAACAACATGTATGTTTTCGATTGTTGGTGATGCATTTGATAGGACCGGAACCCACATCAGCGAGAAGTGTCTTGACTCGTGGATGGCTGAATGCTGAAATCATGAAATATACATCATATCCTCCTAGATTATGGGCGATTACTGGAGGGAAGTCTGGATCTTTGAAGCGTACAGTACAATTAGCGTGATCAGCTAGCTCGTCGATAGTGACCGGTGACATGACAATGATCTCTGATGTTTTCATCATTAGGTTGAAAGTACTCTTCGCAGATGTAGCATTTCTGTGCTGAGGTATGTTGTCTCCGTTGTGAAGAGGTGAGTGGAATGAGTGGCGTTGGATGTTTTCGTATGACTTGAATGCGTTTCCATTCAGTGACGTGTTGCTCAAAAAACAGACGACGCAGTTGCTGATGCTGCTGTTGATACGACGAGGACAAACGCTCATCAACAGAACAGCATGTTTTATAGTCAATCGCACATGGGATGTGTTTGTGTTCCATTTGAGTACAGGAATCGATCGGATCAGGAGAAGGTGCTTGTACGTTTTCAAGGATCTTTCCAAATCAAAGACGATGTAAAACGTTTTCGCATATTTTTCTTGGGGGTGGTTGAACTACAGTGTTCCATAGCGTGGCAACGGAACAGCTTGTAATTCTTGACAGTATCCTGACGAGATGTGATCGTGTAGTCGTTGTGATTCAGGAAAGCATTGTAAACAGCGATAGCGAATATAGCCGTGATTTTTATGCTGTGTGTACTGAGATCGTGTCGGCCGCGTCGGCCGATTGAAGTCTTTCATATATATATATATATATATATATATATATATATATATATATATATATATATATATATATATATATATATATATATATATATATATGAAATGGTTTTGGTAATACAGCAAATTCATCCTACGCTGTGAGGCTGTTTTGGAGATCAACAGCTGATAGACCAAAAGCTCATTATCGCCCACTTTCTTGTTATCGAGTCCAACTACATTGCAGGAGAATCCCTCGTTGAGCGCTTCCAGTTTAGGGACGTCTTTGACAGCTACAGGAAAAGTAATTCCGGTGGTGCGAAGTGTATTAAAATACCGTCTGTACTTAGAGACGCGATTGACATACTCCTCCGTTGGAATTAGGCCATCAGTCGTCGTACGAAATCGCCTTGATCTCCTCTGAAATATCGAATGGCTTCTTTAACGTCACCGCGAGCAACAATCGATTTTCATGCGAAGTCGCTTCAGGGGGATGCCGCTTCACGGATATCGCCACGAAAACCTTATGACTGATTACCGCGAATAGAGATGTCTCTGCCATTATTAAAATCGAACTTAAATACCCTACGTTGCCTACTCGAATCGCCCTCTAGGGAAATTACATCGTGCGATTTTATATCGCCAACTTGATAGGATCTTTCCTGGGATTTAGCGGGGGTACTTCTCTCCCGCAAAATGGAGTGTAAGATGGAGATCTACCCTTCAATATCACCAATGTCAATATCCTTCTCTTCTCAGGGATCGCAAAGTAGGTTCAGCTTCCAATGTGATTTATTCCACGACGATTAACGTTCCTCGAGGACCAATTATGCAATTTTGTCCCAATCCTTTCATTTATTATCCCATCACGAACACGTACTCTATCTAAGAAATCACTTTTGGCTGAGCAATTAGTCCGGAAATGTCGTCGATAACAACATTGAAAGGGTTACCTGTTACCTGCAAGTGCGACGAAAATCGTCGCCGACGACATAAAATAAGCAACGATGAGACTTCACGAGTGCAACGACTTAAAATCGAAGTGGATTTTATCCACGATGTTTTCTTCCGTACGAACAGCCCTTCCATGCATTGCAACCAAAGCCGCCCCCCATTTCCCTCAAAGCAGCCGAAGCGTGAGTTGCCGGAGCAGCCTCTGCTGCGGAAACGGCTGTGGGACAAAACATAGGCAGTAAAATCATGTCAGTAACTCAACCACTGCCTGCAAATCTGTCTAGGGAAGCTAAGCAGCTCTTACAAAAACCGCAGTGGTCCTTAGTGATCGATCTGAAAGAATTTTACAGGACCTGGATAGAAAGGTCGGTGTACAAAGTGCACCGTCTGTGAGTGCTATCATGTCCGGTTATGAATTAAAAAGATTATTGTAATTTTTATAACGATATTATTTTATAAAACAATTATAGCATAGCATCATGTATTCGAGACTCACTCCCGATTGTCGTCGTCTCAACTATGATCCTCCCGTGGATGGCTCCACCACCGACTACGGGAACGTGGAGTATCAGGACCAACATTCCCAACATCTCAACGCGAATACGCATCGAAAAAAAGAGACGCGTGACGAAAATGTGTACCTGCCCATAAGGCCTTGATGGAAATCCGTGACAAAATACAAACTAATGCCAGTCCACCAACAGATTATGTGGCCAAGGCGCAGATCACACTGCAAAATAACGGGTGGTCGTTATTTAAGTCAGCACAGTATCAGCTGAACAATCAGAACGCAGAAGAGCTCAATGGCTACTTACCACAAGCTAGCGCCATCCTGAACTTAACCATGTACAGCGATGACTACATGCGATCGTGCGTTACTAACATATGGTGGTTCAGAGATACCAATACGGGAGCTGCGGTGAGTAACAAATTTACTACCAATGCCGAAGTGCAACTGTGTCGGATGGAGCTAATGTGATTGGAACACTTTCCAGAAAAAAGTTTACTTTTGCACGTCCTGCTGCATACAACGTGGGATTTGCAGCTCGACGCGCTGTTACCGACACAAGCCACGAGATCTGCATGTTGCTTCCTGTCAGTAACATATTTGGCGTATGTCGCGATATCCGAACCTTCTTCAGAAATGTCAAGCACACGCTGGTGCTGTAAAAAAAGCACCCGCTCAATACATGCACAGATCCACAGTTCCTGCCGATGGACGATTCACCATGACGTGGTTGTCCCTGTGGATGCCTAAAACACTTCCACCACAACACAGATGCTCGAACTGGAATCGACGTTGGCTAGATTCGCCAAGAAACTGTACTTCGAAAAACAACGCATCTACGTGCAACTATTTCTCACAGCTCAGGTCACGACGTCGCGGAGATTCGCCATCAATCCAGGAAGCGAACTTCCAAGACACGTCTTCGTCACGTTTATAGATGGCCACACAGCGAGAAAACCAAACAGGAAACATGCACAACGTTAGCAACGTTGGTTGTCTCGTATTCATGTCCGCATCAACTCCAGACAATATCCAGAGCGAGAACTCAATGCAACCGAAGCTACTGATAAAGCGACTATGGGCAGATAAGCGCGTAAAAAACCCATTGTTATTTCGTCCACGGGTAAGCGCAAAAGTAATAATAATAACATTTCATATAACACCATGTCGTACGTTTCAGTTGAAGTCACACGGTCACCACAGCAGAAAAAAAAAGCATTGCTGTGGCAGTCACGCAAGGAAGATCTGTCCCAGTGAGGCTGAGAGCATCCTCAATCATGGGACCCAATCGTGTCAAGCTGACACATCGCCAAGCGATCTGTAGTCAAGCATAAGGGTGTGGAAAAAGGCATCGTTCCGAACTTGTCCGCGTCTCAGCTGTTCAAACAAGGAGGATTTATCGGACCATTGTTAGCAGGGATCGCTGTATCATTGCTGTCAGGATTACTCGGACTCGGAAAAGTACTTCGGCTGTCAGGATCCACTCGGAACAAGGGACTTTCCAGCAAAGGCATAAGAAGAAAAGGTGTAAAGCAACTATGATCTCGAGAACCTCTTATGATCTAGCGTTCACCATTTCAGAGGTGTCTTTTCTAAAGATCAGTTTCCTACATCACCTCTGAAGAGATTTGCGTCATTAACCTGCAAAATTATTCGATGGACAACATGGCATGCACTGGGTGGCCATCGTTAACGATTCTGATTGGGAAGATGTGCAGTATTTCGATTCGTTTGGTTTACCTCCTCCTGATGAAGTCGTGCGATATCTCAAAACAACGCATAAAGGAGCTGTGTATAGCTCGTTACAACTTCAAAACGCTGACGATAGCACCTGTGGATGGTACTGCTTCGACTACATCTAAAACGACTACAATATACATTTGAAACAGTGTTATCACTGTTTCCAAAGTAGTTTTACAACTTTCAAAACGGTATTAGATTAGAAAATGCACATTTTCAAAAATAACATCCACTCCTCATATAACCAATCATGGACTCGTGGTGTTCTAAACGTAACGGCAAAACGGAGAGTGTCGACCGATCGAGGTAGTCACCAAAATCATCGACACATAATCCAGTCGAGATGTGTCCTGTATGGTTCTAAGTAAGTACACATTGTCACTGGTAAAACTTAGTGTCATGCCTTTGTATACAAAATGCATCACTGCAGACACTACTATCTCGATAACAGCTGTGAGGACCTTCAAGTGGAGAGAAATATGTGCGCGAGAGACTGTAAAGGATGTGGACATCGACACATTCTCGGTGGAGCCATGGATATCCATGCTCTCATCAGAAAGCTTCCCAAACCTCGTGGAGGAAGGATGCTTCCAGGACATAACTGTACAGGGCCATGGGATCCCTTAGAGCAACAAAACGATCAGCCAATGTCAGGTAAGGAACACTAAAATGGTGTCGATACCATCGCGATGCATCACGATATAAGCAGCAGGGAAGTTTAACAGACCTTCGTGTACAGACCAAATAAGCCTTCCTACGAGAACTTTCTCCGTAGAAGCCTCAGAATTCAAAAATAACGCCTTCTACGGGAGCTAATTTTCATGCATTTCAGACCGGGTGCATCGGGTGGTCGCGCCGGGTGTGTTAGTAACTTAGCATCAAGGACAGGAAAAATAAATTAAGGGAATAATTTTTGTTTTTTGTTGTCATTAGGGGCTGATTTTTCATGAATAAATTTGATCAAGACCAATTCGATACCGACTGCGTGGATCATGAAGATTGATCGTGATAAAACCATGCGGCGTTGCCTGAGCGCGGCTGAACAAATTTTTAAACTTATTTATATCCATGTCGCCGTTGCACCAGGTCTGATGGATATTTCTCAACGTGTGCGTGTCTACGCCATTGAACACAGATAAAATATTGCAATTGTCCCTAATCACCTTGGGAATCTGCGTATATCTCTGTGTCACGTAAATAACATCGGTGTTCTTGTGTCTGCCACGCGAAAATATCCTAGCTGGGTTGGTCTGCTTGTCCAGCATAACGTCATCGAAAACAACAAGATTATTAACATCGCCGTCCAAATTCTCCACGGATGGAGCTTCATTGATATCTGTGATGAATTCGATTGTGCCTTCGTCGGTATTGTCACTAAATTCTTTTAACACCTGGTAACAACGTTGATCGTCAACGGATGGTGCAACCAAATACAATTTATCCCATTTTAGCCATCGCATGATCAAATTCAGTAACAATTGCGTCTTTCCAGATCCTGACGGGCCGATGATTATCATTCTAATCGAATTCGGTAATGCCGCATGATGTTTCACTTGTTCGCGTCGTTTCGTGGCTGAAAAATCAATAACATTCATGTTAATAAAATACATGGATCTATATTGTGTTAAGTGTCGCACGCATACAGCTACAATAAATCCAACCGAAATCGTTACACGAAATAACAGGAACGCAATTGCAGGAGAATGCGAAGTTTGCAAGACACGCAAGTTCAGATTTGTAAAAAAAAAAACTAGAACCGGAGGAGACATTGCCGCCTCCTTAACAAATCTACCTGGGGCTCCCTGGGCGAAATATCCCGGAGAGAAGCATCTACCAGGATACAATTATTGTGGACCCGGAACGAGGCTCGATATCAGGCTGTACGATAATAACCAACCATTTCAGGGTGAAGATCCAGTAAACGCAATCGATAGAGCTTGTTACTACCACGATCTCGCATATCGCAGCGGAGATTTACAGCAAAGGCATCTCGCTGATATCAAGCTAATTCACGCACTAGACGCAATTCCTGACAAAAGTTTCAAAGAAAAATTGGCATCCTGGTTGATAAAAGGCGCGATGAAAGGCAAATTAGTATTCGGTGCTGGTAAATAAATATGGAGCAGATATATTATTCTCCGCGAGGATTTTGGCGAGGAAAATCAGCAATCGCCAAACTCGCCAAGGCCGCTAAAGTAAAACAATCTGTCGCTGAATCGTGGCTATCGAAACAGGCAATTTGGCAAATATATCTTCCTCCACCTAAGAAAATACCATACGCGAGTTTCACCGTCAGTGTCCCTAATGAGGTCCATCAAGCGGATTTGATGTTTCTTCCTCACGATAACGTCAACGGCGTCACATACAAATATGTCCTGACCATCGTTGATATCGCTAGCAGGTATAAAGAAGCAGAGCCATTATCGAATAAAACAGCAACGGAAATTGCTAAGGCATTTAGCGAGGTTTATTCCCGATCTCCATTATCATGGCCGAATCTTCTTCAGGTTGATCCAGGTCGAGAATTCCTCGGCGCGGTTACCTCATTGATGAAAAAGAATAATGTTAAAATCCGTCGCGGTATTGTAGGTGTTCATCACAATCAAGCTATCGTCGAAAGATTCAATAAAACGCTTGCAGAACGATTATTCGGATACCAATGAATTTATTCAGAATAATCGGTCTCACGATTGGGTATCAAGATTGCCTCAGGTAATTAACGCGCTAAATAATGAGACGACTCGAACAATAGCAATGAAACCTGCAATTGCAATTACAAAATCGAATATACCCCTAAAGCGAGATTCTACAATTCAGTCTGTACTAGGTAGTGTCACAGTCAGATATTTATATAAAGAAGGCGAGGCTGAGGGAGGCAGAAAAAGAGCGACCGACCCAACCTGGAGCGTCACAACTCACAAAATATCCGCCGTAACAAGATCGTCAGGAAGACCAGCGATTTATATCCTAGATTCGTTAGCGCCACAACGCGGATTTACCAAAGAAGAATTACAAATAGTCCCCGAAGATACTCAATTACCACCAGCGTCATTGAGATAATTTACTCGAATTCGTCCTAGCTGAGATAATTTTCTTACTCTCGACACGGCTAAATATACCAAATTTGACCAAGAAATTCTGTCATCGACGATCCAAACTTGACCATTAACGGTCAATCCCTGTGATGAATGTATCGTTGTTGCGTAGCCTAATTTCCACGGTGATTTTTCTGCATTTATCGCGTCATTGACAAGATTAATATCAACGAAGATAATATCATTTAGGACCAAGTTTTTTTCCTTTCCGCATGGCAAAGTAACGTCGATATTTTGTCGCCTAGTATTAGCGGGCCTATAGCACAACGGTACCTGCAGTGTTGGAAATTTCTCACAATGCAGCTTGAATAACATTTCCTGAATAATATCACGAACAATTTTCCTACTAGCGACGATCAAATGATCGGGACGCCACAAATTTAGAAAATCGTTCATCGGAGTCTCGTTGATTATTCTTCTCATGACGTCACACTGAATCTTATTCGGTTGTAATCGAATTAATTTTTTGAATTCGGTCAACAAAATATCTGTCGATCTATAATCAGCGTCAATTTCCTCATAATAGTCAACGAAGTTTCTGAGCCATTCGTGAGGCGATTCACCATCGATAGGATTAGGTTGGCCATGATCCCCGCACATTATCACAGCGGTATTTTTCCCTTCCAGCCAAGCTAATATCGATTTTAGTATATCCAAATTCACTGTGCAAATCTCATCAAATATAATGATCTTGTTGATATATTTGTCTCCCATGCGAGCCGAGTCCCATGATCCACCGCTGTACTTGAAATAACTGTGATACGTGCACGAATTAACGCCACGCTGCTTTATTTCTCGCGCTAATCTATGTGTCGGAGTCAACACAATCATATCGGAGTTCGCAAATAAGTTTATTATTCGCGTTGTTTTACCGCTACCACCAGGTCCATTTAGGTAGACGAATTTGCTGCGTGAAATTGGGTCAAATGCAGATGCGGCTGTCGAAGATTCCAGAATCGAAGATTCTCCAAATTTACCTTGGTGAAATTCATCGCGATCTTCAACATCAGCGTCTTCGCAATAATCTAGAATATCCTCGTTTTTTATTCTCCACGTCCCCCAGGAGCTACCATCGGTGATTAAATTTTTCAGCCTATCTTGGTATTTCTTATCGATATAAAACGAATCTGTTGCGACTCTTACCGCGATATCAGAAAATTTGTTTATCATCGAGAGCAAATTTATACTAACATAAGCGAGCATCGATGATCGTAAATGCGTATATTGCGCTGATTCTCCGTCGAGATAGCTAATCACGGTACCTAATTTTGCTCCATCAATGATAATATTCTCTCTGTTGCAAAATATTCCTCGTGATACCGTATCGGCGATTATAAAATCCATCTCCGCATCGTTGATAAACAACCTAGCGTGTCGATGTTTATGATCAACGGATCCACCTTGAGTAAATTTGCCAATTATTTTTCTTCCTATATCTTTCGCGTTATCACAATCTGTCGGTAGCCACACATCGGTCTGTTTCCTATACGATATAATCGCCTCGCTCACCGTCAACGACACTAACATCGACGAATCCAGCATATATCTCAATAACACCGTAGGAACCCAACGACGCTGAGATAAATGCCTTCCGAACCAAATATAGCAGATTTTATGTAAATTTTCAGCAAATTCGAACGACGTTACGCAAGCGAATCCGGTCATGACAAAATCAGGCAACGGTCCGTTAATCGCTACTCTTGTCATCTCGCTGGTAGGATGGCCGAATTTAGCAAAATAATCTGCACAATCGCCATATCCAAGAAAACTTCCAGGATAACACGCGCTCATGTCAACGGAAATCATATCTTCGAAATCATACCTGGTATTCCACAAATCACCATGGCCATACTCGATACAGCTAAGTTGAATATCAGCGAGAAATTCGTTCCTTGTAGGCTTCCACGAGTTTTTCTCTCTAGCGGCGTGAGCTGCAACAGACGGAACTGTAAAGCAATTCGTTAGTAATTGATCGGGATTCGACGAATATTTCACCGCGAGATTTCTCATCGACTCGTGTAATATTTCATCCCTGTAAATATCACCGCATGGCAGAATAAATTGATCGTATTTTTCTTCACTCGAGAATAACCATATTGATATTGGATCAGATGCGCTTAATTTTTTGATAAATCTGAACATAGCATCGGAATTATTATTCTCAACATCCGCCGTGGAAAATTCCGCAGATTTACTATCTGTGGGATAAAATTTGACAATACGATCTCGTGGAAATATCATTACCGACTGTGACCACGCATGTGAATTGTGATCGACAATCTCGATTGGTGCTCCTCGGGATCTATACGGTGATGAGTATAATATTTCTCCCGATAACGTTTTCACCGTAATTGGAAATTTCAGTTTTTTGCTCAACGCAGCTACGTCATCCACCGATGCACCATTAGCGACGGTCCTTGCCCACGCATTAATTTTATCTAGCCTTAATTGTGTTAAACCAGATCCACGTCGGGCGTTTTTCATACGCTCGATAACACGCTCGGCCACGCAATTTATCATCGGCGATTCTTTCATCGCAGGTAGGTTTTTTTACGTCCGGATTGTTATTCAGCCGATAAATTCCATAAACAACTGCGCTGGCTGGATAGGATCTAGCATAATAAGGGCCATCGATTCCCAGTAATAATCCATGCTTAGAATTTTTATCGAGAACAACATTTTTCTTACCGCCACGCACTGGATCTCGTTTATCGCGAATAACCCAAGTATCGTCAGGCATTTGTGCGATAAATTTTATTCCAAAGATAAATCGCTCTTCTTTGTGTTCGATTTTTATATGTTCGATTATTTTCTTAGCTCGTTCCAGGTTCATCGTAGCATCAATGGAATTTGTTTTCCAAGTCGACCAAGTGTGAACAGCTCCATCGTCGAAAAATTCTTTCTTCGCTCGGTCAACCTCAGGTATAATATACTCTGCCTCATCAAGATCAAATGCGTCCATGATTATATTTTAGACATATGTTTAAATTATAATGAGTAAATGCAAATGGATACTAATCGGTTCAACAAAATTCTGTGACAAATCTTGCAGAGGTGATTATCGCGGCGCTCACATACATGCGATTCGGCGTGGCAGTAAAGGACCACAGCGATGTTTAGTTTGTCAAGTTGGCACGCGAGGGAAAACTCGGTTGTGTCTGGCTTGTGGAGGAAAAAATTATCGGGAATTGCGTCGGTATTACGAAAAAAGATCCTCGTCAGTGATAACCTGCGAAGAAGATTATATTAATCGATTTAAGGCAAATAACGATTTAGACATATAGATTATCATATATGAATCCAAAATCAACGATTCCTGAATCAGCAATTCCAGAAACAACAATGACATGCGAGTTTAAATCTCACCCAACGATCACTGGATACGAGGCGTCATCGGATGGTGTTGTCAGAAATACCAAAACGAAGAATCGGATCGGTAGGGTTTGTAATTCAGGTTATCTTGTTTTTACCATCAACAAAAACAAAAAACGAAGATGCGCAAGTTATTTTTGTCATAAGTTTGTATTCGAATGTTTCAACGGACCAATAAAAGTCGGTCTTGTTATCGACCACATCGACGGAGATAAACTTAACAACAAACTGTCAAATCTTCGGGTGGTAACTCCGAGTGAAAATTCCAAATTTGGTAATACCGGTGGCGTATGGCGACCACCTAAGGCAGTTAAATCAGTAAATCGAGAAACAAATGAGGAAATTGTATTCACGTCGATGAGTGCCGCTGCAAGATATTTTAGTATTAATCCAGCATCGGTGCAACGTGTGACAGAAAAAATAATCAACGCGACATTCTCCTACAAACTCGGCTCATGGATCGAATTTTATTATATTCCAATAATATCCGATTCGGAAAGTGAAATCGAAGATTTTTGAAATTGAAGATTACAAATATAATATAAATGAATGAGGAAAATATAAACAACATCATCGAAGCCATCGAGGATCTGAAAAATAAAAATGTAAATTTATCTTCTGATTTGGACGCAGGTAAAATCCGGTCCGAATTTGAAACGATCGTCCAAGGGAAACTCGAATACAGGTACACGCTACCATCCGAATATAAATTCATAAAGAAAATCCAAATTGCGATGTATCAATCGCTTGCGTCCGTCAGCGATGATCAAATCGAGGATTTCGTTAAATTATCGACGCTGGTAGAAAAAGTTAGATCGAGTTTATCAGACGAGTACGAGTCAAGAAAAATTACTAGCTCGCGCGTCAGGCAGCTAAAAAAGCTGGTCGATGAGAGTAGAATTAGAATCGAAGATTCTTAAGATTCTCGAAATTAGAATCGAAGATTCCTGATTCTTGCCACAAAAAAAAAACAAAATTTTAAGAATCTTAAGAATCTTCGATTCTAATTCTAATTTTTATTTATTTTACTGAAATTGTGCAATTTTTCTTGTTTCTGACTACCATTTACCCCATCAAATTTACGAAATTATATAATTTACTCAATTTGACGGGTATTTACCCCATCAAATTTACGAAATTATATAAATTACACAATTTGTTGGGTATTTACCCCATCAAAAACATAAAATTACACAAATTTCTTAATTTCAAGAATCTCCGATTCTAATTTTTATTATTTTTTTTTATTTATTTACTGAATTAATTTATTTACTGAAATTGTGCAATTTTCTTGTTTCTGACTACCATTTACCCCATCAAAAACATAATATTATATAAATTGCTCAATTTGACGGGTATTTACCCCAGCAGATTCACGAAATTATATAAATTGCATAATTTGACGGGTATTTACCCCATCAAAATTAAGAAATTTTACTAATTTTGAAAAATTTCCTGGTTTTTATTTATTTTTTTGGCCATTTTTCTTTGGCGGAAAGATTACGATCTCACCATCAAGTTGATACTAAGCGTTTCTTCGCGTATATCAAGCAAATTTCCGTTTTGATCCGTCAGTTTGAAATTTATCTTCGATAATAATCGATTGTGACATCGCAGATAAAACGGATTTACTGGCTCTTTTATTATCAAAAAACCCGGAGAGGCGCTAGGTGAAAACGAATATAAGATAAATCCCTGCTGTGCCTGCTCTGACACAGACGAATCCACGTTGTAGCTACCTTCAACGACGTCCGCGTGAAGATAAATCGCGATAACCTCCGTTATGTTAACGATACCTGGCGAGATATGCCGCCCTTGCCCGGCAGGATCATTATTGTGTTTGAGAATTGATTCCGATTGTATTTTTTTAGTCCACGCGGCATGTAATTTCGGAAATAAATCATCGATGGTATCAGTGACGGATTTTCTCATTTCATCAACGTCATAATCAGGAAATTTGAAATTTGGTAGCGTTTCTTCGGTTAATCCAAATACTCTCATGAATTTTTGTTTTTCTCCTGAATTTTTGATCAACTCGAATTTGCTAATAGGAAGAACATAATCGGCAATTGATATATCGTCGATTATCACCCGAATGAACATGTTGTGATAATATTCAACATCATTCGCGAGTTGATTTAAAATCTTCACGTGTTCGATAATTTCGCTACATGAACCTGATTTATTTAAGATGCATTCATGAAAGGATTCCCGCAATAAATTTAATTGTAATTTATGTTCTTGAATAAATTCGTCGAGGGTTCTTCTTATCAAGATACCGTCTACGGGGGTTATTATCCTGTTAATATTGGTAGCGTCGAAGATTTTCACACCGGGGGGAATTTTAGGAAGAGACAACCACGAGAGAATTCTTTCGTCCCTAAAAGTAAAAGCGAACATCACCAAGTTAAATTTGTGGCTATTCATGAGATTGATGGCATTATGGATCAGGAGCTTGTGTTTGATATTTCCGTACCATCCTTCGTCGGTGATAAAATCAGATTTTTTTGGTTCCGGTTGCTCTGTAGGAGCTTCTTCGTGCCAACCTGGAATAATAAAATCAGATTTTTCTGGTTTTGCCAGAGGTGCGATTTCGGGCCAACCTAGAACTGTCCTAATCGATGACTGGTAAATATCGACGACATATGGCGATTTTACTTCGATTATCGATGACAGCGTTGGTTCGTGTGCTAATATTTTTATTCCTGGCTTATCATCGCCGGTTATATTCGATATTCTACTGGTAAGTTCCTTGTCGATTTGCTCAATTTCGTAACTGCCTGTTGGTATGCCAACGACGATCCAATCAGGAGTTCCATCGGGGCGGTTTTTATTGGCAAAAACAAGCGAATTATTCGATGATAATCTACCGAATGATTTCGATCTAACATTGGGCCAGCTATTATAGACGCGTAACTGTGACAGCGCAATTTCTTTAACGCTAATTGGTACTGGAAAATCGATACTAAATTCTGGCCTGGTTGAGCTTGCCGATATCAGCGTTGTTATCGGCGGTATCGTGTTTGTCACGATTTGAGTTAGTTCCGACATTATTGATATTCATTTGTTCAATCTCGGAGTAGATATTTACCATCACGGAAAATTCGAGATCGGATATAACGCCGTCGTTGAGACTCTCAGAAAGCAGCGATGACAATTTCGAATACGCCTCGTTGACCTGGGATAATTTACTCGTGTATAGAGACAATTTTTCATTCGTGCATGATGATATTTTTTTTGCGATAATATTAAGAACACCAGCGATTGTTGTTGTCGACGAGATTATTATCGTTGCTGCGATCGGCGCGATTGTTGTTACCGCGGATAAGATTATACCTGCGCCGGCAATTATTGCGCTTACCGCGTACACAGCAACATCGATGGCAACTAATCTGCGTTGATATTTTTTTATTTTTATCTGATATTCGTCGAGGAGCTTTTTTAGCGAATCCTGCCATGAACGCGCCTGATTGTATCGGTAGTCCGATGCTGTCATTTATTAGTTAGGTTATCTAACCAATTGCGTGGCGTGCACTGGATAAATATTCGATAATTACAGCATAACCGATTGGTTCCGTCGTGGTTCTATCTGGCGGTTCTAGCATAAATGTGTCCTCGATATTTGCAATCATCAAAATATTAAAAAATTCGTCATAGATGCGACCCAAGGTTATTATCTTGAATCTTATCACGGAGAGAAAAAATATTCGATATACTCCATTAATTGACGCGGTAAAGCTAAATGTGTTATTCTCGGGTGTCCATGTACCTTTTTGTACCTTTACCACAAATGGTACATGACAAGGAAGATTTTCTGTTTCTACCTCCGATGGTATGACAATACGCGCTAATCTTCAAAGATTCATTGACGATATTTTTGTGTTAATATCGCTAATTTTTGTAGTTGCGTCGAGAAGTTTCGCATTTAAGTCTCGAATTTCTCCGTCATACGACGATGTATCGACTTTTTGAAGCGCCAATTCACTTACTACGTTAAGATCCCTGTCAATGTTGTCAATATTCTCGTCGATTCTTTTTATTTCCTTGCTGATATCGTCGTGCGATGTTTTATCGCTTTTCTGACTCATTACGATATTTATTTCGGTAATATCGGCGAGAATATTAGTAATATCCTCGTTGATTTTTCTTACTTTATCGCTAAGATCGTCATGCGATGCTTGATCGGCTTTTTTCTTTGCTAGTTCGTGTGCTGCGGAGAAATTATCGCCGGATGTTTTTGTATCTTCCTCGATTTTTTTACTAAATTTAGTTAAGGTATCGTCGAGTTTTTTAAGATCGTTATTTAGCCTGTTAAGTCTTTTTGTCACTCTGTCCTGAAGATCGTCGTATAATGTTTTATCGGCCTTCAGAAGCAACGTTGCTGATAGCTCGTTGTCCTTTTTTTCCACATCCGCGATATTAGCCTTCAGGGGTAACTTCGCTATAATATCGGCGATATCAGCGATGGATTTTGATACCGAATCTGACAGGCTAGTAAATTGATTAATGCGATCGTTATATTCATCTCGCTTGATTATATCAGTTATTTTGACGTTGCTTGTTTGTAATCTTCCTTCGCGGCTCTGAAAAATAGCAACTTCGCCAGGATCTACTTCTGACAGCGATAGAAAATTATTAATATCATCCCTGGTTGCGAATTTTGATAGATCGACGTCAGTCACTTCTGCTTCCTTCTTCCTGTAGAGGAATCTTCCGTAAATATCAACCATGATATTTATCTATGGCATATTCAAATACGATTCTATGATACGGACCGGATGATTTTGAAATTGCGTCGAGGACATTAATTGATTCAGGACCGCATATCGGTGGATCCATTAACGTCTGCGTCGGAAGTGTCGAATACCAAATTGGAATATTTAACTTTGACACGTAATCGATAAATTCTTTTGGTGGAGCTAGTCCGTACGAGTCAAAGTAAACAACTTCGCGAGGATTAATCGCGTAGGCGACCCAATGTGTGCCAGGGCCGGTATTTGAATCGAGATTTATTATTCCCGTCTCGGTGGAATTTGGTTTTTCTGGTAGTTGATCCCGCATAAATACGCCTCTGAAAAATTTTATTTTTTTTTTTCTTTGCTTCGTTGAATAAATCTAAATTTGAGGCTGGTAGGCTAATTTCAGACCGGATCCGTACGGGGGTCGTCTTAGGTAAAGGCCGGATCCGTACAGAGGTCTTCTTGGATAAAGCTTTTTTTTACCGTATCGTCCTCCTGTAACTTTTTCTAATAATTTTTTACCCGCAAATCCAGCCACGGCTGATGCTGCTGCCGGAGCAATCGCGGCTAGTAATCCAGGAATAGCGGCTAATAGAGGGAAAAATCCACCTACTTTGACCATGTCTCTGATGGCACCTATACTAAGATTCACATGAACGCCAGAATTCGCTGATTTGGCTTTGGTGAAACGTTCACGTTGACCCCTAGTTAGCGATAGTTTGTTAGGACCACCATGAATTTGATCATTTTTCAAGGTTAATTTCGTACCGCATCGCTTTGCTGTTGCTGTTTGGAGTTTTTTCATCTGACCCGGGGTCAGAGTTACGCAGACGTGTTCGTATGGCATATTAATAATCGTTTAATCTAAATTTAGAAATCTTAAAATCTTCGATTTTAAAGTTACATTTTCTCGACAGGATCGTCGATGATTCTCATTCTGCCACTGATTCCTTCCAAGATCATTGTTCTATCGCTGAGGATCACCGCGATTGCTTTATATAAATTATTTCCCGTGCGAATTCTGGCTTTGAAATGGATATCGACAACAGATTGTTTTACCAGATCGAGATGCTCCAGGGAAAAATAGTAGATCGGATAAAGTTTATTAAAATCTAGCTGCGATATTTGCAATCCGGTATCGATATTTTGATCGCGACCCATAAAACTTAACAAGCGATGATACGCGCGAGCTGTCGAATAGTTGGCAAAATCAATCGATATTTCCTCGGATGGTTCTTGTTGGCCATTTACTCTCAGTGATACGTTTGTTGCGTGGATACTATCAAATATCATGTGGCTGTACATTTGATGATACCTTCGCGTGTGCAAAAAAGCGATAAAGATATGCCTAGGTGCAGAGGTACCTTGCTGCGATGCAATCCGCCATGTAAAATCACCATCAATATCGGTATTTGTGGAATCTGTTGTTGTTGTCAGCCATGACATGACAGATTTACCACCTTGGTTCATGAACGATAATAATTTTTCTTCTTCGATCATTGATGGAGTTATCGCTGGCATCCACAAGGTAAATTTAAGTAATTTTACCTGGCCGCCATTATTCGCGGCATCATTGGCATGTGGCAAATTAGTAGCGGGATCAATAGTACCTTCTCGCCAGATAGCATCGTCGCTATTCCCCTTTCTGACAAACGTAACGGTGTGTTTTGCTCCGTAGATAATTTTCCTGAAATGCCTACAAAATCCGAATATATGGGATAACGGAATAGCACAAGAGAATCTTTTGCGACCTCCTTCTAGCATAAGTTTTCGCGTGGTAAATCCGAGATTATAATTATTATTAGTATCAATAATCATATCTTCGATGTCAGCAGGAGCAGCGGGAGTGGCACGATCAACCGGTCTTCTGACATAAACGGCTTATTATCGGGATGATCAGAATTATCTTTGGCGAACATCATGCTAGGGCCAGCCGATCTAGTAAAATCATCCGAGTATCTAGCTAGGCCTATTATCGTTGTTGCTAAGTCAACATCATTAGTAATTGACTCAATCTCTCTTCCGTCGATCATGTAAGTGGCACTCTTGAATAATGCCATAATGCCGTTGTTAACAAATCCGACCCTAAAATCTGCTCCATAGGCGGTATTATCTGTTTTAAGAATTTCCCCAACAACTTCGATATACGCCTCAGATGGGAGAAAATATCTTGTTGTATCGTGAACTTGAATTTCCAAGCGATTAGTTGTGTTTGGTTCAACTGCGTCGTACGAGAAATACTGGAAATCACGCACGGTTGTGTCTCTACCTACAGGCTCGTCCATGTCGAACACTTCGTTTGACACTTGTGCGAACATTTATTATTAAGAATTATCGTCTAAAACGAAGACCGCTGCCTGATATGAAGCTTGTGTTTGCAACTTCCTGTGCTAGATTTGTGTTAGCAACTTCCTGTGCTAGCTCATTTATTTTTTTATTTTCTTCGTCGTTTATAGCTTTACTGACCTCGGCGGGCATTTCACTGGTGCTAGGTAATTTGACGGGCCGCTTTTTTTTACGCACCAAATTTGTTATTTTACCTTTGACAAAATCGAAGCCTTTACTTGCCAAATTACCAATACCAGAAATGACGGTCTCGCCAATCTTTCCTATTGCTTTTGACGCGAATTGCTTAACTGTGGGTCCGATTTTAGGGATTACTCGCGTGACGAGGCTTCCAACAATATCGCCGAATCCATTGCCGTGAATATATTTGTATACAGGCAATCGAGAGTTAACTACGCGGACCTGTCTAGGTCTGCGCTGATGTTTGTGAACAATCATGTTATTTCAATTGTGTTGTTTTAATCGATGAGTTCGTCAACGAGTTCTTTGTAAATGTGAGAATCAATGACGCCACCGCGAAATAATCGCCGACAAATATCTGAGGCCTCGTTGATTATTTCATGAGAATTGTTTCCGGCTCGCTTTCCTCCGATTAATATTTCAAGGCGAGATACGTCGTTGACAACGCTGTCAGGGCAAATAGTATATCCGCTTCCTATTTTGGTATCTTGTGGTGGTGGCGTACCTGGTCTAGGATCTCCCCCCGGTGTCGCGGTTTTTCCAGGATATGATGATCTTTTTCCAAGTACTTCTTTATATTCATCGAGCTCCCTTTTAAAATTTGAATATCCGATATCGAATAAATCCATCGGCTTTCTTAAACTACCAAAATAAATTAACTGCGGCCATGTTCCTGGTCCAAACGAATCAACAAATTCTTTTTTCAAGTAATATCTTTTATTCGCCGAACTATAATTTGCAGCGGTATCTAATCTTTCGTCATCATTACTGAGCTCATTGATATGATCTTCTCTCAAATAAATATTAGCAGGTTTAGTATAATCAACTTTTCCTCTTAAACGAGATGCAATTTCTTCCTCAGTTAATAATCGAACTCTATTGTCCGCAGGTTTTTTGTAGTCGCTTGGTTGAACTATTGGTTCCTGAGGTTGACTTCTTACTTTTGGTCTGGCCCCTAATTCCTGTGGTTGAATATCTTCTTCCAATTCCTGTGGTCGAAATTCAAACTCCTGTGGTTGAATATCTTCTTCCTGTGGTTGAATTTCTTCCTCCTGTGGTTGAATATCTTCTTTTAATTTTGCTTTTCTTTTCCGTGAAGATTTAGCCTTTTCTTCTTTCTCCTGTCGTCTTTTTTCTTTCGCTTGTTGCTTTTCTTCTTTCGCTTGTTGCTTTTCTTCTTCCGCTTGTTGCACATTATAATTTTTTCTTTCCTTCGCGGCTTCCAAAAATCTTCTGTAACGTGGATCCGTTTCTCTCGCCTGTGATCTTCCCGAGTAAACTTTATATAACATATTATACCAATTTTTACGGTTTGCGTATCTTTTTTTTCCTTCATCAGTCAGATATTCTCTTCGACCATCAAAATAATCTTCCGCAAATTGACCAAATTGATCTATATTACTATACAACGTCGAGAGCGGCTGTGATATTATTCCCCATCCCGCCTCGGTGAAATTTCCTCTTAAATCCTCGAGACGGAACGCTTTTTTTCCTACTCCAGGTTTTCCTCCTTCAGGTTTTCCTTTACTTATTTTAAAACCAATTGCAGGGGTTCCTCCTCCTGGTTGTTGCCCGCGTTGCTGTGCTAGTATTGCTAATCGTTCCGGTAATTCTCGTGAATGTTCCTCGATACCTTTCAACATGGGATAAATTCCACTTTTCATGATATCCTTATCTTTTTTCTCACCATATACGACTCGCTCGGTTGTTTCGGTAACTGGCTTTAACCATTTTGACGATATCTCGGTAATTCCAAATTCTGTGTCTTCGTGTGCTCGGACCTTTTTCTTATATAATTCTTTTGCCGGGATAAGTTTCCTTACCGCCGCTAATTGTTCTCGCGCTAATCTAGCAGAATGAGGCTCTCCAACTGTGCTAGTTTTCCGACTCATATTATTTTCAAGTATATTATTTTAATGCGACGTAAAATTGGCCAAAGCAGCCCCTAATGACAACAAAAAAAATAACACAAAAAAATTATTCCCTTCGTTTATTTTTCCTGTCTCGAACGCTATATTTACTAACACACCGGCGCGACCACCCGATGCACTTGGTCTGAAATGCATGAAAATTAGCTTCCGTAGAAGGCGTTATTTTTGAATTCTGAGGCTTCTACGGAGAAAGTTCTCGTAGGAAGCTTTATTTTGGCTGGACGCACTGGTCTGTTAAACTTCCCTGCTGCTCGATATATGTAACCGAGATCATCCCGACGATAAAGCCGGATGCGATCGAGACATGATGAGGGACTTAAAAGCACTCAAACCTAAAATTTTTAGAGAACGTGTAGATCGAGCTTTCGTGCGTGGCATCATTGGCACTAAATATAAGCTCGGTATACGCGTGAAAGCGGATCTCACATATGAACTATATAAACCAGCAAGAAAACATTTTCCATGACGCAGAGTCATCGTAGAGGACAAAGACGATATATGGTCAACAGATCTCGTTGATATGACAATTATAGCGCGTACAATTATCATTTCCACAATCTCATAACAGTCATTGATGTCTTTAGTAAATACGCCAAGGTCATTCCTCTCAAAAGCAAAATGGGAACTCTCATCGTGAAAGCACTTGATAAAACAGCAGGACAACGAAAACCAAGTAAACTCTGGGCAGATCATGGTGGTCAGTTTTATTTCAAAACCGTTTCAGACTGGCTTCAAAAAATAACATGACCTTCTACAGACACATAGTCCCCTCAAAGTCTCTGTCGTCGAACGGTTTAATAGAACTCTCAAAAATCGCAGGTGGAAGAGAATCACCTGCAATAGGTTGGGTCGGCATGACGTCACAAGCTTAGCGACCTATTTTCCGCCAAATTCCGGAGGTGAAAACAATTGCTTAGTAACAGTACAGTAGCGTTAGTTATCTTCGATATGTAAACCATTTTAGTTTACCTGTATTTTGTTTATTATTTCTGTTTTCTGTTCAGAAGTGTTGTATAGTCTTCTGTAAAAGCAGGATATAAAACCACAAATGTGTCTGTGAATATTGTTATAGACGTAATATATTTTAGGTTCATAAGGGTGGTAGTGGTGTGTACGTGCACAGGAGTCTGACGTTTTATCAATAAAGTACGGCGAAATCTCAGACAACATGAAATCACCTTATCGGTAATATAAATGAACACAAGGAGTGCAAGCGTGACCACAACCCTCGGCTCGATTTGACTTTTCTCACGCGTCTTTTATCGCTTCAAAATTGCAAGAAGATGGAAAAACTACACTTATACATTCAAAATACAGTGACGTACGCATAACTCTCGGACGACCATGTCATGAATCCAATCCACCGAATTAACCTTTATTTTGACCATTACGGTCACAAATCCTTTCTGTTAGAATCCACCAGACTGAAGTAGCCCATTCTAGCAATGTGTTTGATTTTCTAGAGGTTGCCACCTGGTAAGATTATCTGTTGTTTCTACTGATATTTTTTTCATAACAGAAAATAATAGTGGAGAAGAAAATATGATACTTATATGAGAGATGTACTATTTATTATGATGATGACGAAAATGATTGAGAGAAGGGGGAAAAAAACAATAGGAAAGGAGAATATATTACCGATAAGGTGATTTCATGTTGTCCGAGTTTTACCGTACTTTATTGATAAAACGTCAGACTCCTGTGGTACGTGTCACGTACGTGTACACAACAATATATGCCAATTAGTGTCAAGGCAGTTTGAAGGCTGTTTGTTATATAGTTTGTGTATTGTACACTTTTCATTTATAAAATGAATATAAATGCAAGGTTCATAAGATCACTTGGCCATTTTTGCAATGTCTTACGTTTACAAAGAGACCCTGGATAGCGAAGCTAATGCACGATATTTACAGAAACTTAAAAGTTGTGGAAATTAATGATTGTCCTTATAAATTTCAAGCAAATATTTGGGTAAATTACCCAACAAAATAGCCTGAAGTGACTTGGCCTGATGTTTGTAACTATCTTACAGATACGCCTGGTAAGTTTGTTTTTTAACAAAATATTTTGTTGAAGTAACTGAACACCTTTTTCTCAAACCTATTTTTCTTTAATTAAACTGTATCAAAATCTGAAATTTTCAGTCGGTATTGTTTGTGAAAGTGATCCTAATTATTTTTTGAAAGTTCTCATTAATTTATATTTTTCCATAATTATTATTCTTTATTTGTCCTATTAAACCTTGATTAATAAGTACTAAAAGTTGCGTATTTTTCAACCTATGTACATTTATCCACACCGCGTTTATAACAATAATTGCAAATCTTAGGCATATTTTAAAATGTTGTATAGATGTCAACCACACGTTCCTAAAGTCACTAGAACAATGGCGGTCGTTTTCACCTCGCCGGTCGTAACTATGCATTGAAAATGCCCGGATGTGAAAAAGTGCCCGGATTCCCGACCCAACCTGTAATACCAAGTGATACTTAGATTTCTTGCAAGACATCGTCGACCAATACAATCATACCTGGTATCGAAGCATTCGAGTGGCTCCAGCGGAAGCCTCTTCCATAAACCAAACAACAAAAGGTCGCAGACGCCTTATTTTTTAGATCCAAATTCAATGCGGGCGATTACGTCAGAATTAGCAGACACACAACTACCTTCGAAAATGGATATACCCCTAACTGAACTAAAGAAGTCTTTATCGTGGATAGTGTTCAGAAAACCACTTCCATCACCTACACACTGAAAGATTCCTCAGGAGAAACCCATCTATGGGCCCTTTACTAGCAGGAATTACAACAACAACCACCAAAAAAAACCAACAAAAAAAATCTCTTAGGAGTTGAAAAAGTGATCTCTACCAAAAGGAAAGAATCGCTCGTCAAGTGGTTTGGCTGTCCTGAACAATTCAACTCGTGGATTCCCACAGCCCCTCGACTACAAAAGCGCCTCAGAAATAATTTTATCATACTCCTCGATCAAACTTTTTCCAGAGACTGTCTTACATTTCGCAGCATGCTCGTCAGACTCATCTTCTCGAAGATACGCTTGAACACATACTCAAATTTTATAAATTTCACACGACCTACCAAATGAACTGGAATCACCTTATTGAACCAGTAATAGAACTGAGCTTACTGTGGCTCTGACAAATGAAAAATCTTCAACCTATTTTTGATGTAATACTGCTGATTGTATCGCTGCACTGGAAGCTGATGACCATGACCACGTTAATGACTTGGTAACAAACGTCGTTTTTTATACTATAATCAATAATATAATTACAAGTAAATATAAATTCTTCAAACAATTAAACTTTCCAATACATTATATTAAAGAATAGTAAAGAAATATTAAAAATAATCCAATGTTGCAACGTACCGATGTTAGATCAACATCTTAACACTAAAAATCCTTATACTATATAAAAATTGTACACAGACGATATCTTACCTGTAATGATACAAACCTCTTTGAGATTCCGACGAAAGGACTGATTCGTCAATCAAATCACCACGTTTTTGTACACAGTTTCTTAGGGTGCAGCCAAATATGGTCATATGTCTAGTTCTTGAGGTCCGCCAGAATCTCAAAGTGAGGCTTCATAGTTTCTTACAGACTACCGTATGGATCTATGTACGTCATTAGGCAATTTTGCCACATCAGCGCGAGGAGCTGATAGCATTGTCAGTCAGAGAACTTTAGGTATCCGCTAATTCAGCAACTTTCACAATTTAACGAGTGTAGTTTTCGCCAACTTTACGATACAAGGGAAATGTATAGTGCAAGAGGGTTTTGCCTTTTTGCTCATAAGGGTGCAATCTTTATCAAATAGTATATAATTGTGATACCGAAATAAATGAATTTAATCTTAATATATTTTAGTAGAAAATTACTTTCAATATAAGTGAATCAAAAGTTACTTTTAATACAATTTAGAGAAAATTTCAATCTTATTACTTTTACTAACAAATTCTGTCCTAATAGAAACATTCTTTTTCTAACCCAGTGGAAAGTATCTCTTCTTGTGAAAATGAAGCTGTGAAGACACATCACATTCATTGGTGCGATTTTTATTTGATTACTCATAATTTATTTATAACTCAAAAGGTAAGCACCGATGCACCATACTATGAAGTATTTTCCATGCAACATATTTAAGTACACATTGGAATACAAGGGGTCACACACACACACACACACAGCATAAACATTATACTTGTGTATCATACTGTCAGTCTCTGTTTGATGAAATATTAACAATCATGGAGGTACACGACCTTGTCCAACACTGGAGTGTCGGTACATTAAAGTAGTAACATGAAATAAATCAGTACCTGTAAGTGTAAAGTTTGCTGTTATGTTTCATAAAAATAAAATTATTTTACACAACAATTCGCCAGATAATGAACTTATTTATTAGTACTTTAGCTATTTAACATTTTATTCCATTAATATATACTGCTTGTCGCATGGTTTGCGTGGGGTTTTAAAAAGCATAGCTACAAGCTATTGTAAACATCATAATCTACTGAAAAAGAAAAGAAGCAGAAGACTAAAATATATGTATATATCTCAGTCTCGACAGCAAACTTAATAAGGTCAAAAATATTCAATGAAATATCCAAATCAATATTTTGTTTTAATTGTTTTGATTGTTCCATCAACATTATCAACAAGGTAAATATATATACCGTTTCCAACTTTTGATGTTGCATAGAAATCAAAAAAGAAGGGTGAATCTAAGTTCAGAGACAGTCTGTTTATGAGCCCCATATTTCGTTTTGTGAACGCATTCTGGTTTAACATTTTGGCATTCCACAGTTGGATGAATCAATAGAACAACATCACTCTTTAATATTCAACTTCTGAATATTTTCACATTCAAGTTTGTCCAAATAATTATACAAAAAATCATCTGCAAATCCAAGTATTTGCTGCAGCGCAAGCAAAGCAAGGGCACTGATTTTGTCATCAAGACGCACTTCGTTCTCGTAATTCTTCACTGGTAGGACATTGCCTCGTGGAACACCAAACATCTGAGAGACCTTCTCCACTGCGTCCTTGACCTCCTCACATTTAAAGACATCTGAAATGTCGGCTACAACTACTTTTGAAAGTTTGTCCACCTTAGTTAAAATGACGGTCTGTGGGATTCCTATTAAAAAAAAAAACACAAACAAAAACCAAACAACAATATCCTTCTATTTAATTAATGCTTGTACTGTTTTCTATTCTCTTGGCATCTAATTGCAGAGATGAAATGTGTACCATATACTGATTCTGTTGCACCATTTGCCAAATCCTTGTACATCTGATACATATATGTGATCCGTTGATTAGGCATATGGTAGTAGGAGTAGGACCAATATCCAGGTTTATCATACTCCTTGACATTTGATAAATAAAAAAAAACTACATGATTCAAAACAAATATTCCATACAGAGCCGATTATTAAATGTAATACTATGATAGACATTTTCTCAATTCCAATTTGATTAAAATAAAGATCTACTCATTAATATTTAGATCTGACTGACACCGACGTAAAATCTTGTTTTGTTGACCATGATAAATCCAATTAAATTACAGCTTTCATATTGCTGTTTAAGAGAAACTACATTCTGAGTATATCATTCCTAAATATAAACAGGGTTCATACAGAATTCTGAACGATAAATTCAAAGACTTTTCCCAAACTTTCAAAAGACCACAAACATAGATTTCCAAGACCTATTTTCGCTAACATTTTGTCTAAGTTATATTATATGAGAGAAAACAACAAATGCAAAATACTACAATACTGTTTAAAGATGAAATGAAACTGAACGATCATCAAAAGAAAGAAACCAGGAAAACTCGACTACATCTGAATATAACAACCTTGGACAATTTTATTTATGATTATGGAAAGAAATTAAAGTGCTTGGGTTATTTCAATTTTCAAAGACTTTTAAAGACCTCAGGGTAAACTGCTCGATTTTCCCAAACCTTCAAGGGCTTGCAAATGCTACCTCATTTTTCCCAAACTGTCAAAAACCTTCAAAGACCGTATGAACCCTGGTAAAACTCTCTCTAACAAAAAATGCAAGGCTTTTTATCTGATAAGCTGCTATAAATAACTGAACCGTAAATTCCAAAGATCACCCGGATATGAACCTGTATCGGCGTCTGTCAAATCTATGCTATGATTTTAGTCAGAATGACTTGAATTGTTACTTAAAAAATAAAAAGATTTAGCTTATTGATATCTAGTAAGCTAAGAAGACAGCCTTTGGATGTTGTTCAGGTGAATTCAAGGAATTGTTGTCTTTATGAATCAGTACGCAAAGTACATGATTAGTAATTATATGATTCTAAATAGGTAAAGCAGCATCTGTATACGTGATTATGGCTTGATGGCTTCAATCTCATTTTGATAACGTACTTTATAATGACTAGATGAGGTCAATCAAATGGAGGTGGCAATATCTTGTTGTTGCAGGAAATTCCAGCCAGAGGAACTATTAGCCAGAACCTCAACCAGCGAATCTTTACATCATATGACCAGCATGGGAAATAAGAGATATTTTGTCCCTGATCAGCATTCAGAGGCAGTTTTTATATATAAGGTCATCTTAATGCTGTGTTGTATACTGAGATAAATGCATAACATGATTCTATGTCGCTTCCAGTGTGAACAAATGATAAATAGTGTGCAAGAATGTACATCTGAATCACGAAAAATGGGACAGTCATGGGGTAGGGGGACTCGTACCCGTCATGTAGACGCGGTAACGTTTAAGAATGCTGGCCCTGGGGTCATTTTAGTATACTGGGTTTACTATATCAATACGAAGTCAACATATGTCTTACAGCGGTTCTACACTTTACGTAGTCAGCAATACCGAAGCCTCCAAAATACTGAATTTGAACTGGAACATCATGGTGGATTTGGCTGGTAAGACAATTGTTTTATATGACTATGAAGAAGAAAATGTTCGTCACATTAATTTCAGGTAGTGTAACTTTAAGAACACTATTTTATTTTTACCTCTTTGGTTCATTCGTGTCTGCATGCTCTTGATTTTTTCCAAAATCGGTTTAGCGATGAGATCAACCGTGCTGCCATCTATTACAAAGGCCACACAGTGGATCTTGTCCTTCAGAGCTGGACTTCTGTTGAAGCCCAGCACTTCTGGCGTAATTGGTGATGATGGATTGAACTGGAAAATTTATTTTGCAAACAAAACTAAATAAAGAACACAAGGATCCATTTAGGTTTAAGGTAACATAACATATCATGCCTATTTCTGAATGAATCAAAAGTCAGAAGGAACGTTTCAATCGGATGGATAAATTTCAAAGTAAAAAGTACATACATACATACCTACATATCTACCAACCTATCTACCTACCTACCTACATACATACATACATACATACATACATACATACATACATACACATATAATTATCATTCATCCTCTGTTGAGAATCAAACCGAGGTCATTGAGTTACGGCAACCATTTCTTTGCTTGTATGTACCAACTCCTATAATGTCCAGGCTGAGAAACATCTCCAAAATATAATGGAACTTAGATGTAAATATAGGCATTAGTCCAAATGATACAGTTATTAACTCTACAATACAGTCACTCCAACTTTTGTATAAATATATGCATATATAAGTTATTATAGTAAGTATAAATATATACCAAACAGAATAAAAAGGTTTATCCCTCGTTCCTGTGTAAGAATATAAAGTGAAACTGCATGGTGAAAGAATAGGGCGAGGGGATGGGAATAACGTTTAGAGTGCTATTTATAAAGATGTTTCTTCAATTAATAAATATGACAGTAATTTGTTATTAAAATCAAATGGAATATTTGACCTTCCAAAGACCAAATTCCACTTTTCAGTGGGAAAACTGCATCCTATGAGATTTCATAGAAATGAATTAAATAAATAAAAAAACATTAACTACTTTGTTCGTGAATAAAAATCATTGCAAAATACTTGAAAGATTTTTTCCTCTCTATAAATTGAATAAGAAATCTACAAAACAGTTTAAATTTGCATCACTTACAGTAAGGCACATGCTATTTAAAGCAATTCGATTAATAAAAAGTTGACAATGTACTACGGATATACTCATATCAGTCATTAATAACATATAAGATGGAGTTATTAATGAAATATTATCCCTTAAATCACGGAATGATTTTTTTAAAAAAGTATTTGTTCTTTGACAATAATTTATATAGTTATTGTTGTATTTATATAGATTTCGTAAATGGTCATTAGATATGTGTCATGGAACCTGATTCCCATAAACGTCTCATGTAAGCTGCATATTAAATGCACAAAACAGAACATCTATTACACTGTCTGTCTATCAAACACCTTTAAATTGTTAATTAAGTTATTCATTTTAGGGCAACGTTACAACACTTGATCAACAATTTCATAAACTACAGACTCACTGATGACTACACATATGTACTGTACAGACTCACTGATGACTACACATATGCACTGTGAATATGGTGCATTTGAAGTCGCTTTGGTTCAAGACGCATTGACAAATTCCTATATCAAAGGCCATAGTAGAGTTAAATACTGTCAGAAAAGGGCTTAGATGCAATTAGATCTGGTTTGGTCTTTTATGTTAAGCGTTATACAAAATCTTTTTCCATTCATGAAGTCCTTCAAATTTTAATGGGTAGAAAATGGGCACACAAAACATAAGCAGGGACAGGTATGGATAATACTGCATGAATCATCCACAGAACGTTGGTGGGTTATGAATAAGTGGAAATAACCTGATAAAAATCTGGAACATGTCCTTCCAGTAAATAGTTTACTTCCAAGACATCCAGTCCTTGTCCTTCTTCCAAACCGCGTGTGTCGCACAACCGAAAGCTAAGAGGCTCACCAGTTGTACGTGACCTTACCTGATATTGCCGGTACTGAAATGAAACATTAGGAAAATATATAATGCCAAACCAATGGTAAAGCAAGAAATGTGTTTGAAAGCTTTACTGCATCAATCACAAATAAGTGTTAACAATCACTATTGAACCAGGGAAGTATATCTCGAAACTCTGTTGAAGTTCATGTGTTAATTATCAATGCACTAAATGTCTATCCAGTCTATTTATGAACTTCATTTACATTCTTTTTAGTTTTATTTTAATTAATAAATAATAATGATAATTATGATGATAAGAAGAATATATTCAACATTAAAGATCACTGACAGAAAACACAAAATATCCCTACCACATTCGTGAGGCTGTGATCAGAGCTTCCGCTACATCCCTGATGACTGATACGGCCCCTGAAGACAGAGTTGATTGTGTTGAAGAAACTTGACTTCCCTGCCCCCACAGGGCCCAGCAAGAGGACCCTAACCTGCGGCAGGCTAAGGGAGGGGACAGGTTTGTAATTTTCAATTTGTTCCTTCAGTTCTTCAAACAGCTTCAAGAAAATATTTGTAGACATTTTAAAAAGTGGCGTTTCATTGACATCATTATCGGTTACAGCAATAAAAATCACAAAAAGTACATAAGCAGTAGCAGAAATTGGGGTGATTGAAATGATGGTGTTTGTCTTTGCTGTTTCTGCTCTGGTTCTTGTCCATTGTTGCTGTTGCTGCTGATGATATGATATGTATGTTTTAATGTATGTATGTATGTATGTATGTATGTATGTTAATATGTATGCATGTATATGTGTATGCATGTATGTATGTACACCATTGTCGCAGTATGATTTGAAATGTATGCATGTGTGTTCGTTTTTCGTTTGAGCTGTGTATTGGAAATATGTGCTCTGCTGAAAAATTATTATATTTTAAGTTTTTGATTAATTCTGTGTTTCAGTAGGTAGAAAGATCTCAAAAGTGATTTATTTTATATATGTACCAATTCTAAATAAACTTACTTGACATAAATAGGTTTATAGATCCTTTGAAGTGATTTGCCTAATAGTATGTACACAGAACACAAGTGTGGAAACAATATGGTTACTTTGCATTCGCCTTTTACAATGTCTTGCTGGTGTTGCGAATTTTACTATCCTAAAGACACAAGGGGGCAGCCTGGAGAACACTGTATTTTGATTAGTAACTGATGGAAAGTTGTAATTTTCTCTAGCTTCAAAAGTCATAAAAGTATATATTGTAAGTAGTAGGTTGTAAAGTACAGAACTATGAAAAATCAGCAGTGATTTATGGATTATATCCTGAAGAATGAATTAAATCGAGATACTTTGGAATCATTATAAAATTTTACATTGATAGTACACCGAAACGATGATTGTTTCCAATATTTTTAAAATACACTGATCTTGATTCTCACCATAATGCAGGACTGGAAATATTCAGAAACTGCTCACCTATCCATTTATGATTTTCACACACATACACACTTTTAATTTAATAAATTTATGACTATGTCATTTCCCTAATTTATTCAGCAATTGCTAAGTAGATCTTAATGGTACGTTATATAATTTGAGACGTAAGCCAACACAAATACCCGCATTTCAACAAATTCCCCAACTATCTGGCCCTCCTTCCGCTACCATGGCTGCATTGAAAATTCAAAACCATTACTGTTATCTAGTCATCTTCTTAAATGATCAAACCACATATGATTCCACATATGATTATCTTTCTTTATTTCTGATGCTCCTAAACAGCATACCAAATATAATATACTAAAATTGGTGTAGATGGATTTCAGGTTGCAAAGCTGAGTCGAAAACTACCCTTGAAAACGTAACTTTTGACACAACCACCCATTTTGCCACTGGGACTGCATCATAGTTCAAAACATTTATTGTCATTAACTCATTCTGGTATCCTCATTAAACATCACACCAAATATGATCATCCCCCCACTGACCTGATGTAGATATTTAGGTACTAAGATAACCTAGTGATGCAATGAAGAACTTGGCTTATCGCAATATATCAGCAAAATTCTGGACATAATAATATTATTACTAATATTATTAGTTTTATTTAAAAGAAGGCGAAACATTAAGTTTCACTGCACTAATCTTCCTCATGGTCTTCATTATTTCATTCACTTATTTATATAAATATCAATAAGCACAGCAGCAAGTAAATTAAACACGCTATCTCACTCTCTCTTGATTGAATTCGGTGGTGAAATATTTCTTCAGTATAACATACCACATTGTTCAAGGCTGGAGAGTTTCTCCATGGATCTTCTGAATATGGATCTTTTCCATCTACAAATAAAAATGAATACTGGCAGGTAAAATTCAAACTATACTGTCTCATTTGATTTAATATTACACTTGTCTTCATGTTCAACACATCAAAAATTTGGATATTAATTTCAATTGGCCTTTCACCCTTGAATCATTTTCAATCCTAAATGCTGTTTGGGAATCTATGATAATCGCAAGCTTTTAATTAATTGTAAAGACAGGACATTAAAACAGTGAACCAAAAGAAGAAAGTAGAAAATAACTTCAGACATAGTGATGTCATTGTTGTCGGGATCAGCATTTGAAATGTCGTCCGTGTCTTTTCAAGTAAATGTTTAAATTTTGACACACATCACAAACAATAAAAATTTCTATTGTAATTTGACGCAACTTGCAATACTTAGTGCTTAAGGAGTTGGACGTTACCGTTTTTTTATTAAAAGCATAACTCCCACTCACCCTCCCACAATGCCCATAAAAAAGAGATTTGCTGGTAAGTCCACTTCTGCTTCAATTTAAACATATTTTTAATGGAAATCAAGACACACCTGCCATAAGATATTTGTTTGTCTTAAAAATATAGCATAAATAAATAGCTTTCTTTTCAAAACCAACACTGTCATCGGTCATACCATTTTGTCTGTAGTTAACCTCAGGAGCCCAATGCTTTAACATGGAAACTGTTGTGACCTACACTTTCTCTGTATGAATATGTCATGTCATATTGATACAATTTGTATAGTCTAACCCTCTGAGAACTTATGTCTGGGTCATACCTTAGAAACCGTTCATAGCAGCATACTATATATAAATAATATGTGGCTATGAACGTTGTATATATATCTATATCTTCAGCACAATATAAGCTATACATGGCGGCCAGTATTAATGGTGGAGGAAGAACCTGGGAAAATCCCAGAAAGAACCACCAACCCATGAGAAGCTACCAGCAAGCTTTGTCACATTGGCTGACAGCCCGAGACTCGAACCGATGCAGAGATCCATAATGGTGAATGCTTAACACCACTCCAGGCCCCAATATATATATATATATAGGTGTATCATTCTCATAATAATATTTTTTGTAAGGGTCATTTAGTTACTGTAATTGGTAATGCTAATGTCCTATGATCGTAGTCTGCATTTTAAAGATGAGTAATATATTGTGCGTACGTCGATTTCTTTTAAAAAAGTTCAAAGGTTGAGATATACTATTGCTGAGATAAGTATCACATGATACAACAATGACATGAGTTCTTGTTAATGGAGGTCGTTGCTTTTCTAAAAAGACAATTGACCTAATTCCTGATTAGCCATTGTAAATCAGCTGATTTGTTTACTGATAGATTATTTCGAAATACTAATAATGAATCAATCAATACCTCGTGTTGCATTCACCTTATCGCGTGTTATGTTTCTATATAAGTGAATTATTACGTGAAATTAGTCATTCTTAGTAGTAATATTGGTCTTGGAAGAGTAATACGAGAGGATTGATTCATTTATTTAATTTTAATGATTCATTGGAATTACAGTGCTCTAACTTTAAAGACTATTTGCATATATTAAAGCTATACTGAAATAATGTGAACTCGTTCAAATATATTTGGATTAATAGCTGTATTGGAATTACCGTAGATTCTTTTAAAAACATTTTTGAATCACATTAGTGATTTCTTCTGTACTGCTGACACAAGTACAGTAGTGACATCATTTGCAATTCCTTTAGAAAATTTTCTGATACCTAGGAACTATTGGAATTGATAAAAAAAATTAGCAGTTTATGAATTCATTCACCATACTATAAATTATTTTTAATTCTTTCACATTGTATTTTAGGGAAATAAATTTATAATTTTAAATTATACAAAATTTGTTGGTTTTGCGTTTTCTTGTCTTGTTACATAGAGTTGTAACAATAAATGACACATCCTGCCGGTTAAAATATAACTAGGAAACCATGTGGATTTTCATCCCATGAACTTATCCCAACTCTTATCGCTTGAAAAGGCCAAGTCACTGATGTAGCCACCATTTGTATACGGGTTTATCACTACCCAATTGGATAAGGTTCCTGGGTCATAACTTGGACAGTATTCAGAAACATGCCTGCATCTACATTCACTTGGCATTAACAAAAAAATGGAAAGCTGGGGCCATAACAGACAAGATATGGTGCCCAGTGGAACCATTGTTTCTATATTTGAATGCTATCTGTCTGATTAAATTATTAATTTTAAAATTAGTTATTAAGTTAGTAAGAGGTTTGCAAACTATTTGAACTAAAAATATCAATTTACCCATTTGAAAGAAGAATAAATTGTTAAATATTCTAAATTCAATTTATTGGCAAATATTTTAGTGAATTAATTTTACTACAACGGATGAAAATACAGGACATAATCAACTTCAGTTTCACTCAGCATTTATATCTCATTTTCCTTACATCAAATAAATAATATTTAATTGAAAATCCCAAATTGATCGAATACCTGTGACTTGAAAAACCTGGAGATCTATGACGTTCATGTTGTTATTCATGAACTGGTCGCTGGTCAATCCAAGATTGCTAAAATCAGTACCAATTTTGCAGTTACCGTTCAACTGAAAAGTGTTTCCTGAACTAGACTTTTGTATGCTGTTACTGAATGTCCACAAATCATGACCATTCCCGAAGATTGGGCCGTGAGCAGTACCATCATGAATAGCATATGTTGCATTTGTGACAGGAAATTTCCGATATTGTCTATTTCCGTTGTATGTCAACTGGAACAAAAAGGCCTTATCATCACAGCAATAATTTTCAGCTGATCTCCAGTATATGCTCGTGTAGCCTCCAAACACGGACTTGCTGGTATTATACAGGACAGTGACTGTTGGACCTTGATTATCACAAAGCCGGTGGAATTTGGTGGCGGAGCAACCATTCTTCTGAATACTATACAGCAACGTAAAGGTTTTTGGTCCTCTACCTATCCATTGCTCTAACTGCTGCCTATCTTGTCTGTCGATTTTCGCATCCATGATCTGTGGAGCAAGCATGCATTAGTTTAGGAATTATCGTTAAAAGTGATGACAATGCTGACTTATCTCTTTAAACAGAGTGTTTTAACTTTAGAGTATGCGAAAGTTTATGCACCATGAGACCGAGAGATTTCTGGTTCTGAAATATTTGCGTAGCTTATTTCACAATGAGAAATAACTGCTGTGTGATTAACTTGGTCGGCTTCATACAGAATTGAAAGGGGAAGAAAAACATTAAGGCACATATCAAGAGTAAATAATATACCACATATAATACAATAAGCAAATAATTTTTGTTATTGATCACTGTTCTTTTTTTGTCTGAGTAGGGTTATTAGTACTTACACAATAAGAGACGTGAATTAAAAATAGGAAGAAAAGGTAGATGGTTTTCAATGGCTTGTCTTTTGCTTAAAAAATTAGTACGCATACGTTAAAAATTCCCAAAGAAATAAAGCATATAACTGTTAGTTTATGTTCTCTGGTTACCATTTTTTATTTATTACCTAAACATAGTGTTTTTAATTTTCATTTGAAACTTCATTGCTGATGAAATCTAAATTGATCCGATACACGTAACGACAATAATGGCAAACCAATTTTCTCCTTTCCAAGACTTTCAGAACTTGAAAATTTCTTTATTTTCCACTGAGCTAATTACTTCAGAAATTGTGATTTAAAAAATGAAAATAACTATTTACAAATACACCTTAGCGAAAGATGGTTTTATTACTATCCATGCATGACAAGTTAATAACTATAAAAAAGCAAAGCGATTCGAATACAAAGATATCTGAGATAAAATGTTTATTTATTTACAAATCTTAAACTTTTGTTGCAGTCATTTCTTAAATCAAATTATTGAAATCTTACAATTATTAATGAAGTTTCAATAAGCTAAAAACAATCTCATTCTCCCGCCTCACTGTATCAAATCTGACTTGTGTACATTTAAATTTTACTTTTATTTTGATTTTCCTACAAAAATATTGTAAAGGGTTTTATGGATACAATAGTTCTATTTACATATTAATGAATACTACAAGTAATACAATGTTGACATTATTTTGTACCGCACTTACAACTCTTTATCTTGCCAGATGACTAATTGGGAAGCTATTTGTTGTTTACAAGAGGTACATTTAGTCCTCCCGTTGAATACTTCTGTTCACACACACACACACACATTTAGTCCCATTGGCGAATTGTCTCGATAATATCTAGTTTATAAATGAAATTTGATGGAAGTCTACTTTATCAGGAACTTTCTCTTCACCACGTAATCAAGAATAGAGCTTGTAAAGAATAAATCTTGTCAATTAAAATGATGTGCAATAAAATGGTGTTTCACAAAAGAATCATAACTTTAGATGAAATCAGAAATATTTGTCAAGCGTAAGTCGGTCTTTGTTTTCATCGTAGAAATGTTGAATCGGTTTGCTAAAAAAGTAAAGACAATAAAAATAAAGTTTAGTGAGTTTCTCATCAAGTTTAGCAAGTACGGTATATTATTATATGTTCATTTTTTTTCTCCACTAACTTTACTGTGTCAGAATTGTGCAGTGGCGTCACTAGGGTTGGTGTCACCCAGTGCGGTAACTCATGGTGTCACCCCATGGACCTCCTTCCTGCACAAAAATTCAAACTTTTTATAGACAGTCATTTTGGTGTCCGCCCCTCTGATGGTGTCTCTCTGTGCGGTCCGCACCCCAATAGTGATGCCACTGGAAACGTGCACTATTTTTCTTATTATATGCTCATTTTTGCTCCGTTAACTTTACATTGTCAGAATCATGCAGTATTTTTCCATACCGGACGGCTCCATATTTACGTGTGTCTAAAAATAGTTTCTTGTATTAGGAACTACTTTGTAAAAAAAATTACGTTCATGCAGCAGATGCTTTAGCTTTTTGTGTATTAGATTTGTGGATGAACTAAACAAGCTGTTTCACCCATTTGAAAGTAGAGATGATAAAGTTAACGATGTAGAGAAGTTGACTGAAATAGAAATGAAACTTTCAAACAAGAAATGAATGAATGTGATATTCGCAATGTCCACAACTAACGTGAGAGACACAGAATTGAAGTTACCATTCTGATCATTAAAACTGTTATTTAGGAGAAATATTCGAAGCATTTCGCAAATAGAATGGCTCAGTCTATGACCAGTGCTCTCAAGGTCTATAAAAATAACATAGAAAAACATATTGAGGCCAAGAGCTATTGCATATCTATTAGATACGTACCATTTTACAAGTCTGTCAAAACACTAAATTTGAGAGAAAAAATGCAACTGAAGATTCAGAAGAAAACTAGGTGCCTCAGAGCCAATAAGTCTTATTTCCGCTAGCTAAACGAGCTGCCCACACAGCAACTGCTTATCAAATTTCCCCGTTTAAGTTTTCTGATACAATGTTTTCGATATAGGCTAGTGATAGACGTCATACATGTCATGTACATAGCTAGGATCAATCCAACTAAGAGCGTGCAATTGACAGGGCATAAACATATGATATGTCTTGTTTAGCTGGTAATAAGAACGGCACGATAAATATCCAGTGTACTTACATTTATGCATCCTGAAATTCCTCAAAATGTACCTTCTTTAGTTCTGCAAATCAGAATTACATAACCAATATCATGGGTTCCGAAACTTGATACACACCGCGAAACGGTACTGTAATTTCGACTACATTTCCAGCTGAAATCACATTCTCCTTAATGCATTCAAAACGAAATGAATGTGGTATTCCACAGCGTCATTTAGTTTATTTCAATTAAAATAATTCATACTTTCCTGACATTATGATTCAACAGGTGCAGTTGATTGAACTGCTCAAATCAGTTGTACATCGTTTGTAACTGACCCAATAAATATAGTCCATCACAAGCAGAAAAGAAGTATTGAGTTGGATCGACAGAAAAATAAAATCCATCCTTTCCAGACTAACTGGAAAAGTTGTTGCAATGCGCATTCATTCACCGTATGACTCTAAGTTTCAAACTGAAGTAGACCAAACCTAGAATTATTTTTTAAACTAATCAGGAGCCCAAAACCAAGTTCAAATGTTGCCGGGCGGTGTTCTGTGCTATGTATTGATTAATCTACGTTTGTGTAATTATTTTGGAATATGGCATAAATTCATTTACTTTGTTTATTGTATTGTGTTCTTTTTATTACTAAACCTTAGGTAGAAAAACAAAATTAGTAGTTAATAAAAAGTTTACTTGTATGGGGAAATATTAACCCGTTTTTTTGGAGTAATACTGCAGTCTAAAGGTCGTGTGGTATTGCTCAGAAAAAAACTCGTTCATATCTTCCCATACCAATGCAGTAACCTACACTTATTTGATGGACAGAAATCTATGAAGTATAAATGAAATAATATTAATGGAAAATTTGTGAAATTGCAACGGAAAACTCTTCTGTATTGTTAAAAACAAACATAAGTGCTTGCACTGCCCGACACGGCACTGTTCTTTGTCAATGTGATCATGAAAGATTTAAGTGTTGTTATAGGTACACAGATTTCTTTTCTAGCACTATTTACATCAACTGATAGAAAAATAATTCAGCAATATTTTGTATGCTATTCACTGCATAACATTGTAACTTAGTCTTCATAATTTCACAAAACAAATTTTATTTTTGCAATTATGAATACAACATTATGAATTAAATACTTGTAAATGCTTATATTTTAATGAACATTGTCAAACAGAGTATAAAGACCCTCTGATAAATGGAAGATCGAGGCCAGCATTTGTACAAAGCAGCTGTACAATCTCATCTCCAAATTTTGTTCATGCATAAACGCTTCAAAAAGGCAACTTTACTTGAGATGTTAAGGTTACAATGCAACTGCCTATTGATAAAGACTGTTGTCATCATGGTATATAATGACCTTGATTTTCACCAATCGTTGTCACCATCATTTTTCTTTACCTTATCATAACTAAGTAGTATTCGTGATATGCTTAAGAAAACCCCACGTACTGTCATGCTCATTCCATTTCTCGTTCGACTATCAGCCACAAAGAACATGTCATTGTTATTCAACATGCTGAAATGTAGTGTTGAGTAAATTATAATATTGACAGGATAGCTGCTTCATTATTCTCGTCAAAACTATTCAACTATTCATAGGGATAGTTAAATAGAATGTCTTTAATCTGTTGTGTTGTTTATGTAAACCTTTCAGCACTTATGCCAACTGTTGTACTGATTGTGCAATGAATTCAGCTATCAATAAATCTAATTGGCCTTTTAAATATTTTTGTTTACTTTCTTTTATTAAGATAAGAACTAGACGATTCATGCTGTATGATATGCATGTCTTGCTTTTGTCCAGTACGATTTTACCTTCCTGTGTCCAGTACGATTTTACCTACCTCCTTTTATCCAGTACGATTTTACCTCCTTTTGTCCAGTACAATTTTACCTTCCTGTGTCCAGTATGATTTTACCTCCTTTTGTCCAGTTCGATTTTACCTCCTTTTGTCCAGTACGATTTTACCTACCTCCTTTTGTCCATTACGATGTTACTTCCTTTTGTCCAGTACGATTTTACCTCTTTTTGTCCAGTGCGAATTTACCTCCTTTTGTCCAGTACGATTTTACCTACCTCCTTTTGTCCAGTACGATCTTACCTCCTTTTGTCCAGTACGATTTTACCTTCCTGTGTCCAGTACGAGTTTACCTCCTTTTATCCAGTACAATTTTACCTCCTTTTGTCCAGTACGAATTTACCTCCTTTTGTCCAGTACGATTTTACCTGCCTCCTTTTGTCCAGTACGATCTTACCTCCTTTTGTCCAGTACGATTTTACCTTCCTGTGTCTAGTACGATTTTACCTCCTTTTGTCCAGTACGATTTTACCTACCTCCTTTTGTCCAGTACGATTTTACTTCCTTTTTATCCAGTACGATTTTACCGCCTCATCTTGAGCTTCGTTTCTACAAGTGTTGTGATGATACAGTGGGTGCCATAATCGGTCACGTTATATACCAACAATGGTGTGTATGTTACCCATCGAGTATTAAAATTGCAGTCTCTATATGCTGAACATTTGTATTTAATCGTGGCCATTAACAATGTTTTCAGTTGTAGTACATCAAGTACAATTTGCCCTTACTTAATGATATTTTTTAACAAAAAGAACGATCAAGAAACGTTCTCGTACATGCATGCGAGATTTTAAATGACAAAAAATGACTATCTGGATTAAACTTGTTTGATTGAAGAAGTTGTGTGGTCTAGGATAACCACATCTGCATCACTTTATTATTATTATTATTATTATTATTAACTTAAATGTGGTGACTTCAGTGAACTCTGGACTGTCTTAGGCCACCTGTTGATCTGTATCAAAATCGTCCCATCGTAAACGTGGTCTAAGGTTAATTGTATGAAACAAGCACCATAAAATACTAGACCCTCATACAGGGCCGGCGCCAGACCCGGCCAGACTATCTGGCGCCCTAGGCAAGGTTAGATTCTTGCGCCCCCCTCCCCCCCGAAAATATAAATTTCAAAATTTATAAACAATATATTTTTTTTAAAAATGCGCCCCCTGAAATCAGCACCCTAGGCGGCTGCCTAGTTTGCCTATATGGTAGCGCTGGCCCTGAAATCATGTAATACATGTGTACATCGGATCGGTGTATAAATGGGCATTAGAACCAGATTTGCTTTTCGTGACCCTTAGATAACTCTACAGACATCGCCGAAACATTATTTATATCACCAATTTCTACAACATTTAAATATATTTTTTATCAACTTCTCTATGTGAAGGCAGAAGGCAGATGATTCCACCATACTTGAAGTACTTATAGGACTCACGGTACTAATTCAGTTCCCATAGTAAACCTGTACAAACACCGTGATATTAAAAATTCAATAACTTAAAATCTCTGAGTTCTAATCATCAAACCTACATTTATCAGTATAGATGAAACCTGGATGTCAGCTTCTGTGTAGAGGAAAGCCTGCATGTGTTTGAACCATGTGCTTTCAATTCCGCACCAAAGAGTAATGTGCTAATTTTAGTAATGTATGTTCCAACTCAAGACTGTTAAAAAACTGAAATTCCATCAGTAAAACAATGTCTCTATTTGTTTTCAGTTACAACTAGGGTAAGCTCTCAAAAGATTCTTTTTCCTAAAATTTAACTTACATTATTAAACAATCCTGGTCAGCCAAATCCATATATACTCTATTTAAGGTTCACTCATTTCCAGGCTGGTTCCCATTTTTCCATATAATTAGTACTGTGTGTCCTGTATAGCCTCCCTTTGGGGAATTAGGTTTAGTAGAGACGATGACGCAAAACATAAAAAATAACGACAAAAGGTGAAGCTATTCTCTTGTCACACAACCAAAATATATCCCTGAAGGTAATGTCGGTTAAGCTCCTGGCTTTTGTTTTCAAAACAAAAACCAGTCAAATGCTAATATAGGTCAGCAACAGCATTTGTTTACTTTTTGCTTCAAGAAATAATAATCAATCAAAAACCATACAGAAGTCGATGATCTTGATGGGTTTCGGTGGAAATGACTATAATTTTAATACAAACCACAACACAGGGGAAGATTCCAATGTTGTCCATGGCTACCAGATTATGTTAGGACTGGTCGACGTGGTGTCAGGATAATGTGACTGGGTGGGACATCATGTTACATGTATGCGGCATGATGCCCCAGTGCCAGACATCACAATAAACTGCCACAATGCAGACATTGTAGCAATATGACTGAAAAATTGTTTAAGCTACGTTAAAAATCCAAATCACACACACACACACACCGTCTTTTCTTGTAAAGTATAATATTATAACTGGAAAAGGTACGTAGACTGAATCCTATAAACCTCGCTGAATCAGCTACCATACCAAGAACACGTTCGTTATATCAGTTTATATTTCGTTTCGTGGTGGAGTGAAACTTTAATGTCTCTCTCTATCTCTTTCAAATATAAATAAAGCCAAAAAGCAGTCAAGTTATGTTGGGCTCCAATTTGGAATAGGCCCTTTCTCGAGAAATTGCGGGCAACAACTCGGAATTCCAAAGTAATCGGTAGTTTTCAAAGACATATATTGTTTTAAAATCTTTATTTTTATTTAATTTTATTTTTTCTTTATCAAGGTATTTGTAAAATAACTGTACTTGAAATAGTTTTCAAAAATATATGCATTGTAAATATAAGTTTGAACAAATATTAGTACTTGAAATATGTTTGTAAAAATATTAAATAATTAAATATATTTAAATATTTATTTAATTCTGATTCTTCATTTTTATTTATTTATTTTATTTATTTATTTATCTATCTAATATTATTTCTTTGTTTTGTATTTGTAATAAAAATGATTTTGTGTTGTGGTAAAAACTTGGAAAGTTGATAATTTTTTGCAAATTATTGCAGCAAAGAAAATAACAGGTCTAAATCGTATATATTCATTTACTGGTTGAAGTTACCAAGCGATTATATTGAATATCTCTTATGCTGTAAAACGCTTTAAAAAATTGTTAAATCTGCTCTAAATCAACTTTAAAGGCTGCGCTTAATTTCTTCATGGTAACAGATGGTATATTAAGGAATATATTAAACTGATTTGATTAAAAAGAATAATGATATAAATGGTATTGATATAGATGGAAATGAATTTCTAATATCTCAGTATGCAGATAATACAACATTTTTTGGGGGGATGGATCTGAAAAAGCCCATAAAAATACAATACACACATTAAAATTCTATGCAAAGATCTCTGGCCTTAATGTAAACATAGAGAAAACAAGAATAATATGGACAGGAAGCATGAAAAACAGCAACAGCCGTTTGTGTACAGAGTATTGTTGTTGTTGTTGTAGTTGTAGGGTTTAACGCCATTTCTCAGCACACGATAGGCTATACATGGCGGCCAGTATTAATGGTGGAGGAAGAACCCGGGAAATCCCCGGAAAGAACCACTGACCCTCGAGAAGCTACTGGCAAGCTTTCTCACATACCCACATGTACAGATTATAATTTATGCTGGATAGATGATAGTTTCACAATAGTAGGCATTACACTCTCTACAGATTTAAGTCACATGATGAATCTTAATTATGATAGTAAATTAAATAACATCAAAACACTACTGACTCAGTGGTTGAAGAGAATTCTTACCCCCATGGGAAAATTATTATGATAAAATCACTTGCATTATCAAAATTAAATCACATATTAATAAATGTACCAAATGCTCTAGAATGGTTCATTACAAAATTCTATAGTTTAATTGTCAAATACTTGTGGAAAAGATCAGTTGACAAGATAAAAAAAGTAATAAATAAAAGTTATGATGAAGAGGATTTTGCAATGATCGACTTGCAGAATTTCATTTGTTCTCTAAAAATTACAGAAGACAAGACTTATATACGAAAAGAATTTTAAGGTAGTCCATTGGATAGCTCCTATGCATGGGAAATATAATAAAAAAATGATTTGCAATACGACAGTGACTCGGCGGTTGCTACAGCTATCAGTAGCCAATACACGATTAAATTTCAACTGTTGCCATAATTGCTTTTTGTTGTTTCCATTTTTTTCAACTGTTACAAAAATTTACCTAAAATTCATCTGCACTTAATTTCTAACTTAAAAAGGTATATTTAAAGAGCAGAATAATTCACACAGTATGTTCACTACAAGCCAAGTTCAATTCATTAATATTTAAATTAACTGGTGGTATCTAACCATATTTGCTATGATTTACTTGCGTAAATCAGAATGAATTTGATAGGCCTATACATTTCGTTTTCAGATTTAAACAAGATAAAAAGCTGCAACGTTTTAATCATTGCTCAGCAATTGCTTTTGTGATTAGGAAATACAGAACATTCATATTAATAGTCATTAATACAATTTATACTAGATGTACTTTGATGACATTGTTCATGAGCTAATGTCACAACCTATCTTAACTTTCACTTGAAACTGTGGTGAAAGTGAGAAAAAAAGTACTTACTTCGTGCTTTAAGTTGCTAACTTCGTCGACTAATTGTTGCAGAAACCTACAACATCTTGAAGTCTTCCATCCAGCAAATTAAATACATGATTGACAAAAGCCCTTGTCACATATTTATTTGTCGTCTTATAATTCAAGTATTTTTCCTTGCAAAAAGAATTTTAAAAAGTACCTATCAACATCCTCCGTTTTTAACACTCTAATGAAACTGATGCTAAACCAGCCGCCCGGTCTATTTACATCGGTTCGTACGGTGACGCAATTTCTCGAGAAAGAGCGCAACAAGTCCGGATTCCGAATTGTTGCGTTATTCCAAGTTGGAGCCCAATAGCTACACTTTCATTTTCATCAATTATGTGCGAGCCAATAAATGAAAGTGTCAATGCTTGTCCAAGAAATGTTGTAACGAACCCTCAACAAATATTTGAAAAGGAAATATATACAGGCTCCCCGCAAGTTGACAACAACAGCAAAAATCTAAAATTCACAGTATACTATATGTGTCTCTTACAGTTGAACCTACCGTGTATCAACTGTATTCCTTACCGGAAAAGAATTCCTAAAGTCTCACTGGATAGTTTCGTATTTTGACACCTCCCTAATTTTTAAGGGAGAAGGCATGAACCTAATTATCACAAGCCTAGCATTTATAAATTCACACATAAGCTAAATCTATAATGTGGTTCAGATTTACTTTGAGTTAAGCTTGGAAATAGGTTGGCTTGTTGGTGACTGCCTGTCACAGTTAGATTTGCATTGGAGATCAAATGCGTAACTTGGGCTGCAAATGAGCTGTCGACTTGGCTTACGTATTTATGTGTGTCTGCTACAGAGGTAAATATCTAAAAATCTAGATGGTTGAGGGGTGATGAAAAGTATGCTAATTTGTTATAGTACTAGTGAACTTTATTCATGCATAAGGCACATACTGATTCTTTTAGCTGCCTTGTCACAGAAAAATATTCAAAATAGCTATTTCTTGTCAAAAATGAATGTAAAATTTAGGGGTTGGTGGCAGTGTTGGTTCAGTATAAAAACCACCAGTTGCACCAGGAATTAACCTGATTACTGCAGTCAAAATCTCACATGTATGCTTTCTACAAAAATCATTAGTTTGTTTTTATTTGTATCTTCAGTATAAAATTATTCTCATTTTTCTGTAATTGGTCCTCGTCGGATGAAAATTCACCAGATAAACTGTCCAGTGAGACCTAATTATTGACTCAGGGAATTCGAACTCTGACTCCGAACCGGAAAACATTCCTCATTTCTGAGATATGATATTTTACTTCCTTCGAATAATAATGATAATAATAATAATAATAATAATAATAATAATAATATTATTATTATTATTATTATTATTATTATTATTATTATTATATCTTTTTAAGATCCCTTTTATTTTTGTGCTATAGTTCTAGTGAATATGCACAATGAGGTCGGACAAATCAACCCCCCCCCCCCAAATCTGTGTTGATACTGATAGACGATATATCAACATGTCAGCCGAAAATCAACATCATCACGGGTGAAAGGCTGATTTATTGGCCTAGCTCTCGCCGAGATTTGCGACATTTTGCTTTTTCCTAAAAGCGTCAAACGTTTGCAGCCTTGCATTCATGCTGATTAGGTCCATCCTAAAATTTCTTAAATAAATATATTTTAACGTTTCTGCGCGTTTGTTCAACTTTCTATTTTAAAACAAATAGAGATCACATTGAAAGTGTGCACACGCACGGGTCAAGCCAATACATTCCATAGTATAATGTGGACTATAAATTAGGCACATGAATGGAAATAGTGCTATTGAGTGTAAAATAGGCTGGCGGGTGTGTGTGTGCAGCGAGTGAAGACACGATCCTGTTCTCAGGATTGATAAAATATCCCCAGCGATCCGTCTTCTGACTTTGCCTTGTTAGTGTTGCAAGAAACTGAATCAAACACAGGGCCTATGACGGTCAAACGATGCTAAGAAACTATGCAGGTATTTGAATATCGGCCCTAGAGAATCTGAACTGTTATGCAAAGAGGCAAAACAACGATAACTTTTGAAATGCGAACTTAAAATATTTCTGGCATGAATGCAAGACTAGATGAAATAAGGCGTACAAGCAGCAAAACTCAAATGGGAACAACACCTGCAGAATGGACGATGGTAACATCCCTCGCGTTATCCTCACTCATATTCACCTTTGTTACAAGAAGAACCAGGGTCCGCATTTAGCTCTGACGGATACACAAGTCAGATCATGAGCGATATCAGTTGGATGTGCGAGCCTGAATAATAAATTCGACCGCTTCGAACATACAATGTTCGAGCCTGAATAATAAATTCGACCGCTTGGAACATACAATGTGCGGGTCTGAATAATAAATTCTAACGCTTCGAACATACAAATTAAGATCCAAATAAATTAACATAAACACAACAACACCAAAAACCAATCGTATGAAAAATTAAGGGAGCACAATAAAGACTACACAAAGGCGAATCATCGCACTGAATCAGTAAATTGTAATACATTTGATTTTGCATTTGGTTTTTTTTTTATTTGCTTTCAAATGTCGATAAAATTGCAATTAAGCCCTTGTTCAATTTATGTCTCACAACTTCCCCCCAAAAACTAAACTAAGACAAAACAGGCCCATGAAAATCACATATAAAGAAAGTCAGAATTCGACGTACGTATTCCTGGCATTAAAAACAGATCCTAAATACTTGTAATGTGGTCACGTGACAAAAAAGATTGTAATTTAAGTGGTTGGCAAGCTTCTTGAAAGTGCAGTTGTTATTTCTTTGATCTTAAATGCTTTCGCCGATGTGATTTAATAACATTAGTATATTACTTTTAGGGGTATTAATACATTAGTGGAACTGGTAGATAGTATAGTATAACAGTTAGTAGCTTCTGTTAGCTACATAAATGAGGTGTTAAATGGACCTTACTATTTGAAGACAGGAAGTAATGATGCAAACATATCCACTCTTTTGTATGGATGGTGATTCCTGACTTGTATACAGATATTTGGACGAATCAGTCATGAAGAATTGATGTGCATATTCAACCAAAAATGAGACATACAACATTATCAGTGTCCTGATACATTTCCTCAAAAGAAGTAAGGACTCGTGAGTACCTGGGTTTTATACTATCATGAATATAGTGGACTCGGTGAACTCGAAGCATTGGTGTGTACTACGTGCAAGTTAGCAGTACTATAGCCTTATACCGAAAAGGGTGATCCAGTGTGGAAAGAATGCACGGAATATTAGCATCAATTTAAAACTGTTCAAGATACAATTGTTAAATTAAAATGCTTAAGATATAAGCTATAAATCCACCTTACCACATGTTTATAGCGTATTAATAGCCTGCATTTCAGACTGCAAGATGGATTTAACTATTGGGGCAGTTTAGTACAGAAGAGAGTATGAATTTCTTATTTGTAAAAAATGAGGTCACTGTAGCAAGTAATGGTGTGATATTGATAATATCCAGTAAAATCTAATTTAAACAATACTGGAATTTTACGGATTCTTAGTATAATTACAGTTAATAACTATGAAATCTTACAAAGTCACTAAATGTACACTCTCGTTACACTTTTCCATCATATTCAGCATTGAATTGAAGTGGACATGTGATGGGTAAGCTACGCCATTGTGATTTACTTCAGTCAGTAAACGATAATACTAAGATTAGTCTGTAGAAAACTTAAATAACTGTACTAATGCCTGATTATTATGATGTTAGTAGTGAATAGGGACACCCTAGCGACAATGGGACTTAGCATTAAAAACACCCCTGGGACTGTCTAGCGACAATGGAAAATTAACATTAACCACCCTGGGACTGTCTTGCGACTATGTAAATTTAACACGGACGAAAAATCGTGGGACTGTCTAGCGACAAGGGAAATTAACATGGGAAATAGTTTGGGACTGTTGAGCGACAAGGGGAAATGAACATGGGAATAAATCGTGGGACTGTTGAGCGACAATGGGAAATTAACATGGGATTTTTTTTTTTTTTAAATATAAAAATAAAAAATGGGGTAGGCAATGGAAAGCCAATCTCTTTTCGAGACCTATGAGTGGCCCTGAAAAGGGCCTTTGGGTTTATGTTAATGTATCCATTAACATAAGGGGCACCGCATTGGTCTTCTTCTTGTTCTTAGGCTGCGCCTCACTGTAGGACCGTAAATCAGCACTCTTTTGAGGCATCCTTGTCTTTCTACGTAGATCCTACGTATCCACAGACTGGTGTCTGTCCTGTGGACAACTGTCCACTTGGATCGGACATACATGGGTATGTCCGTCTGGAACATCATTGAAGACACAAGCGTAGAAGATTGCACATCGGTCCACATCTTGAGGCACCGAGAACAGGTGAATCAATGCAGTGAACTGCACTTATTTATAGGTAGAGGGAGGATTGAAACGGATTGAGTTTGTTGACCAATCCAAACACGCGTTACAAAATTCAGTCAGCCCGCATCCAATCCGAAGAGAGCAGTCTGTGACGTCACATGGTCTTTATAGATTCGCTAGCGCCTGTGTGCAATCAATCTATGCGACGGTGATTCAACATGACGGAAACTCAGAAAACGATCCATTGGGGTGCACCAGCAGTGGAGACCGCCCAAGGGAACCCGGACTTACTTTCAGAAGAGGTAAATTGGGATTTTGTGGATTTTCTTACCTCGCAAGAATTTGTTCCGGAACCTTCGTCACCTTCATTACCGCAATTGGAGAATTTTAGACAGAGACAGAAAGAAGAATTGGAGAAATTTATACAACGACAATAGGAAGCGGAACAAGCTTTTCTCCTACAGCAACAGCAGCAAGAAGAAGAGGTAAGAAAAAAAACAAGAAGAAGAAGAAGTAGCAGCAAAGAAACAAGAGGGTGAAAATCAAACGGTCACGGTGCTCTTGGACATTTTAGTGGAGTTAAGAAGTCTGAAACAAATGTATCAAACTTCTTTATTACGACTGAAGAGAATACGACCTTCCCGAGCTAAACACGTCAACCCTGTGACTAAGCCTACCGTACCACCCTTAGTGATTTCAACCAAATCATCATCATCAACAGTACGCAGTCCAGACGTAGGCCTTGGCCGTGGCAAAGGCTTAAGGCAGTTAAAGTTGATTGCTTAAACTCACCCCTACACCAAAAACCAAAGGCCCTTTTCAGGGCCACCCACGTCTCTCGAAAAGAGATAGACTTTCAATTGCCAATAACTCAAAAATCAACAAAAAACTCCATTTTACCCCTATAGTACGTGAATATGAGTGCGTGAGTGTAGCTTCTTATTTAAAATCAAAACTCAAAGACACTTACCTTATATAATTATTTTATTCTTTTATCAATAGTTACAATCCAATTCACAATTCACAACAGAGCACTTTAAAAAGTTCATAGACTTCTTCTGTCTCATTGTTTAGTCTCTCTGTTTTTTAAATTTCTTCACCGTCACAGTCTTTTCCTCCTCTTCCTCTTCACTTTCTTTCCTTCTTCTTTTCTTCTCCTGTTTCTTTTTCTTTACCTGGCTGCTTTCTTCCTCTGAAGAATCCCTCTCTTCCTCTGAAGAACCCCTCTCTTCTTCCGAAGAATCCCTTTTTTCTTCTGACTCCTCTTGTTTCTTTTTTGGGCAATCTGGAGACCAATGTCCTTTTTCTTGACAATAATAACAGGTATCTTGACTTTTGTCTTTTCTAGCCCCTGTTTTTCTTTTTTGACGGTCTGGACACTCTGAAGACCAATGCCCTTTCTTTTGACAGATATAGCAAGTATCTTGACTTTTATCTCGAAAGGAAGGAGAATAGTCCGTCGGCTGGTCTGAAGAAAATTTTCTAATGACCCCTCGCAAAGCTCTGATGAAACGTTCGATTTGGCTAGTCTCTTCCATCGTTGTGCTCAGTTAGAGAGTGAAATGAATAGTGAAAGGACAAGACACACGCCCTTTTATATACGCTGGTCTGCCATGACTATAAATTAGTCTATGGTGTTTAAACTTGAGTCATTTGACGTTTTTCACTCAAGATGAAACGATCCTATTCATTCGAGAAGAAAGAAGAAAGTAAGAGGCAGAAACGTGATCTATCGCCTCGTACCAGGGCTGAAGTCTTGGCACAAATTCATGCCAGTGATTTTGAAGAGGACATGAGTGAACCAGAATCCGAACGCTCTAAACAAAGTTCACCACCCTTAGTCAACCCTGAGAAGTACTATTCCATTCGAGAGACGGAAAAGCGCTCCTCTAGAAAATTTAGAACCACGGCTTACAAATACACAGTGAAGTTTAAAGATTTCAAGGCTGAAGTACCGTTAGAGAAAGCAGAAGGGTTCATCACTGGGGTGTGGGATTCTTTGCTTACCGCACTCAAGCGACAATGTCAACCCAAAGAAGACGATCGCTTGAGACTTTCCATACAACACGACGGTTTGAAATCCCCTGTTTGGATCGAGTTTAGCAGACCCGCAGAACTAACTGCTTCCAAAGTCATGGACAAGATTCAACACGTGCAACAATCTAATGACCAGTTTGACATCACCGATGGAAAAGCCACAATGGACATGACCCACGTCTCTCCTCCTCAAGGGACTGGACGCAATAAGGTCTTGTTGGTGAACGACCTTCGCAACACCAAAACAAGTCTCGTCCGAATTCACAATTCTCAAGACCAGATGTGTTTAGCCCGAGCCATCGTGGTGGGACGAACCTATGCCAACAAGAACGACACGGTAGAATGGAAAAGAACCTGGAAAACTATTCAACGATCGGACCGAGCCAAACAACGTAACGAAGCAGAACTCCTGTTGCAACAAGCTGACCTATCCAAAGACACACCCTGCGGCATTCCTGAGATGCAAAAATTGCAAGATGTCCTAGCTCCACGCTACACTTTGAAAGTGCACCCTCAAGAAGTGCGCGGACCTCTGTTGTTTCGAGGCCAAGACTTTAAGGACGGAAAATACATTCATGTCTATTATCACGATGAACATTTCGATACCATTACCAGTATCACTGCATTCCTGGGATACGGTTATTACTGTGAGAAATGTGACCATGGTTATAATAATCGAGAGCAACACAAACATTGCGGATTGAAATGCTCAGGATGTTTGGCCTCTGCACCCTGTCTGAGCGAAGGACAAGAAAGAGTACATTGTTCTGCTTGTCTGCGCACGTTTGTCAGCCCTGCCTGTTAGCAACAACATCTGAAGACGCAAGGTTCACAGCAGAAATGTGCTTGTCAACTCCTGAGATTGTGCCCTATCTGTGGACAAGGCCTGTGTACCAATACTGTCAAGGCACACGTATGTCGAGGAAAGAAAAAATGTCACATTTGTCATCACATCGTGCACCTGGAACACCAGTGCTACGTGCAAAAATACCAACCCCCACCAGAGAAAGAGGATGGTCACAAGAAGAAAGGCAATTTCATCTTTTTCGATTTCGAATGCATGCAAGAGACCGGCATTCACATTCCTAATTTCTGCGTGGCTCATCGAGCGTGCGAGAAGTGCATTCAAGAACCTATCTTCAGTCATTGCCCTCACTGCAGCAAGATTCCTGGAGGGCGTGAAAAAATCTTTCGGGGACCGAACACGCTAGCCGATTTCGCTCGATGGGTCTTAGACCCCATCGACAAGACGTGGAGCCAAGAGGACATCGAACGTTACGGAGATTGTCATCGTCATGCCACGGTGATGGCTCACAATTTCTCCGGATACGATGGACAGTTTCTTCTCAGATACTATACGGAACATGGCACCGAACGTCCTAAAGTGACTTTGAACGGAGCCAAACACATTTTCATGCAAGTGGGACAAGTACAGTTTAAAGATTCGATGAGCTATTTGGCCATGCCTTTGAGTCGAATGCCTAAAACGTTTGGAATGACAGAAATGGCTAAAGGGTACTTTCCACACTTTTTCAATACGGAAGCCAATCAACACGCCGTTTTACCCCATTTACCTGAGGCTCACTATTACGACCCCGACAACATGCGTACCGAACAACGAGAAGCTTTCTACGCTTGGTACCAGGCTCACGCCTCTGACCCTTTCGACTTTCAGGAAGAAATGCTAAAGTATTGTCGTTCCGACGTGGACATTTTACGGCGATGCTGTGGAAAATTTCGAGAACTGTTCATGGAACACGGAGGGGTCGATCCTTTGAAAGAAGCTTGCACCATTGCCAAAGCGTGTTCCTTAGTGTACAGGCAACGATTCATGCCTGAAAACACCGTGGCTGTCATCAGTCCTCAAACGACCAACTATGTAAAACGTCAATACTCAGTCAAAGCCCTACGTTGGTTACATTACTTGTGCGACAAGGAAGACAAATGGATTCAGCATGCCCGCAACGGAGGAGGCGAAAAGACCATCGGAAGGTATTCGGTCGATGGTTGGGACTTAGAAAACCCCAAGATCGTGTACGAGTTTAACGGTTGCTTATTTCACGGATGTCCCGTCTGTTACCCTGACCGCGACACTAAAAATCAGTTTTTACAACGAACCATGGAAGACTTGTACCAGGCCACTTGTCAGCGACGCTTGAAGTTATAACAGGAAGGATACCAAGTGGTGGAAATGTGGGAACACGAGTACGATCACCGTTTGAAAACCGATCCCGAGTTTAAACGCCTCGTGGAAAGTTACCAGTTCATGGAACCCCTGAAACCGAGGGATCGTTTGTACCGAGGAAGGACCAATGCCACCTGTTTGCTGTACCAAGCCGACGAAGAGAAAGGAGAAGAAATCAAATACTTGGACGTGTGTTCGCTGTATCCCTACGTGTGCAAATATTGTCGCTTTCCTACAGGGCACCCACAATTGTTCACGGAATACATCGACCTGAAAACATTCGACAATACGAAAGCTTGATCAAGTGTAAAGTTTTGCCTCCCACGAACCTATACCATCCCGTCTTACCTCACCATTGTCAAGGAAAACTGATGTTTCCATTGTGCCGTACTTGTGCCGAAACGTGCAGCCAAGATCAGCCTTGTCAGCACACCCAGGAAGAACGGGCCTTGACGGGAACCTGGGTCAGCGTAGAATTGTTCAAAGCTCTGGACATGGGATACCAACTGTTAGAAGTGTACGAAATTTGCCACTTTCCCAAGACAGAACAATACCACAAGGATGACCCCAGTCAGAAAGGCATTTTCGCAGACTACGTGGATGCCTTTTTGAAACTGAAGCAAGAAGCCAGTGGCTATCCTTCCTGGTGTCACACTCCCGAAGACCAAATACATTTCAGAGAGAAATACTATGAACAAGAAGGCATCTCTTTAGACCACATCGAGAAAAACGAAGGCAGGCGATCGTTTGCCAAAGTGATATTAAATTGCTTGTGGGGTAAAATGGCACAACGCCCGTGTTTACCCAAGACGGAGTATTTGACCGAACCTTCCCGCTACTTCCAGATGATTCACGACAAAACCAAATTCATGAAACACGTGGACGTCGTTCGTGAGGATTTGATCTTGGTCAATTACGAAGAAGATCTGGACTTTGTACAAGACGACCCTTTTGGAAATGTCTTCATTGCGGCTTACGTGACAGCTCATGCTCGCTTAAAATTGTACGAAGCTTTAGAACCGTTAGGGGAACGTGTTCTGTACTTTGACACGGACACTTGCATTTACATCCATCACCCGAGTCAACAGCACCCTGACATTGAAGGAGACCGTTTAGGAGCCTGGACAGACGAGCATCCCGACGACAAGATTCTAAGTTTCGTCAGTGGCGGTCCCAAAAATTACGGCTTCGAATACCGGGACCCACAAGGAGAAGTGCACACGACGTGCAAAGTGAAAGGATTGACTCTGAATTATCGTACCAGTCGTGTGGTCAACTTTGGGGTATTGAAAGAAGCCTTGCAATCCGGAGAGGATGAACATTTTAAAGTGACCACCTATCAACCGAACAAGATTGTACGTTTACCCACTCACCACATCGTCAGTCGACCCTTGGAAAAAGTCTATCAAATCGTGTACCAGAAGCGAGTGCGACTTCCCAATCATTTCACTTTGCCGTATGGACATGTTGGTATAAAACTTTGGTTGTAAGCGGATAGTCACCCACTAGAAGGATGACTTCGCCACAGCAAGAATCGAGTGAGAAACTCGATGAGAACTCCAAGTTCAAACCCTACCATTTTCCAGTCTTCTTACCTGACTATTGTGATTGCGCCCGTCGATTGGACACGTTTCAAGCATGGCCTACGGCTAGGAAAGGATTACCTTCTTCGCATATTTTAGCTAGAACAGGATTTGTCTACTTGGGACCTGAGTCAGGATTGGGATATGAAGTACAGTCTTTCGCTTGTGGCCTGAAGTTACGAATGGATCTATGTATCTATAAAGATTCAGCTATTCTGGAACATACTCTATGGTCTCCGCACTGCCCTTACCTTTCTATGGCCTTTCCACCCATGACATTACGGTACAATGATGACGGTACCTTAGAGACGGTACCTTCCAAAACAAGACATAAAAAACATAAAAAAGGAACGATGTACAAGCTTGAGACTGCATTGCGACTAGTATAAAAAGGGGCTATGGTCAAGATCGATAGTTCATTGGGACTACCAAGACCTAGCGAACAAGATGAATACTTTCAGAGAAACAAAAAACAAGTTTAGACAGGCACAATTCAAGTGTGGGGCTTCGGAAGTGGAATGCGATTGTGAGCCTTGCGATGGGTACGATGCTGTACGTTGTGACCTTAGCGATTCCGTAAAGCATCATTGGAACTTTGTTCTCACTACCCCTATCATGGAAAGTGATGCTGTGCGTGTCAAACCTGAGGGATGCGAAAGTGATGCCACTCGTCCTCTTGGATATTTTACCGGGTTTCGTTTTAAAGGTGGATGTTCACCTTCACGTCTACCCCCCTACGGATGTCATCCAGCCCTGAGCAAACTCCTGCCCATGTCACTCAACCCTCATCGAAACGAACCTGTGAAAGACGAATATACGTTTCCTGTGCGTTTGTCGGAATACTGCGACTTTGAAAATCGTCTTCAATCGTTCAAAGGAAAATGGCCTAAGTATCTGGGAGGCCCGACCCCCGAAGAATTAGCCAGAGCCGGATTTTTCTACTTGGGCGAAGGAGATAAAGTCAAGTGCTTCAGTTGTGGTGTGTCACTTCACCACTGGGAACCGCAAGATTCGGCCTACGTAGAACATGTTCGATGGTCACCGAATTGTCATTACTTACCCTTAGTGGGACCGAGACATTGAAGTAACTTACCATAATCTGTTCATGGATACTTTACACGAGAACATTCGTGCTTTGCCTGTGGAGTTGAGAGAACGCATTTACCGAGATCTGGTCAAAATACAAGTCAAACGTAAAGAACAATTGCATCCGTTACGTCACCAGATGTTTAATCAATGGTACCTGAATGCTATAAAAGGACTGATTCAGTTGAAAGTGTTCCATTGGACAGACATTGATCAACAACCCCCTGGTTTTAAAGGGATTGGTTTGTTATTGACGATTCTATCTACTACAATGTAAACGTACTGCATCGAATTCCAGAGGAAGAGTTAACGAATTACCGACATCTTTTACACAACGTCAACTTAGTGAAAGAGGAAACTTCTGAACGAATTGTAATGTGTAAATTAGTGACTAAACGATTTAAATTTGGCACTGAAGTAAAACCATGTCTGTGCAAACGGTACATTTCTTCTGTCAGACAAAAGAGGATTTAGTATGACCTGTTTATGAATACTTTACAAGAGAACATTCGTGCTTTGCCTGTGGAGTTGAGAGAACGCATTTACCGAGAGCTGGTCAAAATACAAGTCAAACGTAAAGAACAATTGCATCCGTTACGTCACCAGATGTTTAATCAATGGTACCTGAATGCTATAAAAGGACTGATTCAGTTGAAAGTGTTCCATTGGACAGACATTGATCAACAACCCCCTGGTTTTAAAGGGATTGGTTTGTTATTGACGATTCTATCTACTACAATGTAAACGTACTGCATCGAATTCCAGAGGAAGAGTTAACGAATTACCGACATCTTTTACACAACGTCAACTTAGTGAAAGAGGAAACTTCTGAACGAATTGTAATGTGTAAATTAGTGACTAAACGATTTAAATTTGGCACTGAAGTAAAACCATGTCTGTGCAAACGGTACATTTCTTCTGTCAGACAAAAGAGGATTTAGTATGACCTGTTTATGAATACTTTACAAGAGAACATTCGTGCTTTGCCTGTGGAGTTGAGAGAACGCATTTACCGAGAGCTGGTCAAAATGCAAATCAAACGTAAAGAACAGTTGCATCCGTTACGTCACCAGATCTTTAACCACTGGTACCTGAATGGTATAAGAGAACTGATTCGTCAGAAATTGTTTCACTGGTCAGACCTTGTTCAATACTTCCAAGCCCCGATGATCCACGTTTTGATCATTTTGGTTACTTCGAGATTCACCTAGTACAACACATTGATGAAGACAAGGTAAAGGATTACCGACATATTTTACGTGGAATCTACTTAGCGGAAGAGGAAACTTCTAAACGAAGTCTGACATTTCGGTTACAGTATGCAACGTTTAAATTCCCCACCGGAGAACGAAGATCTCTGGCTAGAAAGTACGTGTATTGTTTCCGAAACAAAGAGACTATAAAAACAGGTTGCCATGCCACGACTTTTATCGCATGTAATCCAACAGATTCCGTGGAAGGAACTCAATGACCATATTCAAACCGTGGATCATTACCATCGATTATTACAAGAAATGTATCCATTCAATTTGGGTCGACAAGTGGTGTGTGTCTTAGTGACTTGTTTTCTGGGATTTCGTTTACCAGCCGATTCCTTGTGGACTCTTTACGAACAGTATTTACCACCCCATTCAACATGAAAGTGGTGCCTTTAAATGTTCACGAGAGACTCCTTTTGCTCAAAGCCTTACGTTTTCATCTGGATACTTCTCGACCTCTACGGGAAAAAAAAGATTCGTCAACTTTTAGCTACCCAAGACGTGTATGACGATGTGTGTGTAGCTTGTGACCTTACCCCCTATAGAACTGGTCAGAACTTTACCCAAAACATGTTGTACAGACACTTGTTTCTATTCCACGTTGATGGTTATCATGTGCCTTTTATCGTTGTACTTAAGCCTTTGGCTTTTATGTATTTTTGTCTTTCGTATTCATGTTTAAAACATTCAATAAACGTGTTCTGAAAAAAGTATATAAACTCTCGTCTTGTTTGTTTTCGTGTCACAAGTGACATTCCTGACACTATGGCTACTTCTGCTGTCTCTGCTCCCTCTTCCTCCACTTTCAAAGTTATCGACGAACACTTAGATCGTGCCACTTGGGAGGCTTTGTATCTTCGTCATCCCTTTAACATGCTCATTGCCGGACCTAGCGGTTCAGGCAAAACCGAATTCGTCAAACGTTTGATCGAACATAAACATCATTTGATCGATCGACCACCTCAGCGAATCGTGTGGTGTTGCAAAGAGTGGCAATTGGCGTACAGCCTCTTGCGAGAAGGTCAAGGCGATTCCATCGTGTTTGTGAAAGGCATTCCTAAAGAAGACGACGGCATCGTCTCTGACTCCCGTCAAACCCATTTGGTCATTTTTGACGACATGTTAGGAGAAGACGAAGAAGAAATTAAACTGTGGTTCACGCGCAAAGGGCATCACCGTAATGCCAGTGTCGTTTACATCACCCAAAATTTGTTTCAACAAAGTAAAGCCCATCGCACCATCAGTCTCAATGCGCATTACGTGGTCTTGTCTAAAAGCCCTCGAGATAAATCGCAAGTGCAAATCTTAGCCAAACAGTTAGAAACGCCTTGGCTGACTCAGGCGTACGACGATGCCACTCAAACTCCACACGCCTATTTACTCGTCGATTTGAAACCTACGACCCCCGAGGATTTGCGATTTCGTACCCACTTGTTTCACCACTGGTGCCAAGACGGAGGGCCTGTCCTGTACACGTCTCCGTCCTCGACTTAATTTCTCTCCACAAAAAAAATCTATAAAAACCTCAGACCCTTTTCGTCTGTCTCACACACATTTTGAACATGTCGTCCCTTCAGTCGCATCTTCCCGTCAAATTGATTCGTGCCTTGTATGGCATCAGTCGAGAAAAAAATCCACAAATACGAGCTCGTGTCTTAGAAGCTAGTCTCAAAGAAGTTTTACGATGGTTCACGGTGACGGCACGTCAATTACTCCAAGGAATCATTCAGATTCCTCATCAAACCAAACGCTTTGACCCAACTGGCCGATCCCCGCATCGACACTCAAACCAAAAAACAAATCATTTTGAAACCTGGAGGGAGCGGTACTCTAGGAGGTGTCATCATTCGCTCTCTCTTAAGATGGGATCCTAATGCCCCCAAACTTCTCCCCAAGAAAAAAGTCAAACGAAGCTCCAAGAAGAAGAAAAAGACCAGGTCCCCAAGGAGAACTTCTCCAGTGGCGGGACCCTCCTCTTACCAGACACCACCCCGGAAAAAGAAAAGAAGCCCCCAGAAAAAGAAACAGAGATAAAGTCCCCAGAAAAAAGAAAAGTCCACAAAAGAAAACTAGTCGCAAGAGAGGCACTTCTTCGGCCAGGACGCAAGCTTACACTCGCAAACCACGACCTGCCACGGCGGTGACTGCGTCTTCGGCAGCATCACGTTCATCCACTTCTCCGTTGATGACACCAAGAACTGAAGAGTACTTGGAGACGTTGATCACACCAAGAACTTCTCCGTTGATGACCCCAAGAACTTCCCCAGTGGCAGGACCCTCCAATTTAGTGGCAGTGGCTGCTTCTCGCAAAGTACCTGCTCCCAAAACCAAAGTTCAAGAAAGATCGGGCATGTTACAAAGTTTACTGGATTTGTCCAAGCAAGAACTGGCTCGATTTAGTCCGTTGCGTACCCCTGCACGACGTGTCATGCCTGTCCTGAAGTTGATACCACGTAAAGACAATCAGTGGCGACGCGTTCCAGTATAAAAAAGGCCTGTGACTAAGTAGGGTATCAGTGTTTTGGTGCTCCTGAAGATGTCACCCTCCAGAAAACATCCCTCTTTTAAACAACCCCAAGGAAAGAAAAGGAAAGGACTGCCTCCTCGTTTAGTCAAACATGGGGACATGTTATCTGTCCTGTAAAAAGCTTCTCCACCCCTACGAAAAAAACTCATTCAATCGGCCTCCAAAGAGGTCATCGATACCGTGTGCGAATGCTGTTTGAACGTCTTGAAAGGCACGATCCCTTTGTCCAAACACCAGAAACAATGCTTAGGCAAACATCGTCACGTCCTTCGCCAAATGGTTCAAAAGAAAATTCCCATTCGTCAAAAGAAAAAGATGTTGGTCCAACGTGGAGGCATTTTACCCCTCCTGTTAGGCCCCTTACTGAAAGGAATCTTGGGAACCATATTGGGAGGACTGGTGGGAGCAAGATAAAAAGGCCCTCGGAAGTCCCAAGATCTCAGAATCGACCCCTGACAACCCCATGGAAGGACGAAAACTAGCTTTAGTGCCTTACAAACGATGGATGGAATACCATCGTTGGCAAGAACAACGCACCCCGCATTTACCTCCCAATCCCAATTTGAGTGAGATGTCCCAGTTACAACACGAATTGCAGTCCTTGATGGATCGCCAAGATTTGTCCGAAACAGAAAAATCGCAAAAGTACGGTCAACTCTTGCAACGACTGCAACTCTTTCACCAGAGAGCTTTAGACGAAACAGCTCTACCCACTCTGAAAGATTTTAAGACCTTTGTGAAAAGTCCAGCACCATCATCACTACCACCACCACCACCACCACTACTGCCATCCCCACGGGTCACCAGAGATGCTACCCCACGAAGACCTGAGGAAGAAGAGATGCGAGAAGTGTTTCAAACACCGTCAGCAGCTCCCATTTCGAGTAAGATTGCAGCATCGTTGTTGACCCCGTCCCCCACACCCCAAAGAGAAGAAATGAAAGCTTTGGTTAAAAAGATGATGTCCACTCCTCCATCGACAGAAGTGAAAAAGAAAGAAAGGAAACCAGAAGTGAAAAAAGAAAAGAAGACCAAAGCCATTCCATTACCACCTCCACCACCACTACCTTCGACTTCTACTCCCGTAGCCCATCGGACACGTAAATCCGTTTCTAAACCACCCTTTCGACCCACCCAAAGTAGCATCACCGAAGAGTGGGTGACCTATTAACACACAAACAAACACAAAAAAATGGAAAAAGTCTTAGCTAGCATTTACTACGATCCCTCCCATCCTGCAGGTTACGCAGGAGTTCAAAAATTGTATCGTGCTGCCAAAACGCGACTGAAAAGTCTCCGTTTACCTCAAGTGCAATGATGGTTACAAGAACAAGCTACCTACACTTTACACAAACCCATTCGACGCAAGTTTTCCAGAAGTCGCACCCAAGTGGAAGGCATCGATCATCAATGGCAAGCCGACTTAGCCGATGTCTCTCATTTGGCCAGCTACAATCGTGGCTACAAATATTTGTTTTGCGTAATCGACGTCTTTTCCAAATTTGCCTCGGTCGTGCCCTTGACTTCCAAATCGAGCAGCGAGTTAGTGCGAGCCCTGCAACGGGTGTTGAAACAAAGCGGTCGTCACCCTCTTCGATTGCAAACGCACAAAGGTACCGAATTTCTGAACCAAGCTTTCCAAAAAGAATTAAAGAAACGTGACATTCATTTTTTTACCACCGGGAATCCCGAAACCAAAGCCAGCATCGTGGAACGTTTTCAACGCACTTTGAAAGAACGCATGTGGAAATATTTTACGCATCACCACACTCTGAAGTACATCGACATCTTACCGCACCTGGTGCAAGCGTACAACCAATCTTACCATCGAAGCATTGGACGTGCCCCGCAAGAAGTGACTCCCGAAAACGAAGTACTGGTGTTTGAGCGCCTGTTTGGTACGTCCCCGACGAGGGCTGTCCCCAAGAAAAGTGGAATGTTGGCCGTAGGAGATTGGGTGCGCATTGGCAAAACCAAACGCACTTTTGACAAAGGTTACTTACCTAACTGGACGACCGAATTGTTTCGTGTCACTGGACGAGTGCATGACCGTCATCCTACCGTCTATAAATTGGAAGACATGAACGGAGAAGTGCTCAAAGGAACGTTTTATTTGCCCGAGTTACAACGTGTCACCAAAAAAGAAGACGACGTGTACGACATCGAAGGCATTTTCGAACGCAGAACCCGTAAAGTGGGCAAACGACGTGTCAAAGAAGTCAAAGTACGTTGGAAAGGATATCCACCCAGTTTTGATTCTTGGATCGACGCTTCGCAAGTCATCGACTATAAAAAGTAGTGACCATCATGCCCTTTCACACAGACGCAGCTACGTCGACCACTCCTTCACCCAGTTCTTCTCTGCAAGATTTACAAAAACAACCCTTGTGGGTGTGGTGTGGAGAACGTGTGCCTTAAACGCAAATCGTCTTTTTCTGTCAAATCTTCGTGGTGTATTGTGTCATCGGGGCAGCCATTGCCAATTTGAGTTTGCAACAAGGAGACAAACAATTGTGGACCATTTTATTGAGCAGTTGCATCGGTTACCTGCTTCCCAATCCCTCCCTTAAATTCTCTTCGAACGGGAACCACGGAAACCTTGTGTCCAGTGCCAGTGCCAGTCACCACTCCAACCACAACAATAACAACCCCATTTTTGGGCGGAGACACGCCTCTGACGTCCAGTAACCCCTCGGACAGCCACAGAACTCTGGAATTATGAGTCACCAAAACCAATTTTACTTAACCTTACCCAGTGACAGTTCCATGGAGGTGTTTCCCCAAGAACACGTTGTGCTGTTACACGGCCAAATTACCTCAGGCCATCCCATTAGAGCACGAAGCCCATTGGGAAGTGGCTTTGGTAGAAATGATTTACCCAACACAAATCAAAAACATCACTGAAACTCAAAACACTTTTGACGTCGAAATTCTGGACCCAACGGTGCAGCAGACCATGACGAACACTCCTCAACATAGATCTTTTCTTGCGAAGGACCCAATACCCCGCAGCAGCAGTGACACTTCTCCTTTTTACGTTTATCACTTTAAAATTAACTCAGGCCATTATTTTAGTGATCAACATCTGGTGGAGGCCATCACTGACAAATTCTATGCAACATTTGACAAAGTTCTGACCGGACTAAAAAAACGTGTCACCATTGAGTACCACAAACTGTCTCATCGTCTACTCATCAAATTTGAAAGTGAGGAAAAAAGTATACGTATTAAATTTTGCCCTGAATTGTATGACATTTTGGGTGGAAACCTCAATTTGGTCACGGATAAGCACTCCAAAAAAATTGAGAAAGCAGACATTGACAACAACGGGCATTTTGCGAGGTATTTTCGTTTCCCGGTAGAACTGAACCAGGGACTGAATTTGATGTTTTGTGTATTCCGATGTGGTGGAGTACAACGTGGTGGGACACACCTCTGTGCCGTTACTGCGTGTCATTCCTTTCAAAGTAAATTCTGCCACGGCCACTGACGAGGAAGGTGGAAACACTTACCACGTTCGCCGCGAATTTGTACATCCTCACTATTTGCCTGTCAGCAAGTCGTATTTGGACACGGTCAACATTGCTATAAAAGGAGATCTGAGACAAAATATTCCATTCACCAAAGGAAAAGTCACGGTGAAACTCCATTTTCGAAAACGATTCTCTCACGACTCGTAAGTCATGTATCCAGTGTACCGAGGGGTTGCTCGACAGCGAGGACACGGTTTAGGAGATATGTTAAAATCGGCCTTTCGTTCGGCGGTCCCTGTCTTGAAACCGATGGTGACACGCGGATTGCACGCCTTGAAAGATGCGGCACTGACACAAGGCAAAGAATTTCTCCAAATTGTCATCATCGACAAACAAAACCCCAAAGAAGCCTTCATGAGGGCAGGCAAAAATGTCTTGCTACAAACGGGTAAAGACCTTTTTGGGCCGACGAGGCACACCTATAAATGCCCTGCACGCTACCGAGTCAGGCATTCAGCAAGGACAAGGCAGAAAGAGACGACGAAGAAAACACCCTTTCACCAGACTTCACACGTCTAAAGCTAGAAATACAAAGAAAAGAAGAACCGTTCGAGACTTAGACGTTTTCGATTATTAAGAAAGAACAAAAAATGATGCACCGAGAGTCTTGCGCCTGTTCCAAGTCGGAACTGGATCTGTTTGCCATGCCCCCCACCATGATGACGATGCAAGAATCCTAGTGGGTGGAATTTCATCCCGTCTCCTCATTGGCAGATTCCGCTCCCATCGAGTTTGAAATTAAGGGACAGCCCGAAGATTACATCGATCTGAATAGTAGTTACTTGTACTTGAAAGTCAAAATTCTAGATAAGGGAGGAGATGCTATAGTAGACGAGAAAGTGGCTCCCGTCAACAATTTCATGCATTCCTTGTTCAGCTCAGTGGATTTGTACTTGAACAACAAACTAGTCAGTAGCAGCATGGATACTTACCCTTACCGTGCCTACCTGGAAAATCTCTTGACGTACGGAATAGACACCAAGAACACCCATCTCAATGCCTGCGTGCTATGGGAACCTGACGATGCGGGTCAGTTTGACACAACCGAACCGGATGCAAGCAAAACACCACACAATGAGGGATTTGTAGAACGAAGAAACAAAATATTAAATGAAAAGAGTTTAGGACTGATGGATCGTTTGCATTTGGACATGTGGTTGCAAGAGAAATATTTGCTGAACGGTGTAAATGTCCGCTTGAGACTGAATCGTAGCAGTACCGCTTTCCATTTGTTGGCTGATAGTGCTGGCGTCAATCCCAAAAGCAAAATCGAGGAGGCGAAACTCTACGTACGACGCGTGGAAGTGTTACCCAAAGTGGGAAACGACATCAGTCAGACGTTGAGCAGAACGACCGACAAGTATCCCATACGACGCGTGGAAGTGAAAACGTTCACCATTCCCGCTAGCCATCATTCCATGATCGAAGATCATCTGTTTCAAGGACAGTTACCCAAACGTTTAATCCTTGGTATCGTCAAGAATTCAGCCTTCAACGGAGACTTCACTAAAAATCCTTTTAAGTTTAAACACTTTAAGGTGAAGAAAATCGAAGTCAGTCGCGATGGCAAGACTTTGTGTACCAGACCTTTCGAACCTGACTTTAGTGACGACAAGATGAATTACTTGAGATCGTACTTGTCCCTGTACGAAGCCACCGGTCAGTTAGGGACCAACACCAGTCACGGCATTACGTACGAGGATTACGCAGGAGGCTATGCTTTGTGGGCTTTCGATTTCACTCCAGACCAAGGCAGCGACAAGGAACATTTCCACCCTATACAATCTGGCCAGATTCGTGTGGAACGTCAGTTTGCAAAAGAGCTGCCAGAGACAGTGAACGTCATCCTGTCAGCAGAATTCGATAATACCATAGAAATCTACAGTTTGAGAGAAGTCATTCTAGACTATTAGAAGCTATGGAAGACTGTTATCCCTACCTAGTGGAGAAACTTTGGACATGGAATGTGAGGAGACCGTGGAAGGAGAATCCCAAGACAAAGACGAAGAAGTTGTCATGATGAAGTCGAGATGGCCAGAACAAGAAGCCCATTTAGTCTCCTGTTTTGCCAAACACTTGGTCGAACAAATGACGGAATTGATCAAGAAAGATTGCTATGGATGTCAAAACGATCATCCCTGTCAAATTCAACACGATAAATGCCTGATGCTGAGTCAAGAAGAAAAATTGGACGAGTATCTGGACGAAGCTTGGAGTCTCATCTCGGACGAAGTCGTGTTGCACCAGTGGTATAAAGACTTGCGTGAAAATTCTTGTCCACCATTAACCACTCAAGAGATCGATCGTATCGAAGCTATCCTGAATCAAAGTGAGGAGACGAAACGAAGAAACGGTTATTTGTCAGACATTTTCAAGAAAAAAGTCAGGATCGAATTGATGACTTATTATTACCTGTGAAGAAGAAAACAACCACACAAAACATGGATACCTGGGAACTTTATTACCTTTTGAACCACAGTTCGTATACGGCTTCTTGGAATCCTGTCGTCTGTGCTAAAGATGAACTCCCTCATCGCAAACCTCAAGACCATCTAGCTTATGTGATCAACACAGACGACAGTCATCTCCCAGGAACCCACTGGGTAGCCGTTTACTTTCCTCAAGAAGGATGTGTGGAATATTTCGATTCGTACGGATTGCCTCCTTTGGAAGACGATATCATCGACTTTATGAGAAGAAATGCTCAGACCACCCGATTCAATAATGTGAAATTACAAGGCACAGATTCCTTGGTGTGTGGACAATATTGTGTGTATTTTCTGCATCATCGCAGCCTGGGCTATTCCTTAGAACATTTAGTGACTCATTTTGATCCTCGTTCTTCATCTAGAAACGATGTGAAAGTAGATCGATGGTTTTGTGACCATTATGCTTATCTTTTGTCTCAAGCTAGGAAACGTAGTGTCCATCAATGGCCTAATGACTTCCAACAATGGAAATCACAATTTCATTCACAACGTTGTCAGCCCTGTTTAAAGTAGAGTGTGAATTGAAAAAATGTTTGTAATTTGAAAAAAATGTTTGATGTTATATTGTTGGATTATTTTTAAAAAATGTTAGAGTTGTTGTTGATAGTGTTAAGTGATTTTGAATAAAAATGTTGTGTTTTGAAAAAAAAATGCCTTTGTGGTTTGTTTGGCTATAAGAATTTTGATTCATGCTCTTTGACTTCTCTCTATCCCTCCCATAACACTATTTGAACGTTCCGGCTCAAAAACCGTAGAGGGATGTTTTCCTTCACGTCCGCGCTTTGACTTTAAAGCCGGGGTAGTTTAAAATCTAACCATCCATTGTCGACTCATCCTCCTACGAAGATGTGCTCCAAACTAGCTAAGCTAAACGAAGCCTACGTGAATTTGCATAGGGTCAGACACAGTCTGATACCGAAGCCAGAAGAGATAGAGAATGTGAGAATGTTAAAAGTCACTGAAGACCTGATAGAAGAGCTCTTCAGAGAAGAAGTGAACAGGGAGAAAGAAGAATGGACAGAGAAGTACAGACTTCAGAGACAGCAACAACAGCATCATCATCATCAGCAGCAGCAACCTGAACCTGACAGAGGCTTTGTCGATTGTCGTATCGACACCAAAGAGTTCTTCTTCTCTTTCCGAAGAAGCAGACCTATCGTCAGAAAGTCTATCCTCAGAGGACGTCGCATTCTTAGAAACTAAAAGATTGCCATAGCAAACAAAAAAAACAGCTCTTTTCAGGGCTACCCAATACTCTAGAAAAGAAATAACAATCGATTTGCCAATGTGTGTATGTAGAGTAGAAAGAATATAAACACTGACTCTTTTTTATAGTGTGAGTGTATGTGTTTGTGTATAGGATTGTGTGTTTGTCAGTGCTCAGGTACGTTTGTGTGGATAGTAGATGAAGATTACGTTTTTTTGCTGTTTGAGGTGTGGGGAGAGTAGATTTGGGGTTTGATTGGATTGCTTTGCGTATGTGGATAGTATATTATTTGTTTAATAAAATTTTTTAGAATAGTGTTGGGTAGTATAAAAAAGGTGAGTGAGTGTTTCTTTTAGGTCCGCGCGTTTGTTAGGTTATGATCTAGGTAAGATCAATTTTATGTTTTAGGGGGATGTTTTCCATCACGTCCGCGCTTTTAGTATAAATTGAAAATCGTTCGGCAGTCTAGCTACCCTTGTTGATTGATCAAGAGAATGAACACCAGACTAGCAAAACTGCTTGAACTTCATGTACACCTGGAATATGCCAGGCGTATAGTGAATGAGCTGGCTGCAGAGGCCCTAGTAAAAGAGGAAAGGATGAAAGAGGAGGAGAGAAGAAACAAAGAAGAGGAGGAGAGAAGAAACAAAGAAGAGGAGAGAGAAAATTTCAGAATCCCAGAGACAGAAAATTGGGATTCTGAAGCCACTTATCCCGCCTCTGCTCTTTCCCCCCAAAAAGTGAAAAGAGACTGGGGAAGAAGATGTGTGTGTGGTGCCAAGCCTGGAAGGTGCCATCATTAACCAGGTGTCATGGAGTTCAAAAAAACAAACAGCCCTTTTCAGGGCTACCCCAATCTCTAGGAAAAGAAATAACAATCGATTTGCCAATGAGTGTAGGTAGAGTAGTGTGAATATAGACACTGACTCTTTTTTTAAATAGTGTTTGTGTTTGTGTTTGTAAGCGCTGACGTAGGTTTGTGTGGATAGTAGATTTGGGTTTCATTTTAATGCTTTGCGTGTGTAAATAGTAGATTAGGGGTTAGTTTATTGATGCTTCACGTATGTGGATAGTAGATCATATGCAATGAGAAAAAAAGTAGGGATGTTTTCCTTCACGTCCGCGCGTTGTTTGGTTATGATTTAGGTAATATGAATATTATGTCTTAGGGGGATGTTTTCCATCACGTCCGCGCTTTCACTATAAGAACCCACAGTATTCGTCGTTCAAACCATTCTACAAAGAATAAAAAAGAAGATGGCTTCGAACCAGCTTAATAAAATGAAAACATTGCAAGACGTCCTGGACAATTTGGGTATGATGGAGCAAATGTTAGTGAGGTTAAACGAGGATCACTATTCTTATAGTCCCCATCGAGTGAAGATGGAGATTAACAACTAAAGAAAAGTAAAGGAAATGATAAGTGCTGTGATGAAAGAAATAAAGGAGGAGAAGGAGGATGAAGAGGAAAGGATAAGGATAAGAACATGGAATGAAAAAATTGAAAAAGAAGAAGAAAATGAGAAGAGGAAGAAAGAAGAGGAGGAGAAGAAGAAAGAAGAGAAAAAAAGGAAGAAAAGAAAGAAAAGAAGAGAAAGAGTGTAGGACAGAAAATAAGAAGTTGGTGGAGAAATAGAAGAAATTAGAAGCAGAAGAAACCCAAAGGCCCTTTTCAGGGCCACTCATAGGTCTCGAAAAGAGATTGACTTTCCATTGCCTACCCCAATTTTTATTTTTATATTTTTTAAAAAAAATAAAAAAAATCCCATGTTAATTTCCCATTGTCGCTCAACAGTCCCACGATTTATTCCCATGTTCATTTCCCCTTGTCGCTCAACAGTCCCAAACTATTTCCCATGTTAATTTCCCTTGTCGCTAGACAGTCCCACGATTTTTCGTCCATGTTAAATTTACATAGTCGCTAGGCAGTCCCAGGGTGGTTAATGTTAATTTTCCATTGTCGCTAGACAGTCCCAGGGGTGTTTTTAATGCTAAGTCCCATTGTCGCTAGGGTGTCCCTATTCACTACTGATGTTTAAGAAACGTAAATGATAGTTCTGATACAGATACAATCGTGTTCCTGCTGACTCAAGTCGTAAAAGTCAACCGTTGAATTGATGGTCGCTATAGTAATTCACAACATTTTCCCTTTTCAGATATATCACCAACGCGATCCTGGTACTTATAGTTTTGGAATAAGATATTATTATTCTATAACCTTTATTTTTACTACTAATCCAAATGCCACTTTGTTGAGGCAAGATACACTGTGATTTAAAACAATGTTAGCAACTCTTTCTTAATCTAAAGTGGCTCATTTTAATATAACGAATATAGATTTTATAATTGACCATGTTTGTGAACGGATTCATTGTAATCCCCCACCCCCTTTGCTTACTTCGATTGCATAATGCAGAAAGCACTTTCTGCATAACTTGAGACGAATATTATTCGAAAGTTTAATCTCCAATGTTTGCTGTCAACTCTGTGAAAGTTTGTTTGGGCTTGTGTATAGTTCTTTGACAGGGAGCTATTAGCTGATTTTCCTACCATTAACCGTTTGGAAAACCCATGTATTTGAGGCTTAACGGGAAATTCTATTTAACCAATACATCTTGATCAGAACTGAATGTATTTGTTTTGCTGAACACTATCATATATCATTTTCTCAGCTAAGGTTTATTCAATTGAATGTCCGTAGACTCGCGAGCTATGAATGAATTATGTGACCTTGGCAGTCATTTATAATTAGCAGGCTAGTGTTTCGTAGGAATTTTAGCAGTTTGTCTATTGATAATACGAAAGATGGATCCTCAAGAAACATTTTCGATTTGTTAGGGATAGTTATTCTGATAATACTTCATTAAAACATCTGCTTCCGTGGATACTGTTAACAAATTTACCTCGTGACATTTCCTTAATAATAACCTGACCTTTTCAGCTAGAGACTTGCCTATTGTATGACAAGGTGTAAACCTGAGTAAGATGTGAACCTGGGTAAAGTTTTATCAGACAAGGTGTGAACCAAGGTACAGTTTTATCAGACAAGGTGTAAACCTAGGTAAAATGTTATCAGACGAGAAGCGAACCTGGATAAAATGTTATCAGACGAGATGTGAACCTGGATGAAGTTAAGAGACTACCTGTAAGAGTTTAAAAGTGACAACCTGGACAAAAATACAGGCCACTGACCTTGACGTTGAGACTGGAAGTATCATTATGAATAATCAAGTCAAAATAAATAAAAGGGTAGAGTTTCGTGAAACTATCTTCATTAGTTAAAAATTTACGCCTGTACCATAGACAAAGGTCACTGATTTATATTTTCACTAACTCTGGCCTGGACTTCGTGAAAAGGAGTGATGTGCGCTACGCTTTCAATTCATGATATATAAATGGTTAAAGTGTCATTAAAATAGCTTCAGTCATTTAAAGTTCTGGACAAGGATCCAAGTCAATGATATTTTCCTTTGCTGTGACCTTCACCTTAAGGTGGAGGTATGCCTATGGTTAATAACATACCGTCTAGACATGATATATAATTGGCCAAATTTTATTACAGTATCTTTAATGTTTCAATCCATAGAGTAACATATAATTTACTTTTTTCATTATGCACACTTTTGTATGACGTTTTATATAAATTTTCAAGGGAATATTCAGTCGTAATATTTAATTTTTGTATAAATTAATTTATTTAATGTACTTGTTGCAAACATTTAGTTCTAATGTGAATATCTGTCGATTGGCTGTGAAAATTTAGACTCTGTGTCATGAATGTCTGTATGTTTGAATTTTTCTCAATGACCAATGCAAAAACGTGCTTTTAAGCTATGAAGAAGTCTACTTTATTTTAGAAAAAGCAAAAGAAATGTTTAGATGTTAAAGCAATCATATACTACCTAAACACAATAGTGATAACAAAACAACTTCAGACTCTAACATAAGCAATTCTTCAAAATGCAAGTTCTTAAAAGTTAACATTACATATGTATGTAAACATTCGTATCGAATGTATTATTATGTTGCACTTGTATTTATTCGTATAATATATTTACTCCACATAAAATACATACTTTGATACCTTGAAAATAAAAAGCCACATTATATCAAAACCGTGTTTAAAAATATGTCATACTGTTGATTCTACTCTAAATAGTTCCAGCTCCACATGCAAGATATACATGGAGAGGTATGTTGAGAATAGGTTACTAATTCTCTTCTTTTATGGATCTATAAATGCCAATCATCCAGCGACACCATCTGATCTCATTTATGGGGAGTTATTCTTTTTTCAATAATTATTCTAACTTTAGTTTGACTTCTATTACATTTACAAGTATCAGTATAAAATTAAAAAAAAGAAAAAGAAAAAATATTCATACAAACCTAGATTCATACTCCTACGCAGCCAACATGTTATTGCATGATTATAGCGGAATATTTGCAGAACACATTAATGGGCAATACAAGAATGCAGTACACTAAATTATACATGACTGAAAAATGATAGATGGTCTAAGTAAGTGAGAAACCTTATAGAACTCTACTACTGGGTACTGGGGCATCTGGCTCATTTATGATCGAAGGAGTTATGGCTCACCTGTTTGCATGAGAAAGGAGTGAACCCCCATAAAACTCCTCTACAGTGTTATGGGGTTTCTGGCTCACGTTTTTCTTTAGAGGTTCTGGCTTACATATGCTCGAAAGGATTTCTGGCTGACTATGTGCGATAATGTCCGTGGGCGAGTGTGTAAATACCATCTGTTGAGTATCGTTTATCGTCGAAGGATTATAGTCCTTTTCTGTTGATTTGTAGGGTGGGGAGATGATGTCGTTGTATTCGGAAAGTTCTCATGGAGTATTATTGTATATGTCCATGTAATGACTGTCTATAAACATCGATAGTGACAACGTGACCGATGACCGTTTTTGTTCTTCTCACTCCTTTGGCTTTTTTCTTGATAGTATCATCCTCGAGCGTGATGCAATATATTTTGGATCGAAGTCCTATTAATTCTGTAATGGGTATGCCACAAGTTTCATCTTTGAACTTTCCATGTTTCTTTTTATTATCTTTACAGTGCAATGGGCTTTTTTTCTGGATAATCGCTAAGATCTAAGAGATCTCGATGTTGATAGAAATCTGCGTAGACGTCGTTGGTGTGAATTTCGTAGACGAGCGAGTCGGTATCGGGCATCAGTAGCATGGCTTTATCTCCTTAGTATTGTTGGATCAAATCGTAATGAAACTCGAGCATGAACATTGTGGAGAGGTCGAGAACGGCTGGGCCGATACAGATGGGTTTATTGAGCATAAGATATTTTTTTTTCTGGATTCGATGGCGACGAGTTCTTCGTCAAAAGTTTTCATGCTAACGAAGGCATCGTTAGCCACCAGTTTATCTTATTGACGATTTCGATTTTCTTTTTGTGTTGTGACATGGCCCCCTCCACAGAGATTATTGGTACTGAGGTAGAAATATAGGTGGAAGGTTGAGTAGGAAGTTTAGTGTTTCGTGTATTTGTTGTTGGTTGATGGTACAGATACCTCCTCGAATCATGCTTTCCGTGAACATGAACATGTCTGTATCTTTGAAGAGCTCAAGCTGCACTAGACTCGTCTTGATAAGGGCATCAAGGAGAGACCTGGTGAGGAGAAATACCAGAGTGGATCGCGTTGATAATGATCTAGGCACATGCGTCTCAAATATTCGAAGATATCCTTGAATAGAAGTACGTCCGTTTTCAGGTACAGGTCGTGATAATCGCCGAAATTGGGAGATCCGATATCGTTCCATATTTTGTTCACGCACTGGTATCTTTCCTCATTGATGTGGGAGAGACGTAAGTGAGAATACAAGGCATCAAGAGTGGGTAATGAAGTTTCATCGAATCTGGACCACGTATCGACGTATTCGTAGAGATAAATTCCTTTTGACTGTAGGAGATGGGCATGAACTCCAAATTCTCTTTCGAGATGTGTGAACCTACGAAATGTTCAAGCGACACCTTCAAGCGACGACTCCATAAACGTGAACGAATCGATGAAAGGAAAGGAACCAATCGAAAATGACATATATATTTTTTTTAATTGTTGGGGATGCATTTGATAGGATAGGAACCCACTGCAGACAAAAGTGTCTTGACTCGTGGATGGCTGAGTACTGAGATGATGAAATGTCCATCATACCCTCGTAGATTATGATCGATGAATGGAAGGAAGTCTGGATCTTTGAAGCTACATTTATAATTAGCATGAGCAGCTCCTCGATAGTGACCGGTGACATGACAATGTTCTCTGATTTTATTTATCATGAGGTTGAAAGTATTCTTCGCAGATATGTCATTTCTGTGCTGAGGTGAGCCGTCTCCGTTGTGAGGAAGTGAGTGGAGTGAGTGGCGTTGAATTGTTTCGTATGGCTTGAATGCGTTACCATTCAGTGACCCATTACTCAAAGAAATAGACGTGTCATTCCTCACCTCGCCGCTGTTGATACGACGAGGACAAATGTCATCAACAGAACAGCATGCTATATAGCCAATCACGTCGCATGGGATGTGTTTGTGTCCCACTTGAGTAAAGGAATCGATCGGATAAGGAGAAGGTCCTTGTACTTTTTCTAGGATTGCTTCCGAATCAAAGGCGATTTAAAACGTGTGCGCGTATGTTTTATGGTGGTGATTGAACTGTAGTGTTCCACTGCGTGGTGTCTGAACAGCTTGTAGTTCTTGACAGCATCCTGACGAGTTCTTGACAGAATCCTGAAGATATGCGATCACGTAGTCGTTGTGATTGAGGAAAGCATTGTAAGCAGCGATGGCAGAAATAGCCGTGATTGTTATGTTGTGTGTACCGAGATCGACACGACCAACTGAAGCTTTGATACATACGAAAAGGTTTCGGTAATACAGTAAATTGATCCTGCGCTGTGAGGCTGTTTTGGAGATCGACAGCTGATAGACCACGAACTGCTTATTGCCCACTTTCTTCTTATCGAGTCCAAATACATTGAGGAAGAATCCCTCGTTCAGCGCTTCCAGTTTAGGGACGCTTTTGACAGCTACAGGAAAAGTAATTCCGGGGGTGAGGAGGGCATCAAAATACGGTCTGTACTTAGAGACGCGATCGACATTGTCCTCAGGGGGGATATAGCGCGGAAGGGATAGCCCACACCAGGAAGTAGTCATCGTTGTTTTTGACGTTGATACAGACTTTGGTAGCCACAATAGATTTGGGAAGAGGTACGTACTTACTTCCATGCAGCTGAGTGAATTTGAAAGTTTGAACCCAGATAGAATTGACTCCAGCGAAGACCCATGCTGATCCTGATTTTTAATAATCTTCGATGCGACGCTGGATAAATGAACATGCAATATGGACGATGTGGCTGAAATCATCACTGCGATTCAAGATGAGCGATTTGGATCTGATCCACACGTCGATGTTCTTGTGTTCCTTGACCAGATGAATTTTGAAAGCTACTCCAAGTTTGATGGCCGTGTGTGTGTGTGCACGGTTCTGCTTTGATGGTAGGATGTAGAATACGCTGCAGGAGTTCTTGGTCAGCTCCGCACTGAAGAATGTGGGAATAATCGTAAATAAATCCTTTATCAGCACCTCCGTATGTTTTTCTTGGAGGTGGAAGACGTGTGATGTGATCACGTTGTTGTTGAAGAGCATGTAGATCGATTTTATGTAGTTTTTTCTCGATATCAACTCAACGGGATCAACTCAGGATGTCATGCTGAAGTCGAAGAAGTGTGGAAGGCTGAGCTGTTTTTCCAGTGATTTCTCGTCCCGCTAGAGTTTTGTGCTCGCTGATGTGGTTGCGAAGAGATGCTATATAATATAGTCCCGTGTTTCATTTCTTAATTGATTGTGTGATAAGAATTTAATCTATATTATATAGTACAATGCATCTGTGTGGGGCCAATAAGTATAGGTGGTCACCTCAGGGCAGTACGGAAAAGTGCAACAAATCATGTATGAGATATTAATGCGCACCGCATTAAGCTCATCAAGCGTAAAAGTCTAGATGAAGCCCTGCTTGGGATGTCAGTAAGGGGTTCGAATCCAGCTCCAATTTTGTCAACGCTGCGGTGAGCTAAACACCAGGGCGATTAAACATTACTAAGAAACAACGAGAGCTATCTAGAAGCCCAAAATTCATGCAGCGTTGTTCAACGCGTTTCTGATCAAAATTAAGCATGACATTGTGGAAAGTACATCCCGTACTTAGTCGCTATGAAGCTAACACGGGGGCAGAGGTGCGTAGCGTACGCACGAATATCAGACACGTAGTGAGGTTTAGTACTACTGGTTACTCCATCATTCATGTGTTGGTTTGTGGAGTGCGGCCTACGATGTATCGACATCTTTTGTGTTTGAAGCTCATCGCGGAGTAGTTTGCATCAGATATTCCGTCTTTCATCTCAGTTGAGATAAGTCGGATAATCGACTGGATATTTGGACGTAAGGCCATACCTATATAAAAAAAATAATTGAAAAGCCATGTTTTCACAATTTTTGTGTGTGTTATTCTACTGATTTATAAAATAACTTGTGGAGACGATGCATGCAAGAGATGTAGTGTTTGAAAAGGACCATATTCGATGCTGAGCGTGCCATTGTCGCCGAGTTCCTTCTGCTGTGTTACCGTGAGTAACAGGAGATCTTGTCCTATTCCCAAGACTTAAGTAATCGCGAGAGCCACACTGATATCGATGCTGAGAGTGTCACGAAATGGTGTAAATGTTATTCATTAAACACATGTACTCGGGTTTTCGTGTTTTCGCTGTACAACGATACCCGAGGGTGATTATGTATATGGTCTATTGTATTTCGAAATCGTGAGTACGATTCGTCCTATGTCACACATGCAAGGTGCTTTGGATACGGCAAAACGAAAAGTCTAAACGTATAAATACTTTACTGCATGTAAAGGGTCTTTATAATACTAATGGTTTTGTCAGCAAGCGGCCTGCTTAAAGGATTCGCACAACTCCAGCTGTAGGGCTGTCTGAGGGTAGGAATATCCGGGGTATCCGGTGTTGTCTGAGGGTAGGAATATCCGGGGTGTCCGGTGTTGTCTGAGTGTAGAAATGTCCGTTTGTCCGAAGGGTTTAAGGTGCTGGAGTGTCTAATGTTTAGTGTCCGGAGTGTCTAATGTCAAGAGTGACTAAGGTGACCCAGCCGTAGAGCCGTCAAAGGACCAGGGTGTCCGGAGGGTCTAATATTTGGAGTGTCCGGAGGGTCTAATGTTCCGAGTGATCATAGTATTCCGAGGGTCCGGAGTTTGTAGCAGTTGTGAAATTGATTCGTAGGAGCTGTGAAGCGGATATGGTGCACGGGTAACGGAGCGTATCTCCATACATGTATTTTATTAGCTGTATGCTAATTTTGGGTTAGTAAGACCCAGTGTATCATTCAGGACTGGAAAGATAGATGGTATATCCGTTCTTGTGTTTAGCAACATAATTTCGCTACCTGAGCGAATACATTTTTACTATGAGTAAAAAGCTTACATCGTTTACTATTTGAGTGAACTATATTCATCTTTCCATTATTGAATCATTTGTGAATCATTTATACTGTGTTTTCGTTTGTGTTACTGAACTAATTTATTCGTATTTTTATTTCCATCTTTGAATCTGTGCGTTTTATGTTAAATAAATCCAATATTTGGATTATAAATACGCACACATCTTCATAATGTACTGCTCATATAAATCACCACATTAAACCATATATATCTGTGTCGTCAAAACGTGTTCTGTTGTCAATCCGAAATATCCCACCCGGTTATCTTGTTACAGAGAGGAAAAGCGTTCACGACGATGGCATCCCCGAGATTCTTTCGATTTTCCACGATGACATAAGTCATATATCGCAGATAATCAGCCATGGTTTTATATAATAATTTGAATATATTTTGGAGGGGTTTTGTATTCAAACATCGCATGTTGTCCTGCCTGATGAAATCCTCATTGTAATAGATCCGGACAATGCTATTTCGGGATAACTCCGCACGCTGATCTCGCGTCAGTAACACTTGCATTCTCGCTGCTCATTGTATTTCGGTCAGTGTCAATTAGATGGCCAAAGAAGAATTATTTCGTAATACCGTCACAATGACTTAATAGGAAGTCTCCGGTTAATGTAAGATCGAATCAGTGATAAAGAACTCATCATCAAATATTCTCTCTAAAAAATGTTATCGTATAGTTTTTCAAATCGGCTGAGCGACTTGCACTGATTGCCTACCATGTCCACGATGAGATCATACATGGTTCTCATTTCACCGATCAGCAAGGACATGTCCAAGGGAACTCCAGGCATATACAATCGGATTTTACTGAGCATTTTCTGAAAAAACATCATAGCCTGCTTGGTGATATGTTTTGGCTTCTAATCGTGGATCGAAATGTTTCTTCAGAGTGGGTAGTCCGGCTCCGGATAAAATCAGCATAATCGGATTAGCCAGCGCTCCTGTTGAAATGGAAATGACTCCTATGGCCGTCACAGTGATCAGAATCATCAAAATGACTTTGATAATGCGCTGGTAACGTTGGTACGCATGTATGTAGACATAGACTTTTCGATGATAATAACGGTAATACAATACTAGCTCGTGATGATGCTCTGCTGACAAGTTTTCATCGATGTGGTTAAAGTCGAGGATGGATTTCATTTTTATACAACTGAGTCGAATAAACTCTGTAGCAACAGTTCAAGCTGAGGAAAATTAGCCTTCTGGATCAAATGCTGGTCAGGTCAGATCAATATCGAATTTTGTACGAGCGCTTGATATAGAGTTTTCCAAATGGCTCTCAGTGATATCACGCTGTTGTTCGACTGGAAGTTGATCTCTTCTACGGTGAGGATTAATCCTCCGTTGGAATTAGACACGCAGTCGTCGTACGAAATCGCCTTGATCTCCGATAAAATATGGAATAGCTTCTGTGACGGCACCACAATCAACAATCTGTTTTCGTACGAGGTCGCTCCAGGGGGATGCAACTTCACAATTATCGCCACGAAAATCCCACGACTGATTACCGCGAATGGAGATGTCTGCTAATATGAAAATCGAACCTAACTACTCTACGTTGCGTACTCCAATTACCCTCTAGGGAAATTACATCGTGCGGTTATATATCGCCAACTTGATAGGATGTCTCCTGAGATTTAGCACGAATACTTCTCTCCCGCAAAAATGGAGTGCACGAAGGATATCTGCCCTTCAATATCACCGATATCAATAGCCTTCTCATCAACTGTTCGATCGCTCTCCTCAGCAGGTACAGCTTCTAATGTAATTTATTCCACGTCGATTAACGTTCCTTCAGGCTCACTCATGCAAATTCGTCCTAATCCTTTCATTTACTATCCCATCAGGAACATGTATGCTATCGGAGAAATCACAATGTAGCTAACCGATCAGTCCGGAATGGGGTCGATAACAACAATTAAGAATTACCTATTACCTGCACGTGCGGTGAAAAGCGTCTCCGACGACATAAAATAAGCAACGATGAGACCTTCACGAGTTCAACGACGTAAAATCGAAGTGGATTTTTATCCACGATGTTTTCTTCCCTACAAGCAGCCCTTCCACGCATTGCAGCCAAAGACGCACCCATTGTCCACAAATCAGCCGACTCAGGAGCTACCTGCTGAGGAAACGGCTGTGGGACAAAACATAGGCAATAAAATCATGTCAATAACTCAGCCACTGCATGAAAATCTGTCTAGGGAAGCTAAGCAGGCTCTTCAGAAAACCGTAGTGGTCATCAGCGATCGATCTGAAAGAATTTTACAGGATCTGGATAGAAAGGCAGGTATACAAAGTACACAGTACACCCTCTGTGAATGCTATCATGTTCGGGTATGGATTAAAAAGATTAAGGTAAATTCTTATAACGGTTTTATTTTATAACACATTTACAGCATAGCATCATGTATTCGAGACTCACTCCAGATTATCTTCGTCTCAACGATGATACTCCCGTGATGGCAACACCACCGAGTACGAGTATGTGGAGTATCAGGACACAACCATAACCAAATTCTCAACACGAGTACGATTGGAAAAATAGAGACGAGTGAAGAAAATGTGTACCTGCCCATAAGGACTTTCTGGAAGTCGGTGAGAAAATACAAACTAATGTCAGTCCACCAACAGACTATGTGGCCAAGACGCAGATCACACTGGCCGTTATTTAAGTCAGCACATTATCCGCTGAACAATCAGATAGTGAAAGAGATCAATGGCTACTTGCCTCAATCTAGCGCCATCATGAACTTAACTATGTACAGCGATGACTACATCTGATCGTACGCTACTAAAATATGGTGGTTGAGAGATACCAATATGGGAGCTGCGTTGAGTAACGAATTTTCTGCCAACGCGGCAGTGCAGCTGTGTCGGATGGAGTTAACGTGACTTGAACACTTTTCAGAAAAGAATTGCTTTTGCACGTACTGCAACCTAAAAAGTGTAATTCTCAGCTGGACGCGTTCTTACCGATACTAGCCGCGAGATCTGCATGTTGCTTCTTCCCAGCATCATCTTTGGGGTATGTCGAGATATCCGTACCATCTTCAAAGGTGTCAAGCACACGCTGGTGATGGAAAGAGACCCACCCGCTCAAAACATGTACAGATCAGTAGTTCTGCCGATGTACGATTCACCATGACGCGATTGTCGCTTTGGAGGCCTAAAATCACTATCACCCCAACACACATGCTTGAACTGGAATCGACGTTGGCTAGATTCACCAAGAAACTGCACTTCAAAGAACAACACATCTAAATGCAACTATTTCTCACAGCTCAGGTCACGACGTCGTAGAGAGTCGCCACCAATTCAGGCAGCAAACGTCCCAGACACGTCTTCGACGCGTTCAGCTAGCCACACAGCGAGAAAACCAAACAGGAAGCAACCGCATCTTTAACAACTTTGGTCTGTCTCGCATTCATGTCTGCATCAACTCCAGACAATATCCAGAGCGAGATCTCAATGCAACTTCGCCGTTGCTACCGGAAATTATTCTCGCGCCTACATGATGCTTACGGAAGCCATGCAGGAGTATCAAGACGTGGATACAGGCACGCAGTTCTCACTGGACGATTTCGCTAACTTATATCCCATCTTCCACTTTGATGTCTCCAAACATACCGAACGTCTCAAAGACTCCCTGCCGACATCGGGATCGACGGACTGTTGCTCCAGGTACTTATTGCCTCTGTTACGCGTTAGTCACCTGAGACCGATTCATGAAGCTGGCCGTTCTCAACGGAAAAAGAAAATTATTGGTAACCTTGTTGAAGACAACAATTCCCAGAAATAAGTCACCTAAACGCAGACGCAAAGGTCAGGGAATGACGGATGCGATCATTCCGTTTGTCAAAGCCATGGCTCCCAAGTTATTTTCTTCCGTCCCTGTATCCTAAGGACTGGCTGCAACCTCCTGACCCAACACCGGAGCTATTAAAAATTGACTATGAGCAGAGAAGCTCGTAAAAATATCATTGTCACTTCGTCCACGGGTAAGCGGAAAGGACAAAATAATAACATTTCATATAACACCATGTCGCACGTTCCAGTGGAAGTCACGCGGTCACCACAGCAGAACAAAAAAGCATCGCTGTAGCAGTCACCCATAAAAGACCTGTCTCAGTGAGGCTGAAGGCGTCAGCATTCGTGGGACCTGATCGTATCATGCTGAAACCTCTGTCGCCAAACATAAGGTTGAGCGAAAAGTCATCGTTTCGAACTTGTCCACGTCTCATCTGTCCAAACAAGGATTTATCGGACCCCTGTTAGTAGGGATCGCTGGATCGTTACTGCCTGGATAACTCGGACTCGGAAAAGGACTACAGCTGCGCTGCCAAGAATCACTCGGGGCAAGGGACTTTTCAGCAAATGCATGAGAAAAAAGGGTGTTAAGTAACTTTGATCTTGAGAACCACTTAGGATCTTGTGTTCCCCATTTCAGAAGTGTCTTTTCTAAAGATCAGTTTCCTGAACACATCACCTCCGAAGAGAGCTGCGTCATTAACCTGACAAATTATTACGATGGCCATGGCACGCACTGGATAGACATCATAAACGATCCTCGTTTGGATCACGTGAAGTATTTCGATTCGTGTGGTTTACCTCCTCTTGATGAAGTCGTACGATATATCAAAAACAGCGCATAAAGAGCTGTGTATAACTCGATACAACTTCAAAACGTCGAGGATAGCACCTGTGGATGGTACTGCATCGATTACACCTACAAAAGACAAGAGGGACAATCTCCAGTTGAAACAGTGTTATCACCGTTTCCAAAGTAGTTTTACAACATTCAAAACCATGTTAGATTTAGAAAATGCACATTTTCAGACATAATATCCACTCCTCATATAACCAATCATAGACTCGTGGTGTCTTAAGTGTAAAGCTAAAACGGAGAGTGTCGACCCCGTCGAGGTAGTCACCAAAAATCATCGACACTTGATCAAGTCGAGATGTGTCGTGTTTAGTTCTAAACAAGTACACATTGTCACCAGTAAAGCTTAGTGTCATGACTTTATTATACCAAATTCATCATTGCAGACAGTACGATCTCGATACGAGCTGCGAGGACCTTCGCGTGGAAAGAAATCTATACGTGGGAGATTGTAAAGGATGTGGACATCGACAAAATCTCGGCGGAGCCATGGATGTCCATGCTGTCATCACAAAGCTTCCCAAACCTCGTGGAGGACGGACGCTCCCAGGACATGAATGTACATGGCCATGGAATCCCTTAGAACAACAACAACAACTGGCTGAAAACGATCAGCCACTGCCAGGTAAGGAACCCTAGAATGGTTTCGATGCCATCGCAATGCATCATGATATCTGTTACCGAGATCATCCCGACGATAAAGCCGGATGCGATCGAGACATACTGAGGGACTTAAAAGCACTCACGACTTAAAATTTCAGAGAACGTGTAGATCGAGCTCTCGTGCGTGGCATCATTGCCACTACACATAAGCTCGGTATAGGCGTGAAAACGGATCGTACAGATGAACATCATAAACCCGCATAAAAACATTTTCCACGACGCAGAGTCATCGCAGTGGACGAAGACCATATATGGTAAACAGATCTCGTTGATATGAGAGATTATAGCGGGTACAACTATCATTTCCACTGAAGTCTTTAGTAAATACACATGGGTCATTACTCTCAAAAACAAAAGAGGAACATCCATCGTGGAAGCACTTGATAAAATAGTAGGACAACGAAAACCAAGTAAATTCTGGGCAGATCATGGTAGTCAATTTTATTTCAAAACCGTTTCAGACTGGCTTCAAAAAATATCATCACCTTGTTCAGACACATGGTCCCCTCAAAGCTGCTCTCTTTGAACGGTTAAACAGAACTCTCAAAAATCGCATGTGGAAAAGAATCACCAACGATAAAACCAACCGATGCTTATATTTCCTGCCAGACATCGTCTACCAATACAGTCATACATGGCATCGAAACATTCGAGTGACTCCAGCGGAAGCTTCTTCCATAAACCTAAACCAAAAGGTCGCAGAGGCCTTATTTTTTTAGATCCAAATTCAATGCAAGCGATCACGTCAGAATCAGCAGACAAAAAACTACCATCGAACATGGATCACCCCTAACTGAACTGAAGAAGTATTTATCGTCGATACCGTTCAGAAAACTATTCCCATAGCCTACACACTCAAAGTTTCCTCAGGAGAACCCATCTAAGGGCCTTTTCTAGCAGGAATTACAACAACAACAAAAACACGAACAAAACATCTTCAGATTTGAAAAAGTGATCTCTACCAAAGGCAAAGGGAACCAATCGCTCGTCAAGTGGTTTGACTATCCTGAACAATTCAACTCGTGGGTTTCCACAGCCCCTTGACTGAGATAGCGCCTCCGAAATAATCTTATCATACTCCTCGATCAAACTCTTTCCAGACACTGCCTTACATTTCGCCGCATGCTCGGGAAGACACATCTTCTCAAAGATACGCTTAAACACATGCTCACATGTTTGATAAATTTCGCACGACCTACCAAATGAACAGGGGTCACTTTTTTCAGCCAGTAATAAAACTCATCTTGCTGTGGCTCTGACAAATGAAAACGCTTCAAATTAATTTTGATGTATTACTGCTGATTGTATCGCTGCATCGGAAGTTGATGACTATGACCACGTGTCACTCACTCCTCGTTCTCCTCCTCTTCAATCTCTACACAGTAGATCATCTCAGGTACATAACTCAAATCCTTATTCGCGTATGTTATCAACTTCTTAGCATGCTTTAACCACTCCTTTTCTTTTAATTCAAACCAAGGATCTCTGCTCTTCTCACTCAATCCTAATTTATCCACACTCCAAGAAAAACACGGAAGACACATTCTATTACAAAAGCACATCTACAACACAGTGACCCTCTCAGGAACAAAAATAAGACATTAGCAGAGGGAAAGCACTCCCTCACAGAGCAAGAGGTGAGGGAAATTAATCCAGGGAGTCTTTTCTGCGATGGATTAAGCCAGAACCCTCATTAGGAACAAGTGAGCCAGAAACCCCATAACACAATAGTAGAGTTCCATGGAGAAATCTTTCACCTAAACCACGCAGTGAGCTAAGTGAGACAGAATCCCGATTTCCACAAACAAATGACCTCTCATGAGTATAGTGAGCCAGAATCCCCATAATAGAGCAGTCGATTTCTATGGAGAATTCACTCACATAAAACACGCAGTGGGCTAGATGAGCCGGAACCCAGATTTCCACAAACAAATGACCTCTCTCAAGAGCATAGTGGCCAGAATCCCCATAATACAGTAGTAGATTTAATGGGGAAGTACTCCTCACCTAGCTCATAGAACTAAGTGAGTCAGTACCCCTATTTCCTCTACTACTGGTCTTTCATTACGGTTGTTTTCTTTTGTTTGGTTTGGCCTATTAAGGCACATCAAAACAGGTATGTTAGTGCCGAAGCGATTGGATTGAAGTGCTTTGTCCAAGAACGCACCACGGTAACTGACGCAGGCCGATCCTATCGTAGGATTAGAACCATCATCTTTCGGGTGTCTGGCACGCTAACCACTATGCCACCGTGGTTCCCTCAAAGAACAATTGTAATATAGTCTATGTTTTCGAATACAATATTCCACAATAAAATCTTTAAACATTCTTCCTGGATCTCAGTTTGTAGAGTTGTCACAGAAACAGATAATGGAACACACACACACACACGCACGCACGCACGCACAAACACACACACACACACACACACACACATACATATATATATATATATATATATATATATATATATATATATATATATATATATATATATATATATATATATATATATATATATATATATATATATATATATATATATAATAATAATAATAAGCTAATTGTCTATTGAAATAGTCCACCTCAAAAAATACATATAAGCATTGTTATATATGTCCTTGATATATTTCATTTGAAGAAAATCCACATCCATCAGTTTAATATTCTGTCATGTACTAGTATCACGATCAAGTGGTATAGTGGTATAAATATCTGCCAAAAGATGAATGAAATCAAAAACACTTCGCTTCTCTTTAGACTTTGTATACGCTAAGAAACCAAAACAATGAGATAAACACCAACCTCAAAACAGGTACGTCGTGGGTTCGATTCCCGGCCGAGTCATACCAAAGACTTACAAAAATGGTACTAACAGCTGTCATTAAGAGTTTAGTGTTAGGACTAGTCGGCCTGGTGTCAGGATAATGTGACTGGGTGGGACATCATGCTACATGTCTGCTGCATAACGCCCCAGTGATAGACGTGACCTTAAACTGCTACACTACAGACACCGTAGCGATATGACCGAAAAATTGTTAAAGCTACGTTAAAAATCTAAATCATATACATACAGAGAGAGAGAGAAGAGAGAGAGGTAGTGCGTTCGGTCAGCCGTGTCTTGACGGTCACCGGGTTAATCCATTTCGTTTAATATAAACATGTTCATTCTAATAATATTAATTGCATATGTGTAATTCAACTTTAAACAAAAAGTAGACATTCCTACTGACAGTTGAATTTTTACATGATAACTTTATAATTTTACGCAACTTTAAAAGTTCAATACCTTTAGAATTAAAAAGATTGTTGGAAATTAATATGTTTGGCTTTCAATGATATCGCATTTTTAAGTAGAGTTTTCTTTCTGTTTTGAAATATGGATATATAGATAAGTACTGAAATTCATGCCCTACATCATTTTTATTGCATAATGAACACCATCTCTCGTTCCTTAGAATATTTGGGCATCCGCTAGTTTAAATTGGTAAACGAGATTTTTGAGGTTGTAATTTTAACGTAAATAGTGCAAAAGATTTTAAGAATATCAATTAATAATCTTCAAACTGAAGGTTTGTTTTAATAATCACATCGCTGTTTTCTTTGCTATATAAATTTTTGTTTGCTTTATATGTCTGAAGATACACGTCCTTTAGTCCGTACTTCATACAGTTTCTTCATACTGTTTGTTCATAATATTTATGAGCTCTTACTTAGTGAAAAATAATTTTGTACCAAATGTATCTTAATCCTGGAAAACAGATTTTACGTAACACCATAGATAATTATTATGTGCATTGAGATCCGTCAGGTCTTTCAGTATAAAGCATTGTAAAGATTTTGCCAGTGGTGGAATAGCCGGACCTAAATACAGTATGAGATTAATTTCAAAATGATATATCAAAGTTATACTAATTTAATATGTTATTGATGATTGAGGTAAATAACTTTCCTAATCTAAGTAATGTTATAGGTCCATAAATATTTAATTGCCATGGGTATATTTAAAATAGTGTTTTTATGTCCCTGATACTCGATGCGTATGGAAATATCCATGTGTTCAGTATTCCATCGGAAAATGAAACATATATTTCCATACAAATAAATTCAGTAAATATCAGGTATTCATATATGCTCCATCAAACCCTGCAAATTTATTATTCTTTAAATTTGACAGTGCTTTCCGATGCTCATATTCAGTAATTGAATTATCCATAGAAGATGGAATATTAATAATCACAGTTAAATCAAGTTCAGCGATTGTATAACCATCATCGGAGTTTAGCTCTTCACACAAAACATTTATATCAACGTCTATGGCCTTATCTACATTGTAATGAAATTCCATACCCTTTAAAACTTGCAATATTCTTATAAATTGGTTTCAGTAATAACGAGGAGTGGATTTATAACTCTTATATTTTCTATGCTTAAAGTTTTGTTCAATTTTATTCAAAAATAAAATCAATATTCTTTGTACATGGGCTACTTCTTTCTGGTTGACATACATTCAGTTTAAAACCAAGGCTGTCTACGTTTCCTATTTTCGGTAATCGCTTTGTTTAAATATATTTTAGTAATAGTGTGACCTTAATTATTTCAATTTTAGTTATTTGATCACTATCAGAAATGTTTTGGATCTGAGTAAAAACCGAAAATATCTTAAGGTTTAATTTTGTCGAAAAAATGTTTCTTGTCTAGAACAATTATTTTTGTTTGCTTCTGTATTCTATTTATTATGGGAATGTAGTGTTTATTCTAAGAGTCAGAGTATACACGATATCTGAGCATCCACAGAAATTTTTCCAAGGAGTGTGAGGTGCAAACTCAAAGGGAGGTACCTTCAAAATGTGATGCCAGTATGGTCAAGAGGACAGGCAAACTCCTACAGTGGGATTTGGGTGATTTAATTAGCACAGGGTTCGCAATAAAAACTCTTTCTTTCCAAGCCCACGAATAAAAAGAATATAGCAGAGACGTTTAGAAAGCTAATACATGTCAAGACTTATCACTACATTGAAGAGTTACAGAATATGGACAAAATTAAGTTGATGGCTCGATCAGTACTTGGTGTTCCGGAATAGTGAAGTGCGGCTGTTTAGTCTCAGTGGGAATTAGCATTACAGACCCACCCACCCGGGCTGTTTAGCTTCAGGATTTATAGCCTCAATAAGAATTAGCATTACCGACCCCACCCCAGGGATGTTTAGCCGCAAAAGGTATAGCCTAAATAGGGATTAGCATTACAGACCCCCTGGGCCTGTTTAGCCTCAAAAGTTAAGCCTCAGTGGGAAATTGGAGTTTGCATAGCGTCTGACGTCACGGTAAGGGAGATTGGTAACACTGTTGCAACCAGGGGAGGCGACCTCACAGTAAAGAGCAGGTGTACAGATACAACACAAACAAGTCAAACACATATACAACATTTTTTTTTTAAATTTGAGGCAAGAAAGCAATTCTTTTTGAGGCATATGAGTGGCCCCGAAAAGGGCATTTGGGTTTACGTTAACATTATTCCGTTAACATAGTGGGCATCGCAAAGGACTTCTTGTTTTCCTCAAACTTTGTATGACTTCTGGTCCGTAAATCAGAACCATCTTCAAACAGCCTTATCTCTCCACATAAATTCTTCTTTTCCAAACGATTGTATCCGTGATCCTGATAACTGTCCATAATGATTTTACATACATGTGTAAGTCCGTACGGAACAGCATTGACGATACGAGACTAGAGGATTCTACGTTGGTCCACATCTTGTGACGAGGACAGGTGAACGGAATGCGGTGAACTGTGGTTATTTATAGCCGAAGGAAAGATCGAAACGGATTGAGTTAATTCACCAATCCAAACACGCGTCACAAACTTCAATCACAAACGGGGTCTTCTAATCAGAAGAGAGCAGTCTGTGACGTCACATTCCCTATAAAGATGCTCTAGTGTCTCTGCGCAGTCAATCCATGAGACACAGTTTCCAATCAGGACGAAAACGAAGAAGATGATGAATTGGGGTGCTCCGGACGTGGAGACGAGAAGCGATGGTACAACCAAAGTTAACACATCTCTACTTCCAGAAGAGGTTAATTTCAATTGGGATTTAGTGGATTTTCTTTCTTCTTGAAAGAATTTGTTCCGGTACCAGTACCTTTGCCACCTTCTCCTTCTTTACCACACGTGAGGATTTTAAACAGAGACAGAAAGAAGAATTGGAGAAATTTTTACAGCAGCAAAAGAAAGCAGAACAAGCTTTTTTCTTCATCAACGCCAGCAAGAAGAAGAGGCAAGAATGAAACGACAGGAAGAAGAAGAATCAGCGAAGAAACATGAACTAAGAGAGAATGGAGAAAGTCAAACGGTCACGGTACTTTTAGACATCTTAGCAGAATTAGGAAGTCTGAAATAAATGTATCAGACTTCTATATTACGACCAAAGAGAAAAAGACCTCGAGCTAAACAACCCAACCTTGTTACTACATCTGCCGTACCACCCTTGGAGATTTCTACCAAATCATCGACAGGTGGCAGTCCAGATGTAGGCCTTGGACGTGACAAAGGTTTAAAGCAGTTAAAGCAGATTACGTCCCGTTCTTGAGTTTGTTTTTTAACAAACACATTTTCAGGGCCACCCACTTCTCTCGATAACAGATACTATTTCAATTGCCAACATCAATTGAAACTCAAAAAGCCCTTTTTTTACCCATGATTTACGCGTGTGAGTGCGTGAGTGTAGGTCAATATTCTATAACAAAATACCAAGAGACCCTTACGTTTTATGCCTGGTCTAATCTGTTACAAATTTTACAATCCTGTTCACAGCACAACATAACACTTTAAAATGTTCATAGGCTTCTTCTGTGTCTGTGTTTCCTCTCTGTTTTTTTAAATATCTTTCACACGTGTTTCCTCGACTTCTTCCTCACTTCCTCCTCGTCTTCTTTTCTTATCATGTTTCTCCTTCTGCACGTATCTGAGTTCATCCTTTGGGGAGGGTACCTCTTCTTCTTCCTGTCCATAACCCCTCTCTTCTTCTTGCTCCTGTTGTTTCTTAGGGCAATCTGAAGACACAATGTCCTTTTTCTTGACCATGATAACAGGTATCTTGACGTTTGTCTCTTTTAGCACTTGTTTTGCTTTTTTGATGGTCTGGACACTCTGAAGACAAATGCCATTTCGTCTTACAGATATAGCAAGTATCTTGACTTTTATCTCCAAAGAATGGTGAGTAGGCCGTCGGCTTGTCTGAAGAAAATTTTCTTATGACACTTTACAAAGCTCGGATCAAAAGTTCGATCTGTGTAGGCTCCTCCATCGTTCACACCCTTTATATATACGCTGGTCTGCCATAAATATAAAGTGACCCATGATGTTTAAGATGTCATTTGACTTTTTGCAGTCAAGATGAAACGATCGCATAATTTCGTGAAGAAAGAAGACGCAAGTAAGAGGCAGAGACGTGATATATCGCCTCGTAAGTAGCTGAAGTCTTGGCACAAATTCATGACAGTGAATTTGAAGATGACATGAGTAAGCCAGAATCAAGACCCAGCGATTCTACACCTAACCAAAATTCACTACCATTAGTAAACCCAGAAAATTACTATCATGTTTGAGAGACGAAAAAGCGCTCCTCTAGAAAATTTAGAATCACGGCTTACATATACACGGTGAAGTTTAAAGATTTCAAGTCCAACGTACCACTGGAGAAAGCAGAGGGCTTCATCACCGAGGTGTGGGATTCCTTGTTAACCACTCTGAAACGCCAATGTCATAATAAAGAAGACAATCGCTTGAGACTTTCCATTCATCACAACAGTTTAAAGTCCCCCGTTTGGATCGAGTTTAGCAGTCATCGCAGTCATCCAAAGTCATCGCAAGATTCAACACATACAATAATCCAATGACAAGTTTCACATCACCGATGGAAATGCGACGCTGTTCATGACCCACGTGCCTCTTCCCCAAGATACATGACGCAAAAAGATGTTATTGGTGGACATCCTTCGCAGCACCAAAAAGAGTTTCGTCCAAATTAACAGCCCTCACGATCAGATGCGCTTAGCCCGTGCCATCGTGGTGGGACGAACGTATGCCAACAAGAACGATACGGTAGAATGGAAAAGAGCCTGGAAAACTATTCGACAATCGGACCGAGCCAAACAACGAAGAGAAGCAGAACTCCTGTTACAGCAAGCTGGCCTGTCCAAAGACACGCCCTGTGGCATTCCCGAAAAGAAAAAATTGAAAGACATCTTGGCTACACGCTACACCTTGAAAATGCATCCGCAAGAAGTACGCGGACCTTTGTTGTTTCGACACAAAGATTTTAAGGATGGAAAATGCATTCACGTCTATCATCACGATGAGCATTTCGATGCCATTTGCAGTATTGCCCCATTCTTAGGATACAGCTATTACTGTGAGAAATGTGACTATGGCTATAACAATCCAGAGCAAAACAAGCATTGTGGATCGAAATGCTCAGGATGTTTGGCCTCTCAACCCAGTATGGACGAAGGACAAGAACGAGTACATTGCCCTGCTTGTTAGCGAACTTTTGTCAGCCCTGCCTGTTACCAACAACATTTAAAGACACAAGGTTGACAGAAGAAAAGTGCTTGTCAACTCCTGAGATTGTGCCCCACTTGTGGACAATGCATACTTACCGATAATGCCGCGGAACACGTATGTTCAAGAAAGAAACGATGACACATTTATCACCAAAACGTGGACTTCATTCAAAAATACCAACCGAAACAGGAAGATGATAACCACAAGAAGAAAGGCAATTTCATTTTATTTTTTATTTTGAATGCATGCAAGAGACTAGCATTCACATTCCTAATTTCTGTGTGGCTCACCGAGCATGCAAAAGGTGCATCCAAGAGTCTATCTTTAGTCATTGCCCTCACTACAGCAAGATTACTGGAGGACGTGAAAAAATCTTTCAGAGACCGAACACGATAGCCAAATTCGCCCAACGGATCTTAGACACCATCGAGGAGACGTGGAGCCAAGAGGACATCGAACGTTACGGTGATTGTCATCGCCATGCCACAGTAATGGCACACAGTTTCTCCGGATACGATGGACAGTTTCTTCTCAGATACTATACGGAGCAAGGAACCGCACGTCCTAAAGTGATTTTGAACGGAGCTAAAAAAATTTCCATGCAAGTGGGACAGGTACAGTTTAAAGGTTCGATGAGCCATTTGGCCAATCAACACGCCATTCTACCCCATTTGCCTTAGGCTCACGATTACGACCCAGACAACATGCATACCGAACAACGAGAAGCTTTCTACGCTTGGTACCAGGCTCACGCCTCGGACCCTTCGACTGTCAGTATAATGTTAAAATATTGTCGTTCCGACGTGCATATTTTACGGCGTTGCTGTGGGAAATTTCGAGAACTGTTCATGGAACACAGAGGGGTCGATCCTTTGAAAGAAGCCTGCACCATTGCCAAAGCGTGTTCCTTAGTGTACCGCCAACGTTTCATGCCCGAAAACACAATGGCTATCATATGTCCTCAAACGACCAACTTTGTCAAATGCCAGTACTCGGTCAAAGCCCTACGTCGGCTACATTACATGTGCGACAAGGATGACAAATGGGTCCAACATGCCCGCAACGGAGGAGGCGAATATACCATCGGAACGTATTCGGTGGATGGCTGGGACTTAGAAAACTCCAAGATCGTGTACGAGTTTAACAGTTGCTTATTTCACGGATGTCCCGTGTGTTACCGTCAACGCAGCACTAAAATCAGTTTTTACAATGAACCTCGGAAGACTTGTACCAGTCCACTTGTCAGCTACGCTTGAAGTTAGAACAGCAAGGATACCAAGAAGTGGAAATGTGGGAACACAAGTACGATCACCGTTCCAAAACCGATCACGAATTTAAACGCATTGTAGAAAGTTACAAGTTGATGGACCCACTTAACCCGTACATGTTTGCTTTACCACGCTGACGAAGAGAAAGGAGAAGAAATCAAATACGTGGACGTGTGTTCATTGTATCCCAACGTGTGCAAATATTGTCGCTTTCCAACTGGGCACCCGCAATTGCTGACGGAACACATCGACCTGGACAATATTCGACAATACGAAGGCTTGATCAAGTGCAAAGTTTTGCCTCCCACCGACTTGTATCACCCCGTGTTACCTCACTATTGCCAAGGAAACTGATGTTTACCTTGTACCGTACTTGTGCCGAAACGTGTAACCAAGATCAGCCTTGTCAGCACACCCAGGAAGAACGCGCCTTGACGGGAATGTGGGTCAGCGTGGAAATGTTCAAGGCTCTGGACGTGGGATACCAACTGTCAGAAGTGTACGAAATTGATCACTTTCTCAAGACACAAGAAGACAGCGGATATCCTACCTGGTGTCACACTCCCGAATGTCAAGAGACATTCAAAGAGAAATACTGGGAACAGGAAGGCATCACTTTAGACCACATCGAGAAAAACGAAGGCAGGCGATCGTTTGTCAAAGTGATGTTAAATTGCTTGTGGGGTAAAATGGCACAACGACCGTGTTTACCCAAGACAGAGTATTTGGCAGAACCTTCCCGGTACTTCCAGATGATTCACGAGAAAATCAAATACATGAAACACGTGGACGTCGTTCGTGAGGAGTTGATCTTAGTCAATTGCGAAGAAGATCTGGACTTTGTACAAGCCGACGAATTTGGAAATATTATCATTGTGGTTTACGTCACAGCCCATGCTCGCTTAAAAGGTGTACGAAGCTTTAGAAATATTAGGTGATCGTGTCCTGTACTTTGACACGGACAGTTGCATATACATCGATCGCCCGGGTCAATCTCACCCGGACATCGAAGGAGACCGTTTAGGACAGACGTACACCCCGACGAGAAGATTTCAAGTTTCTCTAGTGGCGGTCCTAAATAGTACGGCTACGAATACCGGGACAAACAAGGAGAAGTGCACACGGAGTGTAAAGTGAAAGGGTTGACTCTCAATTATAGCACCAGTCGAGTGGTAATCTTTGGGGTATTGAAAGAAGCCTTGCAGTCTGGAGAGGATGGAAAGTTTAAGGAGACTACCGACGAACCGCACAAGATTGTACGTTTACCCACTCACCAAATCGTCAGTCGACCCTTGGCAAAGCTGTATCAAATTGTGTACCAGAAGCGAGAGCGTCTTCCCAATCACTTCCCTTTACTGTATCGACATGTCGGTATAGATATAATAGTTGTAAGAGGATAACCACCAGGAAGAAGGATGACTTCTCCACGACAAGAATTGAGAGAGAGACCCAATAAAAACTTTAAGTTCAAACCATACCATTTTCCGGTCTTCTTGTCTGACTGTTGTGATCGTGCCCATCGATTGGAAACGTTTCAAAAATGGCATACGGATAAGGAAGGATTGCCTACTTCGAATGTTTTAGCTAGAACAGGATTTGTCTACTTGGGACCTGAGACTGGATTCAGTTGCGGCCTGAAGTTACGAATGGATCTATGTATCTATAAAGATACATCTATTCTGGAACATACTGGATGGTCTCCGCACTATCCTTACCTTCCAATGGCCTTTCCACCCATCACATTACGATACATTTATGACGGTACCTTAGAGAAGGTAGTGCCGTTGTCCAGGAAGGAAACAAATAAGACTTTAAAAAATAGACATAAAAAAGGAACGATGTACAAGCTTGGGACTTCATTGTGTCTAGTATAAAAAGGGACAATATGCAAGATCGATAGTTCATTGTGACTACCAAGACCTAGCGAGAAAGATGAATACTTTCAGAGAAACACAAAACAAGTTCAGACAGGCACAATTCAAGTTCGGTGATTCTCAAGTGGAGTGCGATGTTGTGCCTTTCGATGAGAGCGATGCCGTACGCTGTGACCTAAGCGATGCAGTAAAGCATCATGGGAGCTTTGTTCTCACTACTACTACTACTACTACTACTACTTCTACTACTACTACTACTACTACTGCTACCACTACACCTACCATAGAAAGTGATGATGTGCGTGTCAAACCTAACGAATGCGAAAGCGATGCCACTCATTATCGTGGATTCTTTACATGTTTTCATTGTGGATGTCAACCTTCACGTCTACCACCCTACGGATGTCATCCAACACTGAGCAAATTCATGTTGATATCACCCTGCCCTCTTTGAAACGAACCTGTGAAAGACGAATATTCGTTCCCTGTGCGTTTGCCTGAACACTGCAATTTTGCAAATCATCTTCAATCGTTCAAAGGAAAATGCCCTAAATATATGGGAGGACCAGACCGCCGAAGAATTAGACAGAGCGGGATTTTTCTACTTGGGCGAAAGGGATAAAGTCAAGGGCTTCAGTTGCGGTGTGTCACTTTACCAGTGGGAACGACAAGATTCAGCATACTTGGAACATGCTCGATGGTCTCCGAATTGTCACTACCTATCTTTAGTGGGACCGAGTCACTGAAGTGACCTACCATGTCGTTTAAGAAACCAGATTGGCTAGGAGTCAAACGTTGGACACCACCGAGACCAGTATTTAAACCCCATTTAAAAAAATATTCCAGCATTACCAAACGAACTGCAAGATAAGATCTACAAGGAAGTTTGGCAGGAATTTGCCCGAGCAAAATCTCAATGGGTGACTGTACAACTTTTGTGTCCAGCCATTCACAAGAGGAAAGTGAAAGAAGTCAACAAACGGATTAGATTTTTATGGATCAAGTGTGCGTTCACCCTATTATTCTGCTTTAGACCGTTTACATCAGAATATTTCAGTGACATTCTTGCCCGTTACTCTGAATGGCAGTGGTCAGAAATTACTATGTTCATTACCTTCGCTCTAAGAAACTAAAATACGATAATACTGACTGACATGATCGTGGATAATTTACAAGAGAACATTCGGGGTTTGCCTGTGGAGTTGAGAGAACGGATTTACCGAGAACTAGTCAAAATACAAGTGAAACGCAAACTCAAAATCATTTCTCCATTTTTAAATTATGCTCTTTTCCAAAAGTATAAGACTGATTATGAGTTGATATTACTTCCGTCACAAAGGTAAACGAGGCTATTGGCCACCACCGACCACCACCGAGTGATTCCAAAAGAGTATATGCTTATGGATCTTTACAAGAGAACATTTTGGGCTTGCCTGTGGAGTTGAGAAAACAGATTTACCAAGAACTGGTCAAAATTCAAGTGAAACGTAAAGAACAGCTGCATCCGTTACGTCACCGATGTTTAAACCACTGGTACATGAATGCTATAAGAGGACTGATTCAGGAGAAAGTGTTCCAGTGGTCAGACCTTGTTAAACTGTTCGAGGACGAGAAGCATCGGTATGTTAATGATTTTCGTTACTACGAGATACACATACTGCAACGAATTTCAAAAGAAGAGTTGGAGGATTACCAAAATCTTTTGCACAACTTCAACTTAGTGGAAGAGGAAGCTTCTGAACGAACTGTGATCTGTTTGTTAGTGATTTAACCATTTAGATTCGCCACTGGAGTACGATTATCTCTGTGCAGAAAGTACATTTATTGCTTCCGAAAAAAGAGAGTATAAAAACAGGCTACCATGCCACGACCTTTATCAGAAGTGATTCAACAGATTCCGTGGAAGGAAAAATGACACTATTCAAAGAGTGGCAGATTACCAACACTTATTACGAGAACTGTATCCATTCAATTGGGGTCGACGTGTGACTTGTGTCTTAGTGACTTGTCTTCTGGGATTTCGTTTACCAGCCGATTCCTTGTGGACTCTTGGACAGATGTATGTGACTGGAAAAATTCGGGTTTTGAGGCTTGGACCCAAGAAGTGACCCATTATGCTCGAGAGTTGTAATCCTCCATTCCCACGGCATAGGAACAAAGTCACTTTTAAACCTGTGTTAGTGACAGTGCCAGAAGAACCCGTCATCAAGGACAACCACTCCCTTCAGGACAGGACTGTCAGGGACATTCCCGAAAGACCATTCCGGGAGGACACTTGTGTGACATTACCCCATGTAGAGTCTGTAAGAACATTACACCTTGTCCCTAGGACATCTTGGTTACATGTTGTACAGAGACGTGTTTCTATTCCACTTCGGTCGTTTTGATGTGTATTTTTATAGTTGTACTCATCCCTTTGGCTTTTATGTATTTTTGTCTTTCGTGTTTATTTTTTAACAAAATCAATAAACGTGTCCTGTAAAAGTATAAAAACTCTTGTCTTGTCTGTCTTCGTGTTACAAGTGTCATTTCTTGCGCGTGCACTATGACTACCTCTGCTGTCTCCGCTCCCTCTTCCTCAACTTTCAAAGTCATCGACTAACACTTAGATCGTGCCAGTTGGGAGGCTTTGTATCTTTGTCATCCCTTTAACATGTTAATTTCTGGACCTAGCGGTTCAGGCAAAACCGAATTAGTCAATCGTTTGATCGAACATAAACATCATTTGATCGATCGTCAACCTCAACGAATCGTGTGGTGTTACAAAGAGTGGCAATCGGCGTACAGCCTCTAGCAAGAAACTCAAGGCGATTCCATCGTGTTTGTGGAAGGCATTCCTAACGAAGACGACGGAATCGTGTATGACCCCAGTCAAACCCATCTGGTCATTTTCGATGACATGTTAGGAGAAGACGAAGAAGAAATTAAACTGCGGTTTACGCGCAAAGGGCATCATCGTAATGCCAGTGTCATTTACATCACTCAAAATTTGTTTCAACAAAGTAAAGCCCATCGCACCATAAGTCTGAATGCTCATTACGTGGTCGTGTTTAAAAGCCCTAGAGATAAAACGCAAGTACAAGTCAAACAGTTAGGAACGCCTTGGCTAGCTCATGCGTACGACGATGCCACTCAAACTCCACACGAATATTTACTCGTCGATTTGAAACACAGTAACCCCGATTATTTGCGATTTCGTATCCATTTGTTTCACCAATGGTGTCCAGACGGAGGGCCTGTCCTGTACATGTCTCCGTTTTCGACTTAACCAAAAAATATGTCTAAAAAATCTCAGACACTTTTCGTCTGTCTCACACAGAGTCAACATGACGTCCATTCAGTCTCATCTTCCCGTCAAATTGATTCGTGCCTTGTATGGCATCAGTCGCGGAAAAAATCCACAAATACGTGCTCGTGTCTTAGAAGCCAGTCTCAAGAAAGTCTTACGATGGTTTACGGTGACAGCACGTCAATTACTGCAAGGCATCATTCAGATTCCTCATCAAACCAAACGCTTTTTTGACAGAAACAAAGTAGCCTTGACACAACTGGCGGATCCCCGCATCGACACTCAAACCATAAAGCAAATCGTTTTGAAACCTAGAGGGAGCTGTACTCTAGGAGATGTCATCATTCGCTCCCTCTTAAAATGGGATCCTAATGCCCCCAAAGTTCTCCCCAAAATGAAGCCAAGTCAAAATGTTAAGAGGCTTCATTCAACTTCCGTATGTAAAAGCTGGTAAATTGAAAGAAGCCCTAGATATTGTCATGAGAGTCAAGTGTTTCTTGGAAGCTATACTGCAAAGGACAGAGTGGTCTTTTGTACAATGGGGTCTGGACTAACTAAAAGAGGCTGAAGAACTGATGCTAAAGGTGATGGAAGTAGAAGTAAAGAAAATTTTAAAAAAATGGACTAAAGAGAGAAAGGAAAAAGAGAACATAAAGAAGAAAGAGGACTTTGAGAGACTCAACAAAACTGGGTGAAAGTCCAGGAAAAATGTAGAGCTATGGGCCATCCAGACTGGTTCCAGAGAATGAAGAGAGGAAAAAGAAGAAAAGAATATTGCGAAACATCAGGAGCTGGTGGAAGAAGTGGAGAAAATAGAAGAAGAAGCAGAATAACCCAAATGCCCTTTTCAGGGCCACTCATATGCCTCGAAAAGAATTGCTTTCTTGCCTCACAAAAATTATTTTTTAATGTTGTATATGTGTTTGACTATTGTTTGTGTTATATCTGTACTCCCGCTCTTTGCTCAGTACTGTGACGTCACCTCCCCTGGTATTGTTACCAATCTACTGTGACGTTAGACGCTATACAAACTCCAATTTCCCACTGAAGCTATAACTTTTGAGGCTAAACAGCTCCGGGGTGGGTGGGTGGGTCTGTAATGCTAATTCCAATTGAGGCTATAAATCGTGAGGCTAAACAGTCCGAGGGGGGGGGGGGGGGGTCTGTAATGATAATTCCCATTGAGGCTAAACAGCCCCGCTTCACTACTTTCGGGCCAGGGGAAGCAAATCTTGGAGGTTTTTAAGAGATTTTCTAAGATGCACATCATCGGATGACAAGTTATCTGTTTGAACGAAAACTTCGAGTTTTGCATGTTTTTAAATAAAAGTATTTAAACTTCATTGAAGAAATAAATGATTCTGAGATTTATAAGTTATGGCTATCAGTTAATGCGCCTCGAAGTAACAAGACCAACAAAATAAAAGAGACATAACTGTACTAATTGTGTCAAAATAATCATAGTCATAGTTCTCAAACTAATGAGTATAAAGCAACATTTTGGGCATTCAGTTCGAGTTATTGAGAGAGAGAGAGAGAGAGAGAGAGAGAGAGAGAGAGAAGAAAAGCAAATAACTGTTTCGGAACAATACTTAGAGTGCAAACACAGACATTGTTCTGTCTGTTTACATGCTAAATGTAAAAATATTTAAAGATGCCACAATCAAACATCAAGACTTAGAATGACAAAAGTCTTAAACTTTAAAATAATGATTAACATCTTATGTTGATACTTAAGGTCAATTTCTAGTACCATCTACAAGTTTCCCATGAAATATTCGTACTGACATCCAGTTCCATCTACATGTTACCATTACATCTTCTTGCTAATTTATTTTCAATACTATCTATAAGTCTGTTATGAAATATTCGTACTGACATCCTGTATCATCTACAGGTTTACCATTAAATGTGTGGCCTAGTGGTTAGAGCGTCCGCCTCAGATGCGAGAGGTCGTGGATTCGATCCCCGGCTGAGTCATACCAAAGACTTTAAAAAATGGTACTAACAGCATCCTCGCCTGGCGCTCAGCATTAATAGGTTAGTGTTAGGACTGGTCGGCCTGGTGTCAGGATAATGTGACTGGATGGGACATCATGCTATATGTCTGCGGCATTATGCCCCAGAGGCTAGACATCACTATAAACTGCAACATTGCAGACAGCGTAGCGATATGACTGAAAAATTGTTAAAGCTACGTTAAAAATCCTAATCACATCACATCTCATCATCATTAAATTTCTTACTAATTTCCAGTACCATCTACATGTTTACCATTAAGCATTCTTGGTAATATTCATGCACAAACTGGTGTGGGAAGATCTGTCTATAGCATACCAGAATAAATGTAATTGACGACAAAATATTGTGTACTGAAACAACGAATGTACACATATAACAGGGATTTGCAGCGTACTATTTTTAGTTTTAAAAAAATCGTAGTAAACAAGCACGAGTTGTTTTATTGTCAAAGAACCAAATTTTTTTTTTTTTTTTTTTTTAGGAATACAAATAAAGTATTCGATACATGGATATGTTCACATTGGTTAGTAAATGTTTTTCTATTTATTATTGATTTCTCAAACATATATCTACATACTGTAGTTGGCAACAAAATATTTGCATTATTTTCATGTCATGCATTTAATATACTACTGATAAAATATCATATGAACTCTTGTCAGGAAGCAATGTCAACAGGTGCAGAACAGGGTCGCCATGCTTAATAGCACGAGGCTCAACAAATGCCGAGAATAACTGTTTTGCAAGGCTGAAACGATTCTCCAACTCTAATGAAAGCCAGCATGTTCGGTTGATATGTCTATTTAAGGCAAAAAGCGATGGAAGGAAACTTTAAGTTCAATATCATACAGAACTTGTTGATCACAAAGGGCCCCGTGCGTAAATCCCGGAGACCCAGCCAAAATGATCCAAATCGCGCCCCACGTTTGCTAAGGCCGGCCCTGCATTTTCACTGCTGCGTCGGTAACAAGATAACCGTGAAATCTTTTAAACTTGCGAGTGCCCGACCGGTAAAGGTGAGTATCTTCGGTTTAAGACGACTCGATTTCAAATCCAGCACGGCGTGAATTATTATTATTTTTTTAATATGCTATTTTACTTCAGTTGGGAAGGAGAATTATGTAACTGTATATTTTCGATGCGAATAACCATAAAAACAACAGAACACAAACGGTAAACCGCGTACATAGCGCAGTATCTAGTAAGAAATCTGTTATTATATCTGTTATACAGAAAATATTACTAGCCATTATATTGGAACATAAAATGAAAATTTGGTTGATACGAGTGAATAACGGATATGTTTCCTATTGTGGGTTAAAATATTGAGTTTTTCCCCAACTCGATGTAATATATCCGTTTTTCATTCGTTTCAAACAACTATCCTCAAGACCTCAACGTCACGTGCCACACACACGTCCCGGTGACGGAATTGACACTAGTTGATGCCAGGCACGTATAACGAAGTTGACTTCACCAATATCGACGTGTCATCCTTACACTATTGTAGAAACTTGAGAAACTTTTACACTGGCACCAAATGTTTATATATTGTGCAAGCATTACCATAAAATGGTAAAGGTGTAAAATACTGAATAATCAAAACAATATTCTCTGCAAAACAATCAGGCTGAAGTATGAAAAGAAAACGAATGTAAATCCTAAGAAAGAATTCATTGTGGTCGTATTGCGAAGTTTGAGACAAATAAAAATATTTTCCACATAAGCTTCTGCTGTAAAAAATACTAAGATGAAGCTCTTGTTTTGTCATATGTAACGAGAGAGAGAGAGAGAGAGAGAGAGAGAGAGAGAGAAAGGTGTATAAAGAGATGCCCATAACTAGGTCCAGAAAAATACTAAATTAATTAGCACTAACTTTACTCTTGGTCGATATTCTACTTTACATTTTTTTAAAATAACAAAATGAGAGTTTCTAAACGTGGAGAAAGTCTGAGAATGACAGCTTGAGAGAATTAATAGAGTTTGCTGATTACTTCTTCACTAATATCTGTTTCCTTTCAGATGCACCGATTAACACTCATTAGGATGTGTCCTGCGCCTTTGTTTTATTTTTCTGTATGCTTTAATGTTCTCTTTCATTTAGAGACTTGCATGAAAAGCTGGAATTTGAAAAAGGAGAAAAAATGTAAACAGCGGCTTTCAAATATGACACTAAAAGTTTCTTTATAAATATTTGAGAAGTAATTGCTTTAAAGTGATTTATAATTCTAACTATTCTGGAAAATATTTCTGCAAAATTTCAAAATTTTATTTTTAGTCGTGACCGTAGTGATTAATATAGTGTCTTTGGTCTACAATTTAACACTGGTATTGTGGGTTTTAAAATCGCAAATAAGACCGTGGACCAAGAACGTCAAATTAAGTAAACCACTCTAAAAACGATATCGAAGTCAAGCAATTAGCTTATCACAAAACAAGCAGCAGAGGGGGCGAATCCGACATTTTGTCCAATCGTCATTTGGCTTAATTAATACTTTCTGCAACTCAACGATCTAGTGTCGTCAGCGCCTGGTAAAAAAAAAAACGACGTCGTCGTTGGGGGATCGTCCAATCGTCATTTGGTTTAATTAACACCTTCTGCGCGCTGATCCCCAGCGTCGTCAGCGTCCGGTAAACACATCGACGACCGCGTCGATGTCATCGCCCCCTCTGCTGCTAAGTGGTTATTTACAATGAAAATTATTTACAACTAACCGAATATTTGGTCAAGTCCGATACGATAACGTGTCCGAGGATCATGTAAATTTATCGTTACGAATCCATGTGGGGTCGACTGAGCATGACTAAAAAAGTTTCGAAAAACATTAAAGTCCATGTCACCGCCGCACCATGTCTGCCAAATATTTCGTAGCGTGTGTGTATCAACGCCGTTAAATACAGCAAGAATATTACAGTTGTCTCTGATTACTTTTGGAATCTGAGTGTATCGTTGAGTGACATATATCACGTCAGTGTTTTTATGCCTGCCTCTGGAAAATATCCTAGCTGTGTTTTTTTGATTGTCTAACATAACATCATCGTACACGACTAGATTGTTAACGTCGCCATCAATATCATCGATACCTGGTGCATCATTGATATCTGTAATAAACTCAATAACATTTTTTTTAGCGATCGCTGATGCATTCTCGTTGAAATCTTTCAACACCTCGTAGCATCGTTGATCATCCACGCTAGGAGCAACCAAATACAACTTGTCCCACTTCATCCATCTCATTATTAAATTAAGTAACAATTGCGTCTTGCCGGATCCAGATGGTCCGATGATAATCATCCGGATCGAGTTTGGTAACGCTGCAACATGCTTAACTGGTTCTCTTGTTTTAGTCGCCGAAAAATCAATTATATTCATATTTCTATACATAAATTATGGATCTATATTGTGTGAAGTGTAGAGTACGTACTGGCACAAATGATATGACAACCGCTACAACAAGAAATAACAGATCGGCCCTTACTGGTAAGTGTGCACAATGCGGTACAAAGAAATTTAGATTTATTTCTATTAAACCCGGGGATGTTTTAAAAAAAAGCGAGGAGGTGACATCGCAGCCAAGTTATCAAAACTCCCCGGAACACCGTGGGCAAAGTATCCAGGAGAAAAGCACTTCCCAGGATATAGCTACTGTGGCCCCGGAACACGATTAGATATCAGACTCGATGATCAAAATCAGCCCAAACCCGGTGAGTATCCAATAAACGCTATCGATAAGGCGTGTCATGCTCATGATGTTGCTTACAAAAGTAGCGATCTGCAACAGCGTCATATCGCGGACGTAAAATTAATTCACGCGTTAAATGCTATTCCTGATAAATCCGTCAAAGAAAAATTGGCCTCATGGTTGGTAAAATCGGCTATGAAAGGTAAATTAATGATGGGCGCTGGTAATTAATAACAACATGGAATCCATCTATTATTCTCCGAGAGGATACTGGAAGGGGAAGGCCGCAATTGGTAAGCTTGCAAGCGCTGCAAAAGTAACAAAGGCCACTGCGGCTAATTGGTTATCCAAACAGGCTATATGAGTAGTGAAGGGGGACACTTTACGTATAATGGGAATTAGCATTAAAAACACCCTTGGGACACTTTACGTATAAGGGAAATTTAACATGGAGAAAAATCGTGGGACACTTTACGTATAAGGGGAATTAACATGGAGAAAATCGTGGGACACTTTACGTACAAGGGGAATTTAACATGGAGAAAAATCGTGGGACACTTTACGTACAAGGGGAATTTAACATGGGATTTTTTTTTTAAAAAAAAGTTTTTTTTAAATTTAAATTTAAATTTAAATTTTAAAAAAGGGGTAGGCAATTCAAAGACTATCTCTTTTCGAGAAATATGGCTGGCCCTGAAAAGGGCCTTTGGGTTTTATGTTAATGTATTCATTAACATAAATGGCACCGCATTGGTCTTCTTCTTGTCCTTAGGCTGCGTCTTACTGTTGGTCCGTACATCAGCACTCTTTTCAGGCATCCTTGTCTTTCGACGTAGATCCTACGTATCCACAGGCTGGTGTTTGTCCTGTGGACAACGGTCCACTTGGATCGGACATACATGAGCAAGTCTGTCCGAAACATCATGGAAGACACAAGGGTGGATGACTCAACTGTAGTCCACATCTTGAAGCGACGAGAACAGGTGAATCAATGCATTGAACCGCGCTTATTTATAGGCGGAGGAAGGATTGAAACGGATTGAGTTCATTTACCAATCCGAACACGCGTTACAGAATTCAGTCAGCTCGCATCCAATCCGAAGAGAGCAGTCTGTGACGTCACGTAGTCAATATAGATTCGCTAGCGCTTGTGTGCAGTCAATCTATGCGACAGTGATTCAACATGACGGAAACTCAGAAAACGATCCAGTGGGGTGCACCAGCAGGGGAGACTGCCCAAGGGAACCCGGACTTACTTTCAGAAGAGGTGAATTGGGATTTTGTGGATTTTCTCTCCTCGCAAGAATTTGTTCCGGAACCTTCGTTACTTTCTTCATTACCGCAAGTGGAGAATTTTAGACAGAGACAGAAAGAAGAATTGGAGAAATTTATACAACGACAAAAGGAAGCGGAACAGGCTTTTCTCCTACAGCAACAGCAACAAGAAGAAGAGGTAAGAAAAAAACAACAGCAACAACAGCAAGAAGAAGTAGCAGCAAAGAAACAAGAGGGTGAAAATCAAACGGTCACGGTACTGTTGGACATTTTAGCGGAGTTAAGAAGTCTGAAACAAATGTATCAGACTTCTTTATCACGACCGAAGAGAATACGACCTTCCCGAGCCAAACATGTCAACCCTGTGACTAAGCCTACCGTACCACCCTTAGTGATTTCAACCCAATCATCATCATCATCAACATTACGCAGTCCAGAAGTAGGCCTTGGCCGTGGCAAAGGCTTAAGGCAGTTAAAATTGATTGCTTAAACTCACCCCTACACCATGAAAAAAAAGGCCCTTTTCAGGGCCACCCACATTTCTCGAAAAGAAATACAATTTCAATTTGCCAATAACTCAAAAAAAAAAACTCACCCATGTTACCCTTTTAGTACGTGTCTGTGTATGAGTGCGTGAGTGTAGCTTCTTATTTTAAAATCACAACTCAAAGACACTTACCTTATATCATTCATTTATTCTTTTCTCCATTTTTTTACAATCCAATTCACAATTTATAACACAACACTTTAATAAAGAAAAGTTCATTAATTTCTTCTTTTCTCCTTGTTTAGTCTCTCTGTTTTTTGAATTTCTTCACCGTCACACTCTTTTCCTCTTCTTCCTCCTCGCTTTCTTCCCTTCTTCTTTTTTTCTCCTGTTTCTTTTTCTTCACCTGTCTTCTTTCTTCCTCAGAAGAATCCCTCTCTTCCTCTGAAGAATCCCTCTCTTCTTCTGAAGAATTCCTCTTTTCTTCTGACTCCTCTTGTTTCTTTTTTGGGCAATCTGGAGACCAATGTCCTTTTTCTTGACAATAATAACAGCTATCTTCACTTTTGTCTCTTTTAGTCCCTGTTTTTTTTTCTTTTTTGACGGTCTGGACACTCTGAAGACCAATGCCCTTTCTTCTGACAGATATAGCAAGTATCTTGACTTTTATCTCTAAAGGAAGGAGAGTAGTCCGTAGGCTGGTCTGAAGAGAATTTTCTAATGACCCCTCGCAAAGCTCTGACGAAACGTTCCATCTGGTCAGTCTCTTCCATCGTTGTGCTCGGCTTGAGAGTGAAATGAATAGTGAAAGGACAAGACACACACCCTTTTATATACGCTGGTCTGCCAGGACTATAAAGTAGTTTATGGTGTTTGAACTTGAGTCATTTGACTTTTTGCTTTCAAGATGAAACGATCCCATTCATTCGAGAAGAAAGAAGAAGAAAGTAAGAGGCAGAAACGTGATCTATCGCCTCGTACCAGGGCTGAAATCTTGGCACAAATTCATGCCAGTGATTTTGAAGAGGACATGAGTGAACCAGAATCCAAACCCTCTAAACCAAGTTCACCACCCTTTGTCAACCCTGAAAAGTACTATTCCATTCGAGAGACGGAAAAGCGCTCCTCTAGAAAATTTAGAACCACGGCTTACAAATACACGGTGAAGTTTAAAGATTTCAAGTCCGAAGTACCGTTAGAGAAAGCAGAAGTGTTCATCACTGAGGTGTGGGATTCTTTGCTCACTTCACTCAAGCGACAATGTCAACCCAAAGAAGACGATCGTTTGAGACTTTCCATACAACACGACGGTTTGAAATCCCCTGTTTGGATCGAGTTTAGCACCCCTGCAGAATTAACTGCTTCCAAAGTCATGGACAAGATTCAACACGTACAACAATCTAATGATCAGTTTGACATCACCGATGGTAAAGCCACACTGGACATGACCCACGTCTCTCCTCCTCAAGGGACTGGACGCAAAAAGATGTTATTGGTGGACGACCTTCGCAACACCAAAAAGAGTCTCGTCCGAATTAACAACTCTCATGACCAGATGTGTTTAGCCCGTGCCATCGTGGTGGGACGAACCTATGCCGACAAGAACGACACGGTAGAATGGAAAAGAACCTGGAACACTATTCAACGTTCCCATCTAGCCAAACAACGAAACGAAGCAGAACTCCTGTTACAACAAGCCGGACTGTCCAAAGACACACCCTGTGGCATTCCTGAGATGCAAAAATTGCAAGATACCCTAGCTCCACGCTACACCTTGAAAGTGCACCCTCAAGAAGTACGCGGACCTCTGTTGTTTCGAGGCCAAGACTTTAAGGACGGAAAATACATTCATCTTTATCATCACGATGAACATTTCGATACCATTACCAGTATCACCGGATTCCTGAAATACGGTTATTACTGTGAGAAATGTGACCATGGTTATAACAATCGAGAGCAACACAAGCATTGTGGATCGAAATGCACAGGATGTTTGGCCTCTTCACCCTGTCTGAGCGAAGAACCAGTGCCTTGTTCCACTTGTCTGCGCACGTTTGTCAGCCCTACCTGTTACCAACAACATCTGAAAACGCAAGGTTCACAGAAGAAATGCGCTTGTCAACTGCTGAGATTGTGCTCTACGTGTGAACAAGTCATACGTACCAATAATACCAAGGCACACGTATGTCGAGGAAAGAAAAAATGTCACATTTGTCACCACATCGTGGACTTGGAACACCAATGTTACGTGCAAAAATACCAACCCCCACCAGAGAAAGAGGACGGTCACAAGAAGAAAGGCAATTTCATCTTTTTCGATTTCGAATGCATGCAAGAAACTGGCATTCACATTCCTAATTTCTGCGTGGCTCATCGAGCGTGCGAGAAGTGCATTCAAGAACCTATCTTCAGTCATTGCCCTCACTGCAGCAAGATACCCGGAGGGCGTGAAAAAATCTTTCGGGGACCGAACACGTTAGTCGATTTTGCCCAATGGGCCTTAGACCCCGTCGACAAGACGTGGAGCCAAGAGGACATCGAACGTTACGGAGATTGTCATCGTCATGCCACGGTGATGGCTCACAATTTCTCCGGATACGATGGACAGTTTCTTTTGAGGTACTATACGGAACAAGGCACCGAGCGTCCTAAAGTGACTTTGAACGGAGCCAAAATCATTTTCATGCAAGTGGGACAAGTGCAGTTTAAAGATTCGATGAGTTACTTGGCCATGCCTTTGAGTCGAATGCCTAAAACGTTTGGAATGACAGAAATGGCTAAAGGGTACTTTCCACACTTTTTCAATACGGAAGCCAATCAACACGCCGTTCTACCCCATTTGCCCGAGGCTCACTATTACGACCCCGACAACATGCGTACCGAACAACGAGAAGCTTTCTACGCTTGGTACCAGGCTCACGCCTCGGACCCTTTCGACTTTCAGGAAGAAATGCTAAAGTATTGTCGTTCCGACGTGGACATTTTACGGCGTTGCTGTGGAAAATTTCGAGAACTGTTCATGGAACACGGAGGGGTCGATCCTTTGAAAGAAGCTTGCACCATTGCCAAAGCGTGTTCCTTAGTGTATCGACAACGATTCATGCCTGAAAAGACCGTGGCTGTCATCAGTCCTCAAACGACCCACTTTGTCAAACGTCAATACTCGGTCAAAGCCCTACGCTGGTTACATTACTTGTGCGACAAGGAAGACAAGTGGATTCAGCATGCCCGCAACGGAGGGGGCGAAAAGACCATCGGAACGTATTCGGTCGATGGCTGGGACTTAGAAAACCCCAAGATCGTGTACGAGTTTAACGGTTGCTTATTTCACGGATGTCCCGTCTGTTACCCTGACCGTGGCACTAAAAATCAGTTTTTGCAACGAACCATGGAAGACTTGTACCAGGACACTTGTCAGCGGCGCCTAAAGTTGGAACAGCAAGGATACCAAGTGGTGGAAATGTGGGAACACGAGTACGATCACCGTATGAAAACCGATCCCGAGTTTAAACGCCTCGTGGAAAGTTACCAGTTCGTGGACCCGCTGAACCCGAGGGATCGTTTGTACGGAGGAAGGACCAATGCCACCTGTTTGCTGTACCAAGCCGACGAAGAGAAAGGAGAAGAAATCAAATACTTGGACGTGTGTTCGCTGTATCCTTACGTGTGCAAATATTGTCGCTTTCCTGTAGGGCACCCGCAATTGCTGACGGAACACATCGACCTGGTCAACATTCGACAATACGAAGGCTTGATCAAGTGCAAAGTTTTGCCTCCCACGAACCTATACCATCCCGTCTTACCTCACCATTGTCAAGGCAAACTGATGTTTCCCTTGTGCCGTACTTGTGCCGAAACGTGCAACCAAGACCAACCTTGTCAGCACAGCCAGGAAGAACGTGCCTTGACGGGAACCTGGGTCAGCGTAGAATTGTTCAAAGCTCTGGACATGGGATACCAACTGTTAGAAGTGTACGAAATTTGCCACTTTCCCAAGACACAACAATACCGCAAGGGTGACCCTACTCAGAAAGGCATTTTCGCCGACTACGTGGATGCCTTTTTGAAACTGAAGCAAGAAGCCAGCGGCTATCCTTCCTGGTGTCACACTCCCGAAGACCAAATACAATTCAAAGAGAAATACTACGAACAAGAAGGCATCTCTTTAGACCACATCGAGAAAAACGAAGGCAGGAGATCGTTTGCCAAAGTGATGTTAAATTGCTTGTGGGGTAAAATGGCACAACGACCGTGTTTACCCAAGACGGAATATTTGACAGAACCTTCCCGCTACTTCCAGATGATTCACGACAAAACCAAATACATGAAACACGTGGACGTCGTTCGAGAGAATTTGATCTTGGTCAATTACGAAGAAGATCTGGACTTTGTACAAGACGACCCTTTTGGAAATGTCATCATTGCGGCTTACGTGACAGCCCATGCTCGCTTAAAATTGTACGAAGCTTTAGAACTGTTAGAAGAACGCGTCCTGTACTTTGACACGGACAGTTGCATTTACATCCATCACCCGATTCAACATCACCCTAACATCGAAGGAGACCGTTTAGGAGCCTGGACAGACGAGCATCCCGACGACAAGATTCTAAGTTTCGTCAGTGGCGGTCCCAAAAATTACGGCTACGAATACCGGGACAAACAAGGAGAAGTGCACACGACGTGCAAAGTGAAAGGACTGACTCTGAATTATCGTACCAGTCGAGTGGTCAACTTTGGGGTATTGAAAGAAGCCTTGCAATCGGGAGAGGATGGAAACTTTAAAGTGACCACCTATCAACCGAACAAGATTGTACGTTTACCCACTCACCACATCGTCAGTCGACCCTTGGAAAAAGTCTATCAAATCGTGTACCAGAAGCGAGTTCGACTTCCCAATCATTTCACCTTACCGTATGGACACGTTGGTATAAAACATTGGTTGTAAGAGGATAGCCACCCACCAGAAAGATGACTTCGCCACAGCAAGAATCGAGTGAGAAACCCGATGAGAACTCCAAGTTCAAACCCTACCATTTTCCAGTCTTCTTACCTGACTATTGTGATTGTGCCCGTCGATTGGACACGTTTCAGAAATGGCCTACGGATAGGGAAGGATTACCTTCTTCGCATGTTTTAGCTAGAACAGGATTTGTCTACTTGGGACCTGAGTCAGGATTGGGATACGAGGTACAGTGTTTCGCTTGCGGACTGAAGTTACGAATGGATCTATGTATCTATAAAGATTCAGCTATTCTGGAACATACTCGATGGTCTCCGCACTGCCCTTACCTTTCTATGGCCTTTCCACTCATTACACTACGGTACAATGTTGACGGTACCTTAGAGACGGTACCTTCCGAAACAAGACATAAAAAACGTAAAAAAGGAAAGATGTACAAGCTGGAGACTGCATTGAGACTAGTATAAAAAGGGGGCTATGGTCAAGATCGATAGTTCATTGTGACTACCAAGACCGAGCGAACAAGATGAATACTTTGAAAAAGACATCGTTTCAGTTTGGGGATTGTAAAAAAGCTGTATCTTTCTCTAGTGCGACTAATACTGGATGGATAAGACCCATGCATTGCGACGGAAAATGTCCGGAAGGAAACTGCGATTGTCCATGTGGTTACCATTGTAATTGCGTAACGGAGTTTGCAGACGAGTGCGATTGTGAGCCTTGCGATGGGACCGATGCTGTACGTTGTGACCTGAGCGATGCCGTAAAGCATCATGGGAACTTTAGTGCCCCTACCCCTGTCATGGAAAGTGATGCTGTGCGTGTCAAACCTGTGGGATGCGAAAGCGATGCTGCTCGTCCTCTTGGACATTTTACTGGGTTTCGTTTTAAAGGGGAATGTCGACCTTCACGTTTACCTCCCTACGGATGTCATCCAGCCCTGAGCAAACTCCTGCCCATTTCACTCAACCCTCATCGAAACGAACCTGTGAAAAACGAATATTCGTTTCCTGTGCGTTTGTCGGAATACTGTGACTTTGAAAATCGTCTTCAATCGTTCAAAGGAAAATGGCCAAAGTATCTGGGAGGACCGACCCCCGAAGAATTAGCCAGAGCCGGATTTTTCTACTTGGGCGAAGGAGATAAAGTCAAGTGCTTCAGTTGCGGTGTGTCACTTCACCACTGGGAACCGCAAGATTCGGCCTTCGTTGAACATGCTCGATGGTCACCGAATTGTCATTACTTACCCTTAGTGGGACCGAGACATTGAAGTAACTTTTTACCATAATCATCTGTTCATGGATACTTTACAAGAGAACATTCGTGCTTTGCCTGTGGAGTTGAGAGAACGCATTTACCGAGAGCTGGTCAAAATACAAGTGAAACGTAAAGAACAGTTGCATCCGATACGTCACCGGTGTTTGAACCACTGGTACCTGAAGGCTATACAAGGACTGATTCAATTGAAAGTGTTCCATTGGACAGACATTGATCAACGACCTCCTGGTTATAAAAAGGAATGGTTTGGTATTGACGATTCTATCTACTACATTGTAAACGTACTGCATCTAATTCCAGAGGAAGAGTTAACGAATTACCAACATCTTGAACACAATGTCAACTTGGTGAAAGAGGAAACTTCTGAACGAATTGTAATGTGTAGATTAGTGACTCAACGATTTAAATTCGACACTGAAGTGAAACCATGTTTGTGCAAAGAGTACATTTCTTGTGTCAGACCAAAGAGGATTTAGTATGACCTATTCATGGATACTTTGCTAAAGAACATTCGTGCTTTGCCTGTGGAGTTGAGAGAACGCATTTACCGAGAGCTGGTGAAAATACAAGTGAAACGTAAAGAACAATTGCATCCGTTACGTCACCAGATCTTTAACCACTGGTACCTGAATGGTATAAGAGAACTGATTCGTCAGAAATTCTTTCAATGGTCAGACATTGTTCAACACTTTGAGGTCGCTAATGATCGACATGTTCATAATTATGGTTACTTCGAGATTCACCTAGTGCAACGCATTGAGGAAGACAAGTTAAAGGATTACAAACATATTTTACGTGGAATCTACTTAGAGGAAGAGGAAACACCTAAACGAACTCTGACGTTTCGGTTACAGTATGCAAGATTTAGATTCCCTACTGGAGAACGAAGATCTCTGGCTAGAAAGTACGTCTATTGCATCCGAAAAAAAGAGAATATAAAAAGAGGCTGCCATGCCACGGTTTATGTCACATGTCATCCAACAGATTCCGTGGAAGGAACTCAATGACCATATTCAAACCGTGGATCATTACCATCAATTATTACAAGAACTGTATCCGTTCAATTTGGGACGACAAGTGGTGTGTGTCTTAGTGACTTGTTTTCTGGGATTTCGTTTACCAGCCGATTCTTTGTGGACTCTTTACGATCAGTACTTACCACCTCCATGGCCTTAAATGGTCACGAAAAACTCCTTTTGCTCAAAGCCTTGCGTTTTCATCTGGATACTTCTCGACCTCAACAGGAAAAAAAGATTCGTCAACTTTTAGCGACCCAAGACGTGTATGACGATGTGTGTGTAGCTTGTGACTTACACCCTCATTGGACAGATGTTCGTGATTGGAAAAAGGGGGGTTTTGAGGCTTGGACCCAAGAAGTGGCCCAGTATGCACAAGAGTTGTTCAAGGAAAAAAGTTACTTTTCAACCTGTGTTAGTGACGGTGCCAGAAGAACCCGTCACCGAGAACAACCACTCGCTTCAGGACAGGACTGTCATGGACATGCCTGAAAGGTCATTCCGGGAGGACACTTGTGTGACAATACCTCATGTAGAGACTGTAAGAACATTACACACTGTCCCTAGGACATCTTGGTTAACCAAAACATGTTGTACAGACACTTGTTTATATTCCACTTTGATTGCTTTGCTGTGTTTTATATTCCTGTACATCACTATTTGGGTTGTATGTATTTTTGTCTTTCGTGTTCATATTTGAAACATTCAATAAACGTGTTCTGAAAAAGTATATAAACTCTTGTCTTGTTTGTTTTTAGTGTCACAAGTGACATTTCTCATACCATGGCTACCTCTGCTGTCTCTGCTCCCTCTTCCTCTACTGTCAAAGTCATCGACGAACACTTAGATCGTGCCAGTTGGGAGGCTTTGTATCTTCGCCATCCCTTTAACATGCTCATTGCTGGACCTAGCGGTTCGGGCAAAACCGAATTCGTCAAACGTTTGATCGAACATAAACATCATTTGATCGATCGGCCCCCTCAACGGATCGTGTGGTGTTACAAAGAGTGGCAATCGGCGTACAGCCTCTTGCGAGAAAGTCAAGGCGATTCCATCGTGTTTGTGGAAGGCATTCCTAAAGAAGACGATGGCATCGTCTCTGACTCCCGTCTAACCCATTTGGTCATTTTCGACGACATGTTAGGAGAAGACGAAGAAGAAATTAAATTGTGGTTTACGCGCAAAGGGCATCACCGTAATGCCAGTGTCATTTACATCACCCAAAATTTGTTTCAACAAAGTAAAGCCCATCGCACCATCAGTCTCAATGCGCATTACGTGGTCTTGTTTAAAAGCCCTCGAGATAAATCGCAAGTACAAGTCTTAGCCAAACAGTTAGGAACGCCTTGGCTGACTCAGGCTTACGACGATGCCACTCAAACGCCACACGCCTATTTACTCGTCGATTTGAAACCTACGACTCCCGAGGATTTGCGATTTCGTACCCACTTGTTTCACCACTGGTGCCAAGACGGAGGGCCTGTCCTGTACACGTCTCCGTCCTCGACTTCATTTCACTCCCCATGAAAAAATCTATAAAAACCTCAGACCCTTTTTCGTCTGTCTCACACAGTGTGAACATGACGTCCCTTCAGTCGCATCTTCCCGTCAAATTGATTCGTGCCTTGTATGGCATCAGCCGAGAAAAAGATCCACAAACACGAGCTCGTGTCTTAGAAGCTAGTCTCAAAGAAGTCTTACGATGGTTCACGGTGACGGCACGTCAATTACTCCAAGGAATCATTCAGATTCCTCATCAAACCCAACGCTTTTTCGATCGAAACAAAGTCGCTTTGGTCCAACTGGCCGATCCCCGCATCGACACTCAAACCAAAAAACAAATCATTTTGAAACCTGGAGGGAGCGGTACTCTAGGAGGGGTCATCATTCGCTCACTCTTAAGATGGGATCCTAATGCCCCCAAAGTTATCCCCAAGACAAAAGTCCAACGAAGCCCCAAGAAGAAAAAGAAAAAGACCAGGTCCCCAAGAAGAATAACTTCTCCAGTGGCAGGACCCTCCTCTTACCAGACACCACCACCATCACCCCGGAAAAAGAAAAGAAGCCCCCAGAAAAAGAAACAGAGAAAAAGTCCCCAGAAAAAGAAAAGTCCACAGAAGAAGAAGAAAACTAGTCGCAAGAGAGGCACTTCGGCCAGGACGCAACCTTACACTCGCAAGCCACGACCTGCCACAGCGTCTCCGGCAGCCTCACGTTTGTCCACTTCTCCGTTGATGTCACCAGGAACTGAAGAGTACTTGGAGACGTTGATCACACCAAGAACTTCTCCGTTGATGACCCCCAAAAGAACTTCCCCAGTGGCAGGACCTTCCAATTTAGCGGCAGTGGCTGCTGTTCACAAAGTACCTTCTCCCAAAATCAAAGTCCATGAAAGATCGGGCATGTTACAAAGTTTACTGGATTTGTCCAAGCAAGAACTGGCTCGATTTAGTCCGTTACGTACCCCTGCACGACGTGTCATGCCTGTCCTCAAACTAATAAAACGTAAAGACAATCAGTGGCGACGAGTTCCAGTATAAAAAGACCTGTAACCAAGTCGGGGGTATCAGTGAACTTGTAAAAGATGTCACCTCCAAGAAGCCACAAAAGAAAGAGACAAAGGCAGACGCGTCATCCGACAAAGCGCTTAGCCAAGCATCGACGTTACCCTAAAAAAAGACACAGTCGTTCCAAGAAAAAGAGGCGTCAACAAAAGGGAGGATTCCTTGGCGATTTTCGGAAAAACATTGTCACCTTTATGACAAAGCGATAGTCCCAGAAAAAAGATAAAAGGGTGTGCGTTAAGTCATCGACGTTAGTGTCTGTTCGGTGAATGTCCCGGAACCCACAAGCAAAAAATGTCACCCTCCAGAAAACCCCAAGGAAAAAAAAGGAAAGGACTGCCACCACGTTTAGCCAAACATGGGGACCTGTTATCTGTCCTGTCCAAAGCTTCTCCACCCCTACGAAAAAAACTCATTCAAACGGCCTCCAAAGAGGTCATCGATACCGTGTGCGAATGTTGTTTGAACGTTTTGAAAGGCACGATCCCTTTGTCCAAACACCAGAAACAATGCTTAGGCAAACATCGTCACGTTCTTCGGAAAATGGTTCAAAAGAAAATTCCCATTCGTCAAAAAAAGAAGATGTTGGTCCAACGTGGAGGCATTTTACCTCTCTTGTTAGGCCCCATACTAAAAGGAGTCTTGGGAACCATGTTGGGAGGACTGATGGGAGCAAGATAAAAAGGCCTTCGGAAGTCCCAAGATCTCAGAATCGACCCCTGACAACCCCATGGAAGGACGAAAACTAGCTTTAGTGCCTTACAAACGATGGATGGAATACCATCGGTGGCAAGAACAACGCACCCCGCATTTACCTCCCAATCCCAATTTGAGCGAAATGTCCCAGTTACAACACGAATTGCAGTCCTTGATGGATCGCCAAGATTTGTCCGAAACAGAAAAATCGCAAAAGTACGGTCAACTCTTGCAACGATTGCAACTCTTTCACCAGAAAGCTTTAGATGAAACAGCTCTACCCACTCTGAAAGATTTTAAGACCTTGATGAAAAGTCCAGCACCATCACCAGTACCAGTACCAGTACCAGTACCAGTGGTCAAGACAGAAAAAGGAGAAGAAGAAGAGGAAGGGTTTCTAACTCCACCAGAAAAAGTACGCAAGTTAACAACACCACCTACCTCCAGAATTGGATGGATTAAAAAGATGATGGCCACCCCTTCTTCCTCACAAGAGAAAAAGAAAGTGAAGACAGAAGTGAAGACAGAAGTGAAACAAGAACCGATATCCCCTGCTCAGACATCCTCCTCCTCTTCGACACCTATTGCTGGCCGCACACGCAAAGCCTTGCAATCCAAGAAAATACCCCAAGAGAAAAAGAGTAGCCTCTTCCAAGAGTGGGTGCCTTATTAAGACACCAATCAACACAAAAAAATGGAAAAAGTCTTAGCCAGCATTTACTACGATCCCTCCCATCCTGCAGGTTACGCAGGAGTTCAAAAATTGTATCGTGCTGCCAAAACGCGACTGAAAAGTCTCCGTTTACCTCAAGTGCAACGATGGTTACAAGAACAAGCTACCTACACTTTACACAAACCCATTCGACGCAAGTTTGCCAGAAGTCGCACCCGAGTGGAAGGTATCGATCATCAATGGCAAGCCGATTTAGCCGATGTCTCTCATTTGGCCAGCTACAATCGTGGTTACAAATATTTGTTTTGTGTCATCGACGTCTTTTCCAAATTTGCCTGGGTCGTGCCTTTGACTTCCAAATCCAGCAGCGAGTTAGTGCGAGCCCTGCAACGGGTGTTGAAACAAAGCGGTCGTCGCCCTCTTCGATGGCAAACGGACAAAGGCACCGAATTTCTGAACCAAGCTTTCCAAAAAGAATTAAAGAAACGTGACATTCATTTTTTTACCACCGAGAATCCCGAAACCAAAGCCAGCATCGTGGAACGTTTTCAACGCACTTTGAAAGAACGCATGTGGAAATATTTTACGCATCACCACACTCTGAAGTACATCGACATCTTACCGCACCTGGTGCAAGCGTACAACCAATCTTACCATCGAAGCATCGGACGTGCCCCGCAAGACGTGACTCCCGACAACGAAGTGCTGGTGTTCGAGCGCCTGTTCGGTACGTCCCCGACGAGGGCTGTCCCCAAGAAAAGTGGAGAGTTGACCGTAGGAGATTGGGTGCGCATTGGCAAAACCAAACGCACTTTCGACAAAGGTTACTTACCTAACTGGACGACCGAACTGTTTCGCGTCACTGGACGAGTACATGGCCGTCATCCTGCCGTCTATAAATTGGAAGACATGAACGGAGAAGTACTCAAAGGAACGTTTTATTTGCCCGAGTTACAACGTGTCACCAAAAAAGAAGACGACGTGTACGACATCGAAAGCATTCTCGAACGCAGAACCCGTAAAGTGGGCAAACGACGTGTCAAAGAAGTCAAAGTACGTTGGAAAGGATATCCACCCAGTTTCGATTCTTGGATCGACGCTTCGCAAGTCATCGACTATAAAAAGAAGAAGTGACCATCATGCCCTTTCACACATCAGACGCAGCTACGTCGACCAGTCCTTCTTCCCCTAGTTCTTCTGTGCAAGATTTACAAAAACAACCCTTGTGGGTGTGGTGTGGAGAACGTGTGCCTAAAACGCAAATCGTCTTTTTCTGCCAAATCTTCGTGGTGTATTGTGTCATCGGGGCAGCCATCGCCAATTTGAGTTTGCAACAAGGAGACAAACAATTGTGGACCATTTTATTGAGCAGTTGCATCGGTTACCTGCTTCCCAATCCCTCCCTGAAATTCTCCTCGAACGGGAACGTTGTGTCCAGTGCCAGTGTCAGTCACCACTCCAATAACAACCACAACCAGAACCCCATTTTGGGCGGAGACACGCCTCTGACATCCACTAACCCCTCGGACAGTCACAGAACTCTGGAATTATGAGTCACCAAAACCAATTTTACTTAACCTTACCCAGTGACAGTTCCATGGAGGTGTTTCCCAACAACACGTTGTGCTGTTACACGGCCAAATTACCTCAAGCCATCCCCTTAGATCACGAAGCCCATTGGGAAGTGGCTTTAGTAGAAATGATTCACCCGACCCAAGTTCACAATGTCATTCCCAATCAAAATAAATTCGATGTGGAAGTTCATGACGAGCCATTGCAAGAGTACTTGGATAAGAATGTCAAATATGACAATAAAACCTATAATGAGAAAACTAAAACGTGGACCTACCACTTTGTGATTCTCCCAGGCTATTATTTCAGTGGTCATCATTTGGTCAGCGCCATAGCCTCCAGGTTTAATGGCGTGTTTGGGAAAGCTTTTGACATTGTCAAGAACAAAAGTGTCACCCTGGAGTACCACAAAGTAGCTCGTCGCTTCTTGATGAAATTTGAGCGAAGTAAAATCGTGTCCATTATATTTTGTCCCGAATTGTTTGACATGTTGGGCGGTAACATGGAGCTGAGGAAGAAATTAGAACAAAAAACACCACCCGAATTACCAGTCATTTACGACAACGTGACTTTTGGCCAGTATTTTAATAGCCCGGTAGAACTGAACCAAGGACTGAATTTGATCTTTGTGTATTCCGATGTGGTGGAATACAACGTGGTGGGACACACCTCCGTGCCGTTACTGCGTGTCATTCCTTTCAAAGTGGATTCTGCCACGAACGCTGACGAGGAAGGTGGAAACACTTACCACGTCCACCGCGAATTTGTCCATCCTCACTATTTGCCTGTCAGCAAGTCGTATTTGGACACGGTCAACATTACTATAAAAGGAGATTTGGGACAAAATATTCCATTCACCAAAGGAAAAGTCACGGTGAAACTCCATTTTCGAAAACGGTTCTCTCACGACTCGTAAGTAAGTAAGTCATGTATCCAGTGTACCAAGGGGTGGCTCGACAGCGAGGACACGGTTTAGGAGACATGTTAAAATCGGCCTTTCGTTCGGTGGCCCCAGTGTTGAAACCGATGGTGACACGCGGATTGCACGCCTTGAAAGATGCGGCACTGACACAAGGCAAAGAATTTCTCCAAAATGTCATCATCGACAAACAAAACCCTAAAGAAGCCTTCATGAGGGCTGGCAAAAATGTCTTGCTGCAAACGGGCAAAGACATTTTGGGCCGACGAGAGACACCTATAAATGCCCTGCACGCTACCGAGTCAAGCATTCAGCAAGGACAAGGCAGAAAGAGACGACGAAGAAGAAAACACCCTTTCACCAGACTTCAAGCGAGAAAGGCCAAGAAAAGAAGAACCGTTCGAGACTTAGACGTTTTCGATTATTGAAACACAGCAACAACAAAAAATGATGCACCGAGAGTCTTGTGCTTGTTCCAAGACGGAACTGGATCTGTTTGCCATGCCCCCCACCATGATGACGATGCAAGAATCCCAATGGGTGGAATTTCATCCCGTCTCCTCACTGACCGATTCCGCTCCCATCGAGTTTGAAATCAAAGGACAGCCCGAAGATTACATCGATCTGAATAGCAGTTACTTGTACTTGAAAATCCAAGTTCTAGATAAGGATGGTAATGAAGTAAAAGACGATGACGAAATAGGTCCCGTCAACAATTTCATGCATTCCTTGTTCAGTTCAGTGGATTTGTACTTGAATAACAAACTAGTCAGCAGCAGCATGGATACTTACCCTTACCGTGCCTACTTGGAAAATCTCTTGACGTACGGAATAGATGCCAAGGATAGTCATCTCAATGCCTGTGTGCTGTGGGTAGCTGACGAAGCGGGCAAGTTAGAAAAAACAGATACATCCAATTCCAGCTTTGAGGCAAGAGCAGACAAAATCATAAACAAGAAAAGTTTAGAACTGATGGATCGTTTGCATTTGGACATGTGGTTGCAAGAGAAATATTTGCTGAACGGGGTGAATGTCCGCTTGAGACTGAATCGCAGCAGTGCCGCTTTCCATTTGATAGCTGCTGATCCTACTAAGCCTCCTAAAAGCATAATCCAGGAGGCCAAACTCTACGTACGACGCGTAGAAGTGTTACCTAAAGTGGCAAACGACATCAGTCAAACGTTGAGCAGAACGACTGCCAAGTATCCCATCCGACGTGTGGAAGTGAAAACGTTCACCATTTCAGCTGGACTGCAATCCATAACCGAAGATCATCTGTTCCAAGGACAGTTACCCAAACGTTTAATCCTTGGTATGGTCTGGAATTCAGCCTTCAACGGAACCTTCAATCAAAATCCTTTCAACTTTCAACACTTCAACGTGAAGAAAGTCGAAGTCAGTCGTGATGGCAAGACCTTGTGTACCCGACCTTTCGAACCTGACTTTGATCCCAAAAACAAGAATTACTTGAGATCGTACTTGTCCCTGTACGAAGCCACCGGTCAGTTAGGAACCAACACCAGTCACGGCATTGAGTATGACGATTATGCAGGAGGCTATGCTTTGTGGGCTTTCGATTTCACTCCAGACCAAGGCAGCGACGAGGGACATTTCCACCCTATAAAATCTGGCCAGATTCGTGTGGAACTTCAGTTTGCAGAACCGCTGAAACAGACAGTGAACGTCATCCTGTATGCAGAATTCGATAATACCATAGAAATCAACAGTTTGAGAGAAGTCATTCTAGATTATTAGAAAGCCATGGAAGACTGTTATCCCTCTTTACCTAGTGGAGAAACTTTGGAGATGGAATGTAAGGAGACCGTGGAAGGAGAAGAATCTCAAGACAAAGACGAAGAAGATATCATGATGAAGTCGAGATGGCCAGAACAAGAAGCCCATTTAGTCTGCTGTTTTGCCAAACACTTGGTCGACAAAATGACGGAATTGATCAAGAAAAATTGCTATGGATGTCAAAACGATCATCCCAGTCAAATTCAACACGATAAATGCCTGATGTTGAGTCAAGAAGAAAAATTGGACGAGTATCTGGACGAAGCTTGGAGTCTCATCTCGAAGAAAGACGTGTTGCACCAGTGGTATAAAGACTTGCGTGAACATTCTTGTCCAGCATTAACCACTCAAGAGATCCATCGTATCGAAGCTCTCCTGAATCAGAGTGAGGAAACAGAACGAATAACCGTTTATTCGTCAGACATTTTCAAGCAAAAAGTCAGGATCGAATTGACGACTTATTATTACCTGTGAAGAAGAAAACAAACACAAAACAATGGATACCTGGGAACTTTATTACCTTTTGAACCACAGTTCGTATACGTCTTCTTGGAATCCCGTCGTCTGTGCTAAAGATGAACTCCCTCATCGCAAACCTAAAGACCATCAAGCTTACGTGATCAACACGGACGACAGTCATCTCCCAGGAACCCACTGGGTAGCCGTTTACTTTCCTCAAGAAGGCTGTGTGGAATATTTCGATTCGTACGGATTGCCCCCTTTGGAAGACGATATCATCGACTTTATGAGAAGAAATGCTCAAACCACCCGATTCAATAACGTGAAATTACAAGGCACAGATTCCTTGGTGTGTGGACAATATTGTGTGTATTTTCTGCATCATCGCAGCCTGGGCTATTCCTTAGAACATTTAGTGACTCATTTTGATCCTCGTTCTTCTGCTAGAAACGATGTGAAAGTAGATCGATGGTTTTGTGACCATTATGCTTATCTTTTGTCTCAAGCTAGGAAACGTAGTGTCCATCAATGGCCTAATGATTTCCAACAGTGGAAATCACAATTTCATTCCCAACGTTGTCAGCCTTGTTTAAAGTAGATTGTATTTGAAAAAAAATTGTTTGATGTTATAGTGTTGGATTATTGTTAAAAATGTTGTTGTTTAGTGTTAAGTGATTTTTTGAATAAAAAATGTTGTGTTTAGAAAAAATGCCTTTGTCTTTTGTTTAGCTATAAGAATGTTGGATTGATGCTCTTTCATTTCTTACTATCCCTCTCATGAACGTTGCGGCTCGAAAACCGTGTGGGGATGTTTTCCTTCACGTCCGCGCTTTAACTTTAAGAACTGGGTTGTTCCCAGTCTAGCCATCCATTGTCGACTCATCCTCCTAAGAAGATGTGCTCCAAACTAGCTAAGCTCAACGAAGCCTACGTGAATTTGCATAGGGTCAGACACAGTCTGATACCGAAACCAGAAGAAATAGAGAATGTGAGAATGTTAAAAATCACTGAAGACCTGATAGAAGAGCTCTTCAGAGAAGAAATGGACAGGGAGAAAGAAGAATGGACAGAGAAGTACAGACTTCAGAGACAGCAGCAACAGCAGCAACAACAGCAACAGCAGCAGCAGCAACCTGAAGCTGACAGAGGCTTTGTCGATTGTCGTATCGACACCAAAGAATTCTTCTTCTCTTTCCGAAGAAGCAGACCTATTGCCAGAAAGTCTATCCTCAGAGGACATCGCATTCTTAGAAACTGAAAAAAGAATGCCATAGCAAAAAAAAAAAAACAGCCCTTTTCAGGGCTACCCAATACTCTAGAAAAGAAATAACTATTAATTTGCCAATGTGCGTAGGTAGAGTAGTGTGAAAATAAACACTAACTCTTTCTTTAAAAATATGAGGGTATGTGTTTGTGTGTTTGTGTTTGTAAGTGATAAAGTAGGTTGGTGTGGATAGTAGATTAAAATGATGTTAGTTTTTTGGGCTGTTTGAGGTGTATATTTGGGGTTAGATTGGATTGCTTTGCGTATGTGGATAGTCTATTGAAGTGATGGGTAGCATAAAAAAGTGAGCGAGTGTTTCTTTTAGGTCCGCGCGTTGTTCTGGTTAATGATCTAGGTAAGATGAATTTTATGTTTTTAGGGGGATGTTTTCCTTCACGTTCGCGCTTTCAGTATAAATTGAAACTCGTTCGGCAGTCCAGCTACCCTTGTTGATTGATCAACACAGCCAGAAGAATGACTAGCAGAATAGTGAAACTGTTAGAACTCCAGATGCACCTGGAATATGCCAGGCGGATAGTAAACGAACTATCAGCGGAGGCTATAGTAGAAGAAGCAAGAGTAAAGAAGGAAGAAGAGGAGAGAAGACAGAGGGAAGAGGAGGAAAAGAAAAGAGAAGAGATGATGTCGTTTAATATTCCTGAAACAGAGGATTGGGGTGCTGAAGCGAATCATCCTCCCTCTGCGCTCCCCAGAAGAAAGGTGAAAGAAGACTGGGGAAGAAGATGCGTGTGCGGCGCCAGGCCAGGAAGGTGCAACCATTAGATAGGTGCATCTGGAGTTTAAAAAAACAGCCCTTTTCAGGGCTACCCAATACTCTAGAAAAGAAATAACGATCGATTTGCCAATGTGTGTAGGTAGAGTAGTGTGTATATAAACACTAACTCTTTTTTAAGATAGTGTGAGGGTATGCGTTTGTGTGTTTGTGTGTTTGTAAGAGCTCAGGTATGTTTGTGTGAATAGTAGATTATGGGTTTCTTAGCGTATGTGAAGAGTATAGTTAGGGTTTTATTATATGAAATGAGAAAGTAGGGGGATGTTTTCCTTCACGTCCGCGCGATGTTTGGTCATCATCTAGGTAAGATCCATTTTATGTTTTAGGGGGATGTTTTCCTTCACGTTCGCGCTTTTCGTATAAGAACCCACAGTATTAGTTGTTCAAACCATTCTGCAAAGAATACAAAGAAGATGGCGTCAAACCAAATGGACAAATTACAAACCTTGCAAGACGTTTTAGACAACTTAGGAATAATGGAACAGATGCTATTAAGACTCGTTGAAGACCATTATTCCTATAGTCCCCATCGTGTAAAGATGGAAATTAACAATTTAAGGAAAGCAAAGGACAAGATTAGTGGTGTCATGAAAGAGATGAAGGAGGAGAAGGAGGATGAAGAGGAAAAGATAAGAATAAGAACATGGAACGAAAAAATTGAAAAAGAAGAGGAAAATGAGAAGAGGAAGAAAGAAGAAGAGGAGGAAGAGAAGGAGAAAAAAAAGAAGAGAAAGAGTGTTGGAGATAAAATAAGAAGTTGGTGGAGGAAAAGAAGAAATTAGAAGAAGAAAACCCAAAGGCCCTTTTCAGGGCCAGCCATATTTCTCGAAAAGAGATAGTCTTTGAATTGCCTACCCCTTTTTTAAAATTTAAATTTAAATTTAAATTTAAAAAAAACTTTTTTTAAAAAAAAAAATCCCATGTTAAATTCCCCTTGTACGTAAAGTGTCCCACGATTTTTCTCCATGTTAAATTCCCCTTGTACGTAAAGTGTCCCACGATTTTCTCCATGTTAATTCCCCTTATACGTAAAGTGTCCCACGATTTTTCTCCATGTTAAATTTCCCTTATACGTAAAGTGTCCCAAGGGTGTTTTTAATGCTAATTCCCATTATACGTAAAGTGTCCCCCTTCACTACTTATATGGCAAATTTATCTACCACCGCCCCGTCAAATTAACTTCTCGCGCTTTGATGTCAGCGTACCTAATGAAGTTCATCAGGCTGATATACTATTTCTGCCGCATGACAACGGTTACAAATACGCGCTAACCGTAGTTGATGTTGCGAGTCGATACAAACAAGCGGAGCCGTTAAAAACAAAGTCAGCAACTGAAGTAGCCGCTGCGTTTGAAAGAATTTATCGAAGAGGTCCTCTGCGCTGGCCAAATCTATTACAAGTTGATCCCGGTAGTGAATTTCGCGGCGCTGTTTTATCAACGCTGAAACATCATAGCGTCGCGATACGACGAGGTCATACTGCGCTACATCGTGATCAGGCAATTGTTGAACGATTCAATCGGACTCTCGCTGAACGGTTATTTGGATATCAATACGCGAAGGAATTCATCCAAGAAAAACGATCTCGTGAATGGGTCAAAAGGTTGCCAGGCGTAATTGCAGTGTTAAATAACGAGATTACCCGAGCAATCAACATGAAGCCCAGCGACGCGATTAAATACGAGTATATACCCGGAAGATCAAAAATAAATAGCGTTTCCAAGCCGATTCTCGGCGATGTCACTGTTAGATATCTATATGAACCAGGAGAGCTTGAAGGCGGTAAAAAAAGAGCTACTGATCCTATTTGGAGTGTTACCACACATAACATATCAACGATAACACGATCAACTGGTAGACCACCGATCTATAGACTAGATTCAACTGCCCCACAGCGGGGGTTTACACGCGAGCAACTACAAGTGATACCTGACGATACTCAATTACCCCCGCGTGGTCTTAACTAGCGCCGTTGCGTCTATTGCACTCAAGACAGGTCAACCTCACATTGGTTTTGACATGACCGAGACTGTTATCGATCCTGTCCACGGTAAATTGGCGAGCGTCTTTATCCGAATAACGCCAACGCATTACACAATTACAACTCGCGCAGTGATTATTCTGTTGTTGTCGTAACGCAATTATTAATTCGGCATCAATATCAAAACGCCGCTGTTTTTTTTTATCCTGTTGGCGGTAACCCGAGAGTTTTCTATCAATGACGCTTGCATCGATGATGTCGTTGTCGTCACTGGCTTCGTCACTGACTCCGTCAACAACAATTCTTCGAAGTTGATTTATCCTTCGTACTCGGGACACTGCAAGATAGACTAGATTTGACCATTCGATGCGATTATCAACCATCCAAACAATTGTGTCCGTGATGGTTAGTCCCTGCGAGGAATGTATTGTCGTTGCGTATCCTAGCGTCCACGGGGATTTATCAGCACGTAGCGCGTCCTCGACGACGCTGATATCAACGAGCACGATATCATTCAGCACGAGAATTTGTTTTTTTGTCCCTGACGCTGTCGGGCCCGGGATTTCAACTTCAATGTTCTGCCGCCGTGTGTCCGCGGGTCTATAACATAACGGCACTGGACGCGTTGGAAACTTTTCCTTATGCAACGTAAACAACTTCCGCTGAAGTGTGTCTCTGACTATCTTTCTACTCGCTACAATCAAATCGTTTGGTCTCCATGTTTCCCAGAATTCATTTAACGGCGTTTCCGGAATCACCTCGCGGATTATTTCACACTGAATTCTATCCGGCTGTAATCTGATTAATTTTTTAACCTCGCGCAGTTGTTCATCAAGTGCTCGGTAATCAGTATCGGTTTCTTCATAATAGTCCACAAAATCCCTTAACCAATCATGTGGACCCTCGCCGACAAATGGTGGTGGTTGGCCATGATCCCCACACATGATTACCGCTGTATTCGCGAGCAGCAACCACTCAAGAAACATTTGTAAAGTATCTAACGAAACAGTACATATCTCATCCCAGATGATAACCTCAGGAATAAATTTTTCACCCATTCGATCAGGAGTCCACTCACCGCCGCTGTATCGAAAAAAGCTGTGATAAGTAACGGCGTCAACATTTCGTTGTTTTATTTCTCGCGCTAGTCTATGGGTCGGTGTAAGCACGATTATACTTGCCCGCGTTCGAAATAATTCAATTGCCCGAGTCGTCTTTCCTGACCCGCCACAGCCGCTTAAATAAACCGTCTTGTGCCTACAAATTGGATCAGAACACGGTGGTGCATTAGACCATTCTGACAATTTATCACCGCGTAAGTAGTTGTTCTCAACGGTGACATCTGCTGACGGGGAATAATCGCGTCGTATTTCATTTTTAATTCTCCATATACCCCAACTCTCGTCCGGACTAGTAAACTCGGCTATGTTTCCCTTATACTTTACGTCAATATAAAATGAATCAACTGCTACTCTAACCGCGGTGTCGGGGAATCTATTTATCATCGAGAATAAATTGATAGCGGCATAACCCAGCATAGACGCCCTCAAATGTGGATATGCCGGGCTGTCTCCGTCGCTGTAGGTAACAACTGTACCCAACCTTGTTCCATTGGACAAGAAAGCTGTTTTGCAGTTCACGTATTTATTTTTCGCCACTGCGTCCTTGATTACGAAATCATATTCTGCGTCATCTATAATCAGCCGTGAGCAATATCGTTTGTAGTCGCAGTTTTTTCCACCTTGTGTGAACTTACCAATTATTCTTCTACCGAGATCTTTTGCCTCGCGGTTTCGTTGGTTGAATATCTTTTTGGACCATTCGACGATATATTCCTCGTCGGCATCGATGTGTTTTCTGGACTCGTCAATTATGCTATCTAGACGCTCCGGTTCTGGTAACCAGACTTCAGTCTGCGCCCGGTATGATACAATCGCGTCACTGACAATCAACGATACAAGCATGCTACAATCAATCATATACCGTAGTAGCGCTATTGGCAGCCACTTCTTTTCAGCCATGTGTCTACCAATCCAAATATAGCAACAGCGATGGAGTCCTGCCGCGAATTCAAATGATACTATGCGAGCGAATCCGGTTAAATCAAAATCAGGCAGTGGTCCATTAATAGCAACACGAGTCATTTCATGTCTGGGGTGTCCAAATCGTTTGAAATACTCAGCGGCGGATCCATACCCGAGAAAACTCGCTGGATAACAGGCAACCATATCAACCGAGATCATAGCGTCGCGGTTGTATTCAGTGTTCCATAGTCCACCGTGATAGTATTCCAAACAACTGGATTGTACATCCGGTAGAAATTCCCTGCGCGTTGGTCTCCACGCATTTTTCCTTGCTGCAACATGAGCCGCAACCGATGGAATCGTAAAACAATTTGTTAGCAGTTGTTCATCATGCTCCTCAAATTCTATGGCGGTTTTTTTCATCCTGTTGTGAAATGCTTCAGTGCGATATAATTCACCGTTTGGTCTTACAAACTGATCAAAGGTATCCGCATCGTTTTCAGCGCTGCGAAGTAACCACACTGATACAGGGTCGTTTTTACACAAGTAGGCAATAGCATCAAATAGTTTCCTCTCCGCGAGAAAACCATCCCGGGAGAATTCTTCTCCTAAAAATTCTTCGGGTATATACTTTACTGTTCTATCCCGTGGAAATATTGTAATCGCGGGCGTCCATGCGTGTTCGTTATGATCAATAATTTTGATTGGGGCTCCATTTGATTTGTACTTTGATTCGTATAATACTTCACCGGTTATCGTTGTAACGGTTATTGGAAATCTCAGCGATGTTTCTAATCTCGCTATGTCGCTGATGGTTGCTCCACGCTCTTTTACGGTTAGTTCCCACTGGTTAATTTTGCTACGTCGTAAATCAGTCAATTTGTTTCCTCGACATGCATTTGTAAAATGCTCTATTACTCGTTTTGCTACACAATTTATCCCCGTTGACTGTCTCATTGGTTTCAGTTTTCCGATATCAGGTTTCTTATTTAACGGGTATATTCCATAAACAACTGCTGTTTCAGGATACGCTCGTTCATAGTATGGTTTGTCAATTCCGGTTAACAACCCCGGCTTGGAGTCGCGGCTAACAGTGACTGTTTTCTTGTCGCTGAGAACTGGTTCAAATTTATCACGTATGATCCAATCACCTGATTCCACCCGGACAATAAATTTTACTCTGAAGAAATACCTTTTACCGTCAAGTTGTGATATTATCGTTGCTGCGCGGTTGTCGTTCATGGTAGCATCAACAACACCATCAATTCGAAATGTTGACCAACTATGAGATGCACCATCACGCTTGAATTCATTGATACAATCGCGTATTTTATTCAACAGGGTTCTATCGTTTATTAATGCTTTTGGTGTGTCCTTGAGGACTCTATCGAGATTAAACCTAATATTTTTCCAGGGCTTAATTGCTGCTAATCTCTCAAACTCATCCATATAATTAAAACAAGTATTTAAATAAAAGAATATAGTATAATGAATAAATGCAAATGGTTGATGATTGGGTCGACAACCCCGTGCAATAAATCATGCAGAGGTGAATTCTGCGGGTATTATTTACAAAGCGTTCGTAATGGTTCTCTTGGCCCCCTCCCGTGCTTGGTTTGCCACGTTGGTGTAAGAGGAAAATCGCAGTTGTGTATTAATTGTGGCGGAAAGCGATACAGGGAACTAAAACGCTATTATGACAAACGAATTAAAAACGCCGTCATTGACCCCACCGCCGACTTCGTCATCAAAACCCCCCAAGACTATGTTGAAAGATTTATAATTAAACCAAATAATAAATTAGACAAGTAGTATTATTATACAAATGGACCAAGAGTTCAGACCTCACCCTGTGTTTGTCAATTACGAGGCATCTCGCGACGGCGTTGTTAGAAACCGCAGACTGAAGAAGCCGGTTGGTACCGTAAATAATCACGGATACTTGCGATTTAATGCTGGGAAAAAAATCTGTCTTATTCACAGGATGGTATATGAAGCGTTTAACGGACTGATCAACGACGGTCTCGTTATTGATCACATTGATGGATGTCCTCAAAATAACAGACTGTGTAATCTAAGAGCTGTTACACCGAGTCAAAATTCCAAATTTGGAAAAACAGGAGGGATGAGAAAGGCAAAACCCGTAAAGTCATTTGATACAATAACGCACGAAGAAAAAATATTTCGCTCTATGAATGCGGCTGGTAAATACTTCGATATTTGTAGTAAATCAGTTCGAGATGTTGCAGAGAATATAACTAGAACAGCGATCTCAAAAAAGACCGGACACAGAATTCGATTTTCATATATAAATATCAGCGAGTGACAAGGCCACCGGCGCCCATGGCGCTGACGAAGTCGCCATGACAGTGTGAAACGTTATAATCAATAAATTGTCTGTTCCGGAAGAAAATAAATTATTAAACACCTCGGGATTGATACACGGGGTTCATTTTTTTTTATTTAAAAACAAGATGTTTTATAAGAATAATGAATATCGAAGACATCAATAATATAATAGCCGAGATTTCAAAATTAAAAAATCAAGGAATTGAATTATCTGATGGTCTCGACAGAGAAAAAATATTATCCGATTATGAGATTATTAACGAACAATCGAAACGGGGGCGTTTTACCCTGGCCCGCGAGTACTTTTTTATAAAACGATTACAACATACGATTAATGAAAACTTGTACCACAATGACGCAAATGCATTCATTGGACTATTTACTGCCGTTGAAATAATACGAAAAAAACTTGGACGTGTTTATGAACGACGCCGGGAGATTTCTAGTAAGATCAAAAACATTAGAAGGATTATAGACGGAGCCTCCGATGTCACACTCGGCGAGAAATTAGAAATTGCGGAGCAATTGCAATAATGGTAGGCGAATCACTTACTACTCGGCTAGCCAGAGAGCGGCTAGCAGCGCTTAAAAAGTTCATACCGTTACGAGACAGGGTCCGAGAACAACTTCAAACGCGGCAACAAATGCAAACTGATTTTGCTGTTGGAAGTGAACAACTCTTTGCCCCGGTAACTAAAGCGACTAAGGATGTTACAGCGGCAACAGAACGAGCAATATATGGAGATATTCCTAAGGAGGGCGAACGGAAAGAGGCACCTCTTCTTCCTGTACTTGAAAAGATAGCAGCAGAGACAGAACAAACACAGCAACGGATAAAACAACTTTCCAGTGATATAAAAACCCAACGAGAGTATGAACGATTAGCTGATATTGATGATTCTGAACAGGGTGATGTTGGTGAATCTCAAAAAATTTCCTCTCAAAGAGGGATTTCCTTTGTAGATAAACTCACTGAAATGGCTATAACACAAATAAAACGACCTCAATTACTGAAATCCGACGATTATAGGGTTTTTGGTAATTTTGCCGCTCAAAGCTATCATTCAAGAAAAGACTTTTTAAAAGACGAGTATAAAAACAGTAATATAAAACGAGATGACTGGGTTAATTGGTTGTGTAAAACGAATAAAGGGATTGATCGCTTGGATACAAAAGAATTGAAATATAAAGAATTTAAAAAAGGAATTGATGATTATGATATACGACAACAACAAGAAATACAACAACAGCAAGAACAGCAAAAGGGAGAAGTCCGAAAAAAACGTCGAAAAAAAGCTGGTTCTAAAAAAACAAGCGGAGAGGGGTATCCAAGTGGTAGTGGTCTAGTTGAAAACGCTAGTGTTACCTGTCCTGGTAGTGTTCTCAGTGATATATCACGGCTAGAAATACTAATCGGAGGAAAACGAGCCGGAAATAACTCTACGGAAATAATCAATGAGGCCGCTGATATTTGCAAGCGTTTATTTGCAGGCGGTATCATGGACATTAATGCATATCGAACGCTCATAGACGAGCTTGTGGATGATTAATTGGAAAACTGGTGTTTTTAATAAGGATGATCATACACTACAACCATGATAAACCAGTACTCGTCTACGTGGTAAACTCGCGATTGCCTGTTTACAACGCGTACTATGGAGATGGTCTTGGTAGCACCATTGCGGGGTTATTTACAAGAATGGCTCCAAAAGTAGCGCCGTTAGCCAAACAATTAGGAATGAAGGCTATTGATGTTATTCGTGATAAGGGTATTAGTGCCATTGGAGATGTTGCCGGAAAGGCGCTTTCAGCCGCGCGGGACAAACTAATGTCATTGGTGAGGAGAAAAAAACAGATGCCATCAATGACAGTGATGCCTGCAAATGTCAGTAAAGTAATAAATAACGCCGTGGAAGAAAAATTAGAGTCGTTGGCGGCGACGACCTCGCCAATGGCGACTTCGCCATCCACCGATGCGTCAACCAACGCGCTCATGAACGCAATAGCGGGGGAGTGGTCTTAAACAGAATTCAAAGAATTTACGACGAAAAAATCGCAATTGAAAACATCAACATGATAAATAATAAAATGTTCGCGCGTACCGCTGATCCCGCGTTTGATATGGATGCCCCAGTGCGCAGGGATGATTCTGTCCGTGATTATCAATATTATTCTTATTATGCAGCACAACCCGACCTACGATCGCGAATTGAACTTCAAGTCCAAGATACCAGTAAATACTTTCTGCCGTGTGAAGCGTTTATCGAAATCGAGGGAGAACTCGTGACAAATGCTGCCGATAATGCACCATACGCAGATGACAATCGTGTTCGAATTGGCTTTGTCAACAACGGTATCATGGCGTTATTTGAGAGCGCCAGATATCTTATTGACGGGCGAGAAATTGAATCAATAGAACGCGAGGTTGATGTTGCAACAACGAAAATTGGGTTAGCGAGATACTCGGATGATTATACAAGATCGGCCGGTCCATCTATGATGTTTGCGAAGGACTCCGCCGATAACGCTGATCATCTTCAGTACGTCAACGTGCTGGTGGAAAGAGATACCGCATTTGCTAATCAAGCTGAAGCAGCCAATCCAGACCGCAGGGCAAGACCGGGCGCTGAGTTCAATATTATGAAAAGTCTTAACGATAATTACAATATGGGATTCGCAGCACGAGTAACAATGTTGCAAAGACCACGCCGACAGTTTTCATGCGCGATTCCACTCCATCACATATTTGGATTCTGCAGAAATGTCAGGAAGGTTATCTATGGGGCTAAGCATACAATCGCGCTAACGCGAAGGGGGGATGATAACAATGCAATATGGCGTGCTGCTGGCGTCGCTGCCGGTAAAGTCATTTTAACTAAAATGGCATTGTGGATGCCGGTGCTGACTCCATCAGTTACCACGGAAGCACGATTGTTAGCATTTATGGAACGGGGGGGAAATCGTTGTTGAGTTGGCTAGCGGTAACAACTGATGCTAAAGAGGATAACGTCGCCGATACGTTTACATGGCACCTGGCATCAAAACAGGGTGTTTCAGCCCCGCGTCATATATTCATAGCGCTACAGAATAGGGAACGATTGGGCAGTCAAGAACACAGCCATATGATATTTGATCAATTAGGAGTCAGGGATGTTTCGCTGAGAATAAACGGACAACAGGAACCATCCGAGGATATACAACTTAATTACGGCGACAACCATATCGCACGTGTGTACCATCGATTGCTGTCATATATGGGTCGTGATCAAAACGTCGACACTGGTTTGCAAATATCACAATTTGATTTTAAAAAGCTGTATCCGATTTATTATTTTTCGTTGGAACATCTTGATTTAACGAGACAATCCGTCGTTGATATACACTTCCGAGCTCGTATAGCCCCGGGTGGTGTTAATTACAGAGCGGTTGCTGTCATTCTCAGCGATAAATCAATGCTGCTAGAAGGCGTTGGTGGACGAATGAGAATCGTTGATGCGCCAGTGGAAAACATGTAATTGAAAGCACAAAACGCGTTTACAATAAAATGTCGTATAGTGTCGTCAGTGTAGAGTTGACTGATGGTCAAGTCAAGAAATTACGATCAAAGTCGGCTAAACAATGCGGGGCCACAATAACGCTGAAGCCGTCACAGATGGCGGGTGCTAATCATAAGATATCGTTGACGGCGCGTCAAATAAAACATTTCAATGATGCGATGAAGAATAAAAAGGGTGTTCAGATAGATTTCTCGGCCGCAGCGATTAAAAACATGGAAAAGACCGGTGGGATATTTCCGCTGTTAGCTGCGATTCCAGCGTTGATTGCCGCGGCCGCACCAGCAGTGGCTAAGGCGGCGGCGTTAGGAGCCGTTGCTACCGCGGCGGGAATGGCATTAAAGAAGGCAACCGGGAAAGGCTATAAAAAAAACGACCCGTAGCCGGAAAGGGTCTAAGACTACCGGGGACCCCGTATTCATGGTATTCGGGAAAGGGTCTAAGACTACCGGGAACCGTTTAATGACTCCTATGTCTAATTTTGATTTAATAGACGCCGCAAACGCGCTAGCGATAAAAAACTTCAGAGGTGTTTTTATGAGGGATCAATTACCGGCGGCACCAAGGAATATTGAAACAGGCATAATTAACCTCGATGGGTCCTCCGGAGCGGGAACTCTTTGGGTTGCATACGCGATTGATCCGCGTGCAATCGTCTATTTTGATTCATACGGGTTAGCCCCGCCGAACGAGTTCATGCGGTATATCCGGGCGTGTTCAGCCCGGGTATTTTATTCCACTCTGCCAACACAGCGATTAAGCGACCCACCGATATGTGGCCGTGAGGTATTGAACGTACTTGCGGCGATTTCATCATCGCGAAAACCACCTCATGTGGTTGTAAACGAATACACTAGTGGGGTCGTAGAGGCCCGGCGGGTTAATTAAAAACACCGTTTTTTTTTACAATAACGATGATTGATATCTGGGGACGACCGGTTTCGGCGCTGAAAAAGCCCACGGAAACGGCCGCCGCCGACATAAAAAAACTAATCGAGGATGAAATCGCTGATACGTTGAATCTAACAAGTGTTGACCCGGGCGAAATAGTTGTATTTCAAGACCGCCAGGGTAAATTGAAATCCGGTAATGTGTCGCTGAATGACGTTTTAATACGACAGCGTGATGCCGCCGAGGGCGCTATCGCGTTGTATACCGGCGACGGACGACTCAAACCGGGTGAACATCTATCGACGATAACATTAGTCAAAGACGGTTTTATAAGGTTAGATAGATCAGTGACCGAACTTGACGCGCGGGTGAATAAATCTGCCACCGAGGTGAAAAAATCTGTCACCGATATACAACTCACTACCGCTAGTTTTTTTGGGACCCCGACGGTAACCGAACCGAATCTTGCAACAATAAAAAATACTATTTCGGAGTTTACAACGCTGTCGGGCCAATTTTACACGTTACGAAAAAATGTTAACAGGATCGATGACAACTTTGATAAATTCTTTGGTAAAAAAAATACCAAGCTGGATGAGATTACAACAACTATAAATGATATCACTGCGTATAGACAGGAAATAGAAACAATCAAAACTAATGTTGCAACGAGCAAAGGGAATGTAGACGCGCATGAACGAGAAATAGGAATAATCGGCGCTAATGTTGCAACGATCATAAATAATGTAGACTCGCATGGACGGAAAATAGAAACAATCAAAACTGATGTTACAACGATCATAAATAATATGGACGCGCATACACAGGAAATAGGAACAATCAAAACTGATATTGAAGCGAACAAAAAGGGTGTAGACGCGCATACACAGGAAATAGGAACAATCAAAACTGATATTGAAGCGAACAAAAAAAATGTAGACGCGTATTGGCGGGGAATAGGAATAATCAAAACTGATGTTGCAGCGAACAAAAAAGGCATAGACGTGCATACATATGAAATAGGAACAATCAAACTTGATGTTGCAGCGAACAAAAAAAGTATGACCGAGAATACACGGGAAATAGAAACAATCAAAACTGATATTACAGTGAACAAGATTAATATAGACGGGTATGCACAGAATATAAGAACAATCAGAGCTGATGTTGAAGCGATTAAAGACGGACTACCGAGAGTAGCAGAGCAATTCGAAAAAATAAAAAACCCTCATGAGAACATCATCAACACAGTATACACAATTCGGCATGGATCATTTGATTGGACTCCTACACAGAATATATTAAATATTACCGCAACTGTTAAGGGTATTTATCGATTGACACTGGTTTCAATGATGCAGTTTAATATATTATCGTTTAGTTCATCCGGGTTTAACAATACAATATCAACAATTATAGACAGGAGCGCAACTGAACGGTTTACAATTTATGCCGTTGATAGAAATCTAGCCGGGGCAAACATTACATGGTATGTGGAATTTGTAGCAAATCTAAGTAATTAAAAACACTAGCTCTTTTAAAATAAAAATGACCACCAAGGAAATTGAATCAGAGGTATCACCGACGTCACATCAATATCGATTCGATACCGCAAAAGAATTTTCCGCGAACTTGAAAACGCTTTCCGAACAATACCGTGTAAAAATAAAAAAATACCGCCGAAAAATAACCGCCATCGACGCGGTCGTGTACTCGGTGTCGGGTATAGTAGCCGGTACCGGTGTTATTTTATCCACGGTGACCACGACATCCCCGATCGCTGTTCCAATCGCTATCTCCGCAATGACAACAGTTGCTGGAGTCGCCAACGCAATCACTAGGAAGATATCATCGTGTTTTCAGAAAAAACTCAACGAGTATACAGTAAAACATCAAATAGTATCCGACGCGTACTCGAAATTATCCGGGTTGATCTCGTTGTCGATTGATAATTTGTTCGTATCCGATGTTGTATTCTCCACGATGGTCCAGTTGTATAGCTCCGCGATGTCAAAAATCGAGGATTTTCAACTGGAAGCCGGAACCACTTCAATGGGCTCTGGTTGTTGAAATTAGACACTAAAGACAACGAATAATAATAATGTCGCTGAACCCCGAAGGGTTTCAATTACTTCAGCGGATCGCGGAGAACACCACTCCGGTACAAACAAGTATGATATCGATAACGTCAACAAAACCCGAATTCAGTGTGAACTTTCCATCACCGGTTCCAGTGAAGGAAATAGCGCTGGCAAAATTGCGAATATATCACAGTTGGCCTAATATCCGAGCGGACGCATTTAACGGACAACAACCCAATAACTCGCTGGTTTTTGCACGGACAAATAAACCCAATGGGACCCCAGACTGGGAGGAGGTTACAATACCAACTGGGTCATACCAAATAGAACAAATCAATAAAGAATTTCAACGCAGGATAAAATCGATCACAGGAAAGGAATCAAAAATCGCTATTACGGTTCATGAACCGACGTTATCGTCGACGATTGAAATAAGCACACCGGGGTGTATGGTTGATATCTATAACAGTTCAATAAGAACCATACTAGGATGGCCTGAGAATCCACCTCATGGAATCGCCGCAGACTTGTACACGAATGAGCAATCGTATCATGAGATTAATCCCAGTTATCGAGATAGTTTGTCTATTATGAAAAAAGCGCTCCCATACGGCAGGTTTTTATTTCAAAACAGAAATACCATTGAATGGTATTTTACGCATAGGGAAACTCCTGAATCGCTCATCGAGTCCATATTTAATTTAAATGATATCACTGATGCGTTTGCCGAGATTAATCGTAATTACCGATTGCAACTAGAACAACTACAGAAAACAAAAGCACGAAAACACGTTGAGGTGTTAAATCAACTTATATCAGACATGGAATATATCAACAAACGAATCGTCGAGATAATATCCGTTAGCGGAGCTGATAATAAACAAGAATTCCTAACCGAGTATAATATCACAGAAGCCGATTTACCCGATTTCAGGCTTCCAGGATACAACGCGCCAGAACTAAGAAAGTCTCTTAATGATTTTCTCAGGCCATCAACTTATATCCTCAGACACGATAACGGAGATGATGGTAGGCATATTGCTCCATACAACGTAAATATCGCATCGGTGATAGCGATCAATCTTGTGTGTGATGCTATCGAAGGGAGTTACCAGGTGGATACCAAGCAATCAAATCAGGCTCAACAGGGGTATATCCTTTATTCATTTTCACCAACAGCCCCTCCGGGATTTTTAATCGTTGAGAGTCCGATTAATCCGGTCTATATGCGATGCCATGATCGGTTTTTAACGAGAATTAATTTTAGAATTACCGATCAGTCAAATAACCTAATTGATCTACAGGAGGAGGAGTTAGTGATCACTCTGTTTGTAAGATCATAGCAGCAGAGGGGGCGATGACATCGACGCGGTCGTCGATGTGTTTACCGGACGCTGACGACGCTGGGGATCAGCGCGCAGAAGGTGTTAATTAAACCAAATGACGATTGGACGATCCCCCAACGACGACGTCGTTTTTTTTTTACCAGGCGCTGACGACACTAGATCGTTGAGTTGCAGAAAGTATTAATTGAGCCAAATGACGTTTGGACAAAATGTCGGATTCGCCCCCTTTGCTGCTAAACATGCATTGTATTTACAATTAAAAGATAAAATATAATCGCGTTCTAAACATTTTATCATTTTATTTAAAAAGTATTTATCTTACAAGCACCCTAACACATTCAATAAAAACATTTTTTAAAAATCAACATCATGATATCTAGCATTGGGGCATCATGCCATAGCCCTGTAGCATGATGTCCCACCCAGTCATGCTATCCTGACACCAGGCTGACCAGTCCTAACGCTAACCTCTTAATGCTGAGCGACTAGCGAGGCAGCTATTAGTACCATTTATTAAACATAAATAAACCGCGACCTCCCGCATCAGTCTTTCTTATGACTCTGCCAGGTTTCGAACCCGCGACCTCCCTCATCCGAGGCAAACGTTCTAAGCACTAGGCCACCGGAACAATCTTATTTTTATTTGTGACCGTAGTGATTAACACAATGTCGTTGGTCAACAATTAAATAATGTATTGCAGGTTTTTAAATCACAAGTAAGAATGTGGATCAAAAACGTCAGAATAAATAAATCACTCTGAAAACGATATCAAAGTCAAGCAATCAGCTTATAACAACAAATGCATTGTAATTATAATTAAAAGAGAAAATATAACCACGTTCTAAAGTTTTTATCATTTTATTTAAATAGTATTTATCTCTTAAATATTTGGATTTCTTTAACGGTGACAATACAGTCTTGTATATTAAAGCATACAAATGCCAAATACTTTCATGCACATTGAATGAAAACATTTTTAAAAATCAACATGACAAAATGAGACCAATTGATGTCGAAGTCAGGGTATGATACATGTACCGAAAAATAGAATGAAAACGTAGAAATGGGAGATAACCATGTATTGAATGCTACATCTTATGACGACACGGGTTATGCATAATAAAGTGATTTCAAAATTGGTTCAGATTTACAACAATTGAAAACATTTGATCTAATAAAGAAACGAACAGACGAGCAAACAAATAAACACACACATTTGTTTAACAAATAAAATAGGTGTATTCTTTGAACAAAACATCGGACGATTATGCATTAAAACACTCACATAGTGATGGATACACTACAATACTCGTATAACATATTTGTTGGTTATTTTGCTGTGTTTCGGCCTCAAAATCTCAAACTGGAAACGACTCTCGGGCAATGGAAGAAGATTTGGAAGCAGGACTTATCGCCTTTCAGTTTCCAAAATTGTTCGATTCATTACGTATCTGGGAGAAATGTTGCCCTATACTTGCAAGTTATTAGTTGTCTTTCAGATTTTTCAGTTTCACAATTTATAGAAAAAACCATTCGATACTCGAAGACGACAAAATCTGCTTCACGTAACATTCAATACTCAAAAAAGACAAATATGCGTCACACAATATTCGATACTCGAAAATAAAAATCAATTTTGCGTCATGGAACACTTCAAAGTTATGAGCAATAATAATAATAATAATAATAATAATAATAATAATAATAATAATAATAATAAATGTTTATTAATTTAATCTTGATATCTACTGAGGAAAATTTCATTTTTATTAGAGATATCAAGCCAGAAGCACAATTAGAAATCAACTTAGCCATTTGTAATAGAAATACCGTGGTCTGTTTGAACCACTGATGGCTCTCAACGAGCAGCATGGTTTTGGAAGCGGTTAAATTGGTCGATAAAAGATCTTGTAATCGCACAAATTCTTTCTTGCGACCAGCTCTTCTTGTCTCCAACTCTCTTACAAATTGTCAATATGTCCACATTAATCTCGCTATCGTACGTGTCGCTAAAGGGTATTCGTTTTTTTCCTCAAGATTTCTAAACCAAATGTACATGTTATGTTTCTGAGTAATTGTTCAAATTTGTAACGGTTTCTGGATTTTAATCAGTCACTGCGTAAATATTACAAAATCCTGTATCTTTCCTTTTATATGTATATGTAGTAGGCATCAATGAGGACTATATAAGTTTGCTATTAGAAGGCCAATTGTGCTCTTTCGGTACAGTTACACGTAATCAAAGTTTATAAAGAAGTTTATGAACCGTACATGTGGTTATGTGCGTGACGTTAAACCTGTATCTAAATCTTTCTAAAGTTAATGTACACGTAACTGTGTCTTTTTAAGAATTTTTAAAAAAATCGTTTTAAGGCATAATTAATTCATACTTAGAATATATATATATATATATATATATATATATATATATATATATATATATATATATATATATATATATATATATATATATATATATATATATATATATATATAACTGAAACGGTCGGTTTAAGAATTTTTGCCTCGTGTCATATACTACGAAATTCATATATTAACATATTTACAATAATTGCAATGTGACATTTGTATACGAAAATACAATCACGAAATACGTGTCATTACGGGTTTAAATACGGATTATATGGAATAAATAACATGGAAGTATGTCTAAACCACAACAAGCCATGAAAGTTAATACTTCATCCCCCAAATGTCCGCCGACAAAATGTATGATTCGGTCCACAATGACGCTGTCTCGTGTGGTGCAATTTAGAAATATGCTTCTCATCGTTTGTCCATTAATTGGAATCGCAGTTCACATTGAAAGCCCAATCGCAGACATGGTTCAAATGATTGAATCGGGTAAATAATGGACAGTGGCAATAGTAGATATATCCCCATTGGCAAACGTAATAACTCCTACAGTCGTCTGCAACGTCTGGAAAATGGTCACTGTACCCTGATCTGCACCTCCCTGAAAAGGACGGATATGAAGTGTAAATATTAATCAATGTGGTATGAAATATCCATCCATCTATACAGACATAAACAATAATAATCAATCCATTCCGTCTATTTATGTAAACAAAAACACTTCTCTTCTAACGCATCAACAAGGTGATAGATGATCATATAAAAGGTTGACTTTAAATAGTCTGAATGACCATGTCCGACTATATTGCATACTATTTTGATAGTCTGAATGACTTTGTCCGACTATACTGCATATATTTTGATAGTCTGAATGACATTGTCCGACTATATTGCATACAATTTTGAAAGTTTGAATGACTTTGTCTGACATCATGAAAGATTAGTGGAATATAAACCCCAACCACCATCCATCGCGATGTTCTCAGCCGTTGGCACGAGGTAAGACGACCATCTCTTTAATTTGCCTATTTTTAATTAGAAACTAAATTGTTGCTTTTAGTTCATGCTCAATGTTTCATACATAATGGCATGCCCATGAATTCATTTAATGTTTGGTATACTTTATTTTACAAATATTACCTATTCTGACGCATCAAAAATGCAAAACAGATAAGTAATATCGGACATGTTTACTGATAGTTAAAATAGGCGGCTCTATCATATCGAGTACATAAATATGCAAATCCATATATTCAACAAACAGCGACATCTTATGATTTTCCTATATTGTGATATATATTAAGGATCAACACTACTTACATGAATCGAATGGTAAACGAATGCACCAAGAGCCTTGTCCTTGTGTCGTGACAACTGGCCTCAGGGTAGTAAAAGGATTCCATTTGGTAGTAGAAGGTGTCCTTTGAGTGCTTACCATTGTTCGCCATGTTGAGGTAGGTACCCGTTTAGTAGTCTTAGTTGTCCGTTGTGTGTTAATTGGTGTCCTACGTGTGGTAACTGTTGCACTCCGGGTAGTGGTAGGTACCCTTGTTGTCCTTACAGTTATCTTTTGTGAGGTAGCAGACATCCTATGGGTAGTAACATTTACCTGCTGGGTAGTTACTGGTTCCTTCCGAGTAGGTGGAATAATTGTGCTGTTTCGCGTCGTCACTTTTGTTGTCGTCGGGATGCTTGTTCCTGCAGTCGTTGTTGACGATGAGAAAGCGGAAGACACAGTAGTCGTACCATTTGCAGGATCTATACAAATCAATGAGCAAGATGTGAAATCCTTCAATCAGACATAAGCATGAGTGTTCTACTAATATAATTTGTAAGTACCAGTAATTCTTGCGAATTTAGTTTTAGTGGGTTTCACTTGATTTGAGACGAAGAGGGTGGACAGACAAGTATACAGTCTAAAAGGGTTTGAAAATGAAGAACAATGCAAATAGATAGATATACTGAAGATAATTATGCTGAGGATAAAGTCATGACAAAAACGCAGTCTTTGAAGCATGCAGATGACAAGAGACGATGGTAGGATGGGCATTCATTGACGTATCATGTAACGAGAGAGAGAGAGAGAGAGAGAGAGAGAGAGAGAGACTCCCAAAATCAGGGGGAATAGAGTATGTGCTAAAATGGAAATAAATTTGTCTTCATGTTTCGTGCAATTTCCTACAGTTAATGAGGGTTAGGAATACATTTTCCGTTTCAAAACTTAATAAACAAAAAATGTTTTTTAAAATAAATACTGTATAACATACCACATGTACTTCTGTTCTCGTCTGATAAGTCTCGACAGTTTGGGATTCCATTACACCACAGCTCTTTTGGGATACACTGTGTTCCGTCCTTACACGCCACACGACCTTCATTACAGACTAAGCCTGTAAATTTATAAATAATAGAGAATACAAGAGTGAAAGTGTCTGATAAAATATTTTACTCTATATGTCGATTATTATATTGGTGATAGAGCTATACTTTGTGTAAGTTACGTATTTTGTACCCATTTTCGGCTATGTTTATATAAGTTACATAGTTTTACCCATTTTCGGCTACGTTTGCATAAGTTTCGTATTCAATACATAGTCAGTTTGTACCTGTGCAAATTGAACTTTAGTCTGGTTCCCCGGTTTGTACGCTCCGTACGTTGCATTCTGCTATGCGAAGTCAGGTGAACGCCGATGCCATATTGTCACATGATCAAACAAATGGCCTCATATGGAGCGATCTAGTAAATCTAACCGCGGGACATTCATTCCTTTAATATCCTGTTTGTTAGTTATACCATGTGAACTTTACTAATACTTTTGATTTGAACTGTAGCAGTCGATATCTTGTGTTCAAGCTTAACCACCAATTTTTCATATAATTAATTTTACAAACATTTTTACTAACAGGCTAAGATAAAGGAAAAGGGTACACACAACGATATTTTGTTAATTTTGGACGTGTTACACAGGTCATATCAAAACGTTCTTTTCCAGTCGATTCCTTGAAAATTTCTACGTCGAAACTGATTTGAGGTGAGGTACGACAACCTAAATATAGCCAGAGATTAAGGCGAAAATATCACCCTTCTTTTACGAGGGGTGAGGGTAACGATTGCTTTGCAAATATTGCACACTTCACACGACGTCATCTAAACTATTCAAGTTACAATAAATTTATTGATCAATTTTACATCGATATTGATATCTCATTGTTGATGACACCTCAGACTTTGCCAGATAGTAGGATAGAAATAGAAACCCTATTCCAAGAGGGGGTGTATGTGGCGATATTTGGTCCAATATTGTACATTTATTAAGAAACTTCATACTTTACATGTGTAACACACGTATATGGATAATACTTACATCTAAGAAGATATAACATGTGGCTGAGCAAAACACTTTAGTATATTTCATTGGACCATTTCATATCTATGCCAGTTTATAACGTTCGATCAACTTAAGCTACATAACTCAGCAGTGTATGCACACCCACCCCTAAAGCAGTCAGTGGCCTCCTCATCACTTCCATCTTGACAGTCGGGGAAACCATCACACCGCCGATTGAGAAAAATACATTCTCCACTCTGCTGACACTTGAATTGATTTGCAGAACATGCTGATGTTGCTGAAATTTAAAAAAGTTAATTTTGAGCTAATTAGCTAATTAGCGTTAATGCACACTCTTGCCCAAGCTAAAATGCACCAACTACCGTCACCCCAATGGGCATATCACACAACACATAACTTTTACTATGGGTGACTTGCCCAGGGGCACAAATGTCGCTTTCATTAAAGTCTGTCCCAAGAGGGTTCAGTACACACGTCATTAAAAAAACTCTTTCAACCACAAACAAAAATCACCAAGTTAATGATCATAATGACAAACTTTTACTAGACTTTATGACAAAATTTTACTAGACTTTGTGACAAACTTTTACCAGACTTTATAATGACAAACTTTTACTAGACTGTATTATGAAAACCTTTACTAGACTTTTAGCAAATGAATCAATTTCAGTGCATGATAATTTCTAACAGACTACGTGAAACCAGAAAATTGCTATATAAATCTATCATTTTTGCAATCACTGTATGTACTCTTCTGCAAGACACTACAGAACACAACAAAGACTGCAGAGATATAGCGAACTGATTTAAAGAAAATTGTTTATTTTCAAACTATGAGGATTATTGTTGGCTTCCCTGTGTGTAGTTTGGATATAGCGCACAGCGAGTATTCTGGAAATGATTGTGTTTAGGAAGTGAAATTTGTGACCCATGGCATGTTGCTTAGTTTACAGTCTAGCCTCCCAAACAATGCATGATAATCAATGACAGGGAGGAACTTTTGATTAATGTATGATTTATTTGGATTTGGACAAACTAGAAAGTTCAGTACTGAAAAAAAGACGTGGAGAATATATAGGGAAATAATTGTGCACTGAATCCTGTAAGTGGTTCCTCACATGGAGGAGCAGGTACCCAGTTTTGGAGTACATCACTGAATCCAGGAACATGTAAATGTACACGCTTTGTGTAACATTTTATACTTTGATATTAAAACTAACTTTGAAAAAATTAAATATTTCAACTTTTAATTGATTTGTAAACAATGCACGAAAACAAATACTGATGTATCAACAGCTTTACATCATTCAAGTTTCATCAATCCAAAGTCACGTTACATTTTTTCTATTCATTTTTGACCGCCTCATTTTCACTATGTTTCCAACTTAATTGAGAAAATGATGCCTTTATTCAAACGGCACGATGACATACTTGTAGTTAATATAGCCATCTTGTTGGAGTTCAAAGATTGCTGTGAGTATGATGGTCTTTTAGTAAGATATATTTGAATATAGATACATGAACTTAATAAAGGGATGGAGAACAAGCCAAAGGAGTACATCCACTCTGTCTACTAAGCAATTTAGAGTTGTCAGAGAACGAGAAGTCCAAAAAAGAAATGTATATCAAAGGCGTAAAATGTACTTTTGCCTGGTTTTATTTACTTGGATGCAAGAAAACAGCAATAAGAAGTTAGTTCCTTTCAATGTTAATTTTCTGAGATGTTGATTATAAGAGTGCGGCATTGTAGCAGATGCTAATATCACCTTTCAATGAATCATTCTAGTCACTAATTCTTAATCAACACTCTTAAACATACAAAAGAAATGTTCAAAAACATTACTGGAATGAATTTTATACAGTTATCATATTAAGTACATGGTTACATGTCACATACAAATAATATCCATCCATGGTAAAGAAGATTAATAGGATCAGAATTTCAGTTGAGGATGCTACATCTAATTATACACCTAAATGATCTGTAAGGCACCTTATATAATTATGTACTTATACACCTAACTGATCTGTCAGGCACTTTATATTAGATCTTCTTATACATACAACTGATCTATCAGCCACATTATATTAGTTCTAATAATACCTATAATCGGTATGTCAGGCACATTATATTAGATCGAATTACACGTGTAACTGATCTGTCAGCCACATTATATTAGATCTAAGTATACATCTAACTGATCTGTCAGGCGCCTGATATTATATCTACATATACATATAGCTGATGTATCAGACACATTATATTATTTCTAATAATACCTATAATTGGTCTGTCAGACACATTATATTAGATTTAAGTATACATCTAACTGATCTGTCAGGCACCTGATATTAGATCTAATTACACGTGTAACTGATATGTCAGACACCTGATATTAGATCTACTTATACGTACAACTGATGTATTAGGCACATTATATTATTTCTAATAATACCTATAATTGGTCTGTCAGACACATTATATTAGATTTAAGTATACATCTAACTGATCTGTCAGGCACCTGATATTAGATCTAATTACACGTGTAACTGATCTGTCAGACACCTAATATTAGATCTACTTATACATACAACTGATGTATTAGGCACATTATATTATTTCTAATAATACCTATAATTGGTCTGTCAGGCTCATTATATTAGATCTAAGTATACACCTAACGGATCTGTCAGGCATCTGATATTAGATATACATATACATTTAGCTGATGTATCAGGCACAGTATATTAGTTCTAATAATACCTATAATTGGTATGTCAGGCACATTATATTAGATCGAATTACAGGTGTAACTGATCTGTCAGCCACATTATATTAGATCTAATTACACACATAACTGATCTGTCAAGACATTAGAACTAATTATACATACTGTTATCCTCAAAGGGGTCTCTTTAATGAGCGAATCAAACACTCGCGTGGGTTCGGCTCGAGCTCTTGTTTTTCACTTATTTCCAATGACTTCTCGAAAATAATCATTGTCAACTGGAAATTCTAATAATACGCCAAGACCATAAATAATTCCCCTTTAATCAATCAACGACCACAAAATATCCCAATTGTACATTTACATCAACATCACAATTGCATGACAATCTCACAACTGCATGACTTCTCCATGACAGGATTCTCTAGAGTAACGTCAGTACTTAAATGCCATAAAATACAAATCACAATTTAAACACTTGATACATTGAACTATTTTCGTACGCTATTCCTGGGTCAATCGAACCACGATTTTGAGCCTGGCCACACATGTATCACTCCACCATATTTACCATCATGCCAACAATAAAATGCGTCTTGAAGAAATAAAACAACCCCCTTCTCAATTATTTCAGTGTGCAAAATATCAGTCCTTATCACAAATAGTTTACATGGAAATACAGAATCTATCAACACCTTTAGAGTCAAATAGGAAGTATTTGGTTCATGCACAATTATCCGACTCTAACCTGAACTACGAAACTAAACAATGCCATCATGAAATCTCATCTCTACTGCATCCTGTGAGGTTTGCCCAGTGATTTGCTAATGACTAGTCATGTAAAATGAGTTTATACACAAATAAATTTCATTCGTGAAACATAAATGTTGATTGAAACTATTAGCAGAAACATGCTGGGTCCATTTCGCAGACGGTATGTCATTTTCTAGAATAAGAACCGCTAATCGAAAAGGCCCGATTTTTAACAGTTTATGCTGGAAAAATATACATTAAATGATACGTGAAATGAGTTACTACATAAAATAATTTCATTTGTGACATAGAAATGTTGATTGAAACTGTTAGTAAAATCCTCCTCAGCCCTTTCACAGATGCCATTTTCGCACATGTTACCCACCCGTTTTTCACATGTTCATGAAGTTAATATCAATAAATTAACTGAAACGAAATAATTATCTTAATGGTAGTCTGCCACAGAGAAGGTCATACCTGTAGTTTGCGACAACACTCCACTGTTGGAGATCACGACACAAAATATTGCGACAGCTGTTCCAGTAAATATATTCATTCCTATTTTCCCTTATGTAAGTCTAAATTACATGAATGTGAGCTTCCTTTGTATTTATATACATACAGAAAATGGTGAAGACAAATCACGTGAAAGGAACATATCCTGCTTTAAATAATCGACCATCCCTCTCTGATTACTGAAGTGTGGTGTTGTCACGCAGTTTCATTACAGACGGAAGTTGAGATAATGAACTTAGCGAACAGGTAAGTATGCACATATGTAATAACGAGTGGTATAAGATATCACCTTTACAGACCACTCACACATCTAACCATTTGGGTTAGAGTCTCAGCTCGGCCAACGTGGGTGTGTGGGAAAGCTACCTATCTATCTATCTATCTATCTATTTATCTATCTATCTATCTATCTCTCTGTCTGTCTGTATGTCTGTCTGTCTATCTATCTATCTATCTATCTATCTATCTATCTATCTATCTATCTATCTATCTATCTATCTATCCGTTTGCATGTATGTCTTTGTCTGCCTGTCATGGTGTTTAAAGATTTATTTAGTAACTTACAGAGCAAAAGAGGACAATATTTTTTTCTTTAAAATAACAATTCCAAATTCCCTTTAGACAATGCGCAATGGATATAAATTCATCCTTAAATATATATATATATATATATATATATATATATATATATATATATATATATATATATATATATATATATATATATATATATATATATCAGTCATTCAGTTAGTAGACCAATCAATCAATCAATCAATCAATCAGTCAATCAATCTATCGGTCTCCATCCATCCATCCATCCATCAGTCTGTCTGTCTGTCTGTCTGACTGTCTGTCTGACTGTCTGTCTGTCTGTCTGTCTGTCTATCTATCTATCTCTCTATCTATCTATCTATCAGGTTATTAAAGGAATTCATTATTTGAATGATGGATTGATTGATGGAATTATATATATATATATATATATATATATATATATATATATATATATATATATATATATATATAACAATCTAGAATGCTTAAGAGCGGAAACGCTAGTTAAAATATCGTCTAATGATGTGACAACTTTCGTCACGTAAACGGGATTGAGTAATATGCTATGATAATACTTAGTTTCGCCCATGTTATCAGCTTTCAAAAACAAGACAACAAAAAACACAGTTAGGGAGTGTAGTGGTGTCTGCCAAATGATTATTATTTTCTTTTGAAAATTTAAATGCCCTAGTAAACAATTGTCTACTAAACCCAATATCTCCAATAGGATGGCCTTAGATGTATGAGCAAACAAGCAGTTGTGAAAGCTGATACCAGTCATTGTAGTATGCAACTACTTTTGCGCAATAGGGAAACACTCCTGCATTCCTTCTCGGAATTACGCTAAGAATTAATCAGGTAATCTTCACAAAGTAATTCAAGTACTGGTAGGTAAAGGGTGCATGTTTTCTAAGAGGAATGACAGCATGCAGCTTTGAATGAAAGTTTAAAATAATAAACCATTTTGTTATGTATTGGTAATTTATTTCGCATGCCTGACCTTTGTCGATGAAGTTTTGACGCATACCTGCTCTTTGTCTTGGTATTAAGCTATAAATATTTGAGTTCAAAACCCAGAATCGGTTAATACCTAAGATTCTAGAGACAGATTTTTTTTTTCTTACAATTTCATATATTATTGTGATACATCAAAACTGTTGGCATATCCTCTCATTCAAAGGTATTGGTACATCAGCAAATTCAAGACTTGGAAATCATTCGGAACACTATGCTTTTGGATCAATGATCAAACGTCCAGGATTAGTTTGGGATTTTGTTCCCAATTCTGCAAGTTCCTTTTAAAGTTTCACTTGTATTTTAAGGAAATAAATTATTTTTCGAAGTCTACTAAACTTATTGGTTTTTTCTTTTTCTGTTTACCAAAACTTAAGCAACTATGTTGATAACCATCGCCAGCACAGAAAGTTAAATATGGCTCTCATGTGTCGGTTTTCCACAATTTTTTTGGTCTTGTGTCTTCTTATTATTGTAGCATTGTGAAGCGTGTCCCGAGGGGAGCAGTAATAGATGCTGGCACTGTACGTGTCGCCAGGCAAACATCTTTGAATGAAGCTGTGAAAGAAAGTCAAGGGTCGATAGACATTAGTTATGCACTAAAAGGTATGTTCAGGGCTGATGAATAACCTGTTTGGAAAGAAAATTCTAGATCTCCAGCAAGATTAAATGGCCGGTCCATAAAATCGTGGAATATTGAAGGTGTGTCGAAACAGTCATTTTAATTCTCTTCACTATTGTGCTAAATAGGCGACGTGTGGGTTTATGATGTGAAACATGGGGGAATAGTAAGGATGAATATTTGACAACTTTCTTACCGGATATGCACATTTGTATTGTATATGGGGAAATCGTTATTTTGTAAGGGGGGGGGGGGGTAGAAATTGCGGTGTTATCTATAAAAAAAAAAAATACTCTAGGTAAGTATTTGAAATCTGGTGGTCTAAAACGCCCATTTCCTGGATCTGATAACTTTGTGACTGTACTTCCTGAATGCAACATTTTTCATACAGGTGAATCATACTAAGTGAGAGTAAGATTCTATTTTCTAGATGCACTACTCTATTTGAAGGGCAATTTTAAAGCAAAAAATAAGGATTGTTAGACTTTTATCCGGGTGATAAATTCGACTTTGCATTTATGATGTACTTTAGGAACGTGATTCCTTTTCGGTACGAGGAAAAGGTAACGATTGTGAGAGATATAACAATTTCGGTAAATCTTTTATACAATTTATTGTACTTCTGAAACAAACGTTTTCAGCTGTACGTTCCACGAGTACATTACGTCAGTTTTGCATGTTTAGCTAACGAAGATGTGAGCATTATGAACTACATGGCGTCTTCACCACATCTTTACCAACTCATATCACACTTCCATGCCTAGTAACGAGGCGAAAGCGTACATATTCTGTTAAAATGCACATTAAGTTTTTCTTGTAATATACAAGAGGCCAAAACGAGCAATGATTTTATTGAAGAAGGAATGTTTTCTGGACAGTTAAGATATATATTTTACATAAGAAATGTTTTTATTTCTAATTTTAGTGAGATTTCCTAATGGTGTATTTAGGTCATGCGTATTGATTAACCAAATTACTAATGAATCTCAAAATGTTTAATTGTTCTCACAGTTCTGCTGATTTGTTTCAGTTCGAAACAGTCCTTTCAATAAAGGAATCGCCGTAGCCTTATAATAGGATACAGAGTATGAAAGCAGTAAAGAATAAAAGTAAATTCAAAAATTGTCTGTAAAGGAAAAATAGAACAAATATCAGCAGATCAGTGGAGCTTGTGTTTGTCAGAGATAATCCACAAACGGTTTGGAGGATGATTAGATCTTGTGGTAATACGGCGTATATTGGTAAGTCTAACATAACCGGGTCAGTGTGGTCTAATTATTTTATGAACCTATTACTAATCTTCATTTAAACCAACTTTCATATTTAAATCATAAGTGTATTTTTATTTATTTAATCAATGCGAATGAAAATAGAACACTGAAAAAGAGGCAGTTATAAATTCATTTCTGAATAGGATTTGAATAGTTCATTAGCTGCAGAACTACGTTTTGTGACGGACACATTGCGCAGCGATGTGAAGAGTTTACTCCAGGAATGCTCCACTGGAAACAAGTGTGTGTTTTTAAATATCTTTCATATATATATATATATATATATATATATATATATATATATATATATATATATATATATATATACACACACACACACACGCACACAGAAAGAACACATTGCCTATCTTTACTTGCATTTAACCTCAGGTATTAAAGTTTGTTACAGAAATAGATGGTGGCACGTTCAAAACTTACAGTACATGAAAATATATCTACACACACACACACACACACACGTACACACACACACACACACACGCTACAGATACTTCCGTATCTTTATTAGTTGCAACGGAAATTATAACCAGAATGTGAAGTAAGAAGCGAAAACTTATATACCGCTAGATAAGGCGCCCTATGAAAAACCCAATCTAACTTACGTCACGCCCAACAACATAGCGATTTAGTACTTCTAATTTGCGTTACAATTGTGTTCGCCTCATCCGTAGATAACAGGGTCCCATTCGAGGAATACAGTTATATATTCTTTCATTTAGTTTTGTTTCTTAAGTTTACATCACATTACTGTAATGTCACTGTACAAGTGTCACTCTTGTCTGTGTGTGTTACTTATTGTGGCCGTATTTGTATGGGGATGCAGAGACTCGAAGGACAGGGCACTTGGACCTCAATGGGAAATCATTTTAAACTTGTCCATGGGTTTCATTGAGAATAGTAGTATGGAGTCAAAAACTTTTATATGGATAAATGGTACCAGTGTTACAAGTGATTGACCTCAGCGGGGGGGGTGTGTGTGTGTGTGACATAGTAACAATGTTGGAATTGACCTCAGTAACAGCCACTATAGTTAGATATAGGGAATCCAAACTTCATTAGTTCATAGGTTTGAGGTCAGAAGTGTTAGCCTCGAAAGGGTTTATAGCCTCTAAAGTCTTTATGGTGTCAAAAGTATTTATCGGGTCAACTCACAATAACACTAAAATGATGTGACTTCTAAAGTAATGCTAAAATTATGATGTTGTTCAAGAATTTATCGGAGACTGAAAAACTTGCCGGAACATTAGGTTAAATTGACTTGGACTAAAAGTAGTACTAAAATTACAAAAATGTTTGGTACTCTAGCGGAGAGTGAGAAAATCTAGAACATTAACATTCAAATTGCCTAGACTAAAAGTAGCACTAAAATTCCAAAATTGTGCTAGACCTTTATGGAAACTGCAAATTATCTGGGATTTTTTCTTTCTCTTAAAATTGGCCATGGCTAAAACTATCACTAATATTTTGAATCTATACTGGACTTTTACAAAATATCTGGAATATATATATATATATATATATATATATATATATATATATATATATATATATATATATATATATATATATATATATTAATAAATTTGTGAAAAATTGAAGAAGTACGTCTATGGTCTTAAAATAAGTAATAGAAAAGAGCGAAAACCAACAAATGTAATATACTCCATGGAAAAAAGTATTTCCTTAGAATACAAAGTGAAAATGTAAACGTAACTTACGCTTTAGCGAATTAAATCCAAATATTGCTAGAATTTCTAACACAATCCCTAATGAATAATGTTCTGAATAAATGTTAGTGGTATTTCAAATAATTTCCAGCGCTGAAGGTGCTGATGTACCTGTAATTGCCTTCATTCTCTAAAGTACTAATGTACCAATGGCCCAAATTGCAATGATGTGCCAACAGTCTTTAGACGAATCACAATCATACAATTTCAGAAGTCCTTGCTTGAATTAGTAGTAATTTACATAATTTAAAAAAAAATCAATGATTCTTGTCAGGTAGACAATGAACTTTAATTTGGACAAGGTCAGCTACAAAATACAATTTTACATAACCCATTTCATATAACCCATTTCATATTTCATATAACGAGTAATAAAAAAGATGCAAATTAAATATACTTAACAGTCGACTAAAAGTTACACTAAAAATCCGAAAATTTAACGGACTTTAATGGAAACCGATAACTATACGGAATTATTCTTTTTCAGAAACGGCCAAGACAAAGCGTAGCACTAAATTCCGAAACTGAACTGGACTTTAGGCGAGACTGAAAATATTTCGGAAAAATGAATGAAAAAATTGCCAAGACTAAAAGTAATACTGAAAATCTGAAACTCATGCCGACTAAGGAAACTAAATAATTGTCCTTACAAAATTAAAATAAGTTGGAACACTACATACCTAATCCAGCAACCGTTTAATATGGCTATCTAAGCACACCACATATACAATCCAGCACCAACACTTTGGATATGATCCAGCACGCTCTTTTTCATTGCAATCCAACACATCATATATACTGTCCATCATCAAATTTTTGACTACTATGCAAACACCAAATTATTGACTACTATGCAAACACATGTAGATGTCTACCTGAATTGAACATGGAAATAGCTATCAACCATTCAATCTCCAACTATCCAAAACGCTTTGTGTAGTGTCCCCATACCAACTATGAAGAGAAAAGGTTAGTATGTAAACAACGGTACCTAAATCTCACAAACATGACATCCATCTCATCACCTATGCCGTCCAATATCCCATACACACTATCCAAAACGGTTAGTGTAGTGTCCCTACTCTTACTATCAGAAAAAAGGGTAGGGTTTAAAAAAAGGAGATCAAATCGCACAAATTATCCAGCACACCACCTATACGTTCCAACAAGCCATACACAAAATCCAAAATGACAAAGTAGACGAAATCGCACAAGCATACTATCCAATCATACCTGTAGCATTCAACACCCCACACACAATATCGTAAACGCATTTTGTAGTGTCTAAAAATCTAGCAACAACTGTCAGAATAAAAGGATATGGTGTAAAAGAATGAGATGAAATCGCACAAACATACTAACCAACATATCACTTCTACCCTCCAATACCCCATAAACATCATCTAAAACGCCTTTTGTAGTCTCTTAATTCATGCACCTACCATCCGAAGTTAGGGTAGTGTGTAAAAAAATGGACTAAATGTAACATTTTATCCAACACTCCACCAATACCATCCAACACTCCAGACACACAATCCAATACGCCTTGTGTAGTGTTCTCACACCAATTATCAAAATAATGGGATAGTTTGTAAACTAGAAGAAGAAAAAGGTAGTATATAAATGAAGGGACTAAATATCACAAGCATATTTTCCATCACATCACCTATACACTCCAATATACCATACGTACAATCCAAAACACCTTGTGTAGTGTTCCCACACCAATTATCAAAATGATGGGATAGTTTGTAAATGAAGGGAATAAATTTCACAGATACTGTTCATCACATCACCTATAATATCTAATACTGTATACACACTATCCAAAACTCCTTGCTTAATGTCCCCACACTTAATATCAGAATAGTGCGGTAGGGTTTAAAGAAAGCATATTAAATCGCAAAAATACTATCAAATACACTGCCTACATCAGCTAACACCCCATACATACACGAAATCCAAAACGTCTTACACCTACTATCAGACGAAAAAGGGTATCGTATAAAAGAAGGAGATGAAATAGCACAAACTTACTATCCGTTACACCACCTACACTATTCAATACCCCATACACACTATCCAAAACAATTTACCCCATCATAATTGAATGTATACATGCGTGAGTGTGTTTGTTTAAGTCATAGTATAAATAAATCAAGACATAGAGACACGCTTTGTTTGGTATATTCCCCTTTCTTGAATCACAGCAAACATTTTATAACACGTCGTAAACAGACGAGATAATGATAAAGCGGAAGAGGACGAGTAATCTGTAAGTAACATGAAAGATATATTGAATCTATTTCTGTTTACATACTCCAATGACATAACAAGCTTTAGTATTTTGGATCTATCAAAGTTTTCACCCCACCTGTATCGTACAGTTATGTGGACAATTTGTTTTATAGAAGTACATGGGAAGTGTGAAACATTCAGTGGACAGTCTCAAGTCAGTCCAAGCGAAGACTTCATGCACAATTCAACGTTTATGTGAACAAACTCAGTCATGTTCGACAGTCAACAGTACATTGCCGCAGCTTATAGACAATTCATGCCACAGTTCAGTCCGATATTTTGCTCAACGAGAATTCAACACCAAACCGAGATTATAGCAAAACAAATACAGAGCTGATAAGTCAGGCATGTATGTCGACAATGAAAATTACTGACGCCATGTATTCGACAGAAAGAACCGTTACACAGAATGCAGACGACGATGCAATGCACGGACTCCAACAGCAACGAGATCTAGATTAGTATAAACAAGGCCTGCTCTGCTTTATGGGGTAAATAACCGGAATTCCAGAATAATAAAAATTATGGTGAGTTAAATCTCAGCACATCTTGATTGAAATTGATTGCATCTTCCGAAGACACCAACGTCTCAAACGAAGATTTGGAAAATGATAAAACCCTTGCCAATTCGCTAGGGTTTCATGGGGTACAATGACCTCTGTAGGCTGCAATTTGTACGTAAAACGTCGCAAAAATTCTATATCATTGACAGGTTAAGAAGTTTTTAAAGGTACAATCAATCCTGACTCCAGTATGTAAGAAGGCGTGGTAGTGCTATCATACGAAAGACAGAGTCCTTACACTTGTATACATTGCCTACATTGCGACACTGATGCATATTCTTGATAAGACTTGACCCTGAATCACTAAAATCGGAAATTTCCTGACATAGGACGCATTACTCTGGAGTTATGCCAAGCCAGGTGGAGTAACTTCAAACAAAATATAACACCTGTGCGAGCTTCAAAACGATCTGTGATAACCTTATTCATGATTTAGATACTATTATATTAGACAGAATTAAGCAATAATATTCCCAGATTGTTTTATACGGGACTCAAATATTCATAATGAACACATTACTCATTCCTTTCTCATTATTTTACTAGAACTAAACAAAGAACTTTATGCGATATTTATGACATTTGTTGTTTACAAGAATTGTCGCTATTAGAAGTAAATTAAGCTGTCTCTCATCCATACATATTAAGATTTACGAATCAGGGATGTCACCAATTAAATATTCTAACGCCATTCATACAGGTACACCTTACGTGCATGTCGGGATATTATGCTGTAGATCTCTTGCAAGTATTACAGAAGTACAACATATCCATGATCATAAATTAATATTATTATTGTTAAGAATGGGGATTCCTCATTGCAATTTAGCAGACGTCTATTTACTTTGCGATCTCGTTGAACATTTTGGGGAATTTGTTGACTATTTAGGCAACATTAATTCTATTGAGGAATGTTAACGCTTAGAAAGTGTATGTACTAGGAGACTGGAATGCTAATATGCTCAGATCCACTCCCTTTGGATATGAACTTTACCTATTTTGTGATGAATATAGTTACATCATATAGGACTAAACATTTATTGTAGACCACACTACAAATTTTACATATCACAGTGATTCTCATAATACTGTTTTTTGGTTTGATCACCGTGTCTCTTTACAATCTGCCCATTTCGCTACATGTGATATGAGAATAATTCACACGATAGGAGGGTCCGACCATCGTCCCACTTCGATGGATATCAATGAAGATCTACTTCCTGGATTTGATTCTTGTCTCTGTGACCTCTTCAATTGAAAAGGCAACATCAGTTGAAAGTGAAGAAGCTAGCAAGAGCAGGCAAGCGAACTTTCATGAAAGACCTTGCAGCACAAGCTGAAAAGGCAGAATGTCGAGGAGAACATGGAAATGTGTACAGAATCAGCTAGCTTGTTCGTGGCTAGTACAGTGAGGACTAATGCCACAATCAAGGATAAACAATGATAATTACTGACAACAGAGAAAGAGCAAGAATAAGATTCACCGAGCATTTCAGGGAAGTTCTGAACAGACCACCATCTGAAGAAGAAGCAGCCATCCAAGAAGCCGAGGAACACCTTGACATTAACAATGCTCCACCAGAGAATGGAGAAATCACTGTAACAATTAGATCTCTCAAAAATGGCAAAGTTCCAGGATATGATAACCTGAATGCTGATATGTTCAGAACAGAACGAGAACTCGTAGCCTCCATCTCCAACTACTGTTTACATAAATTTGGGAATAACAACAAGTACCCAAGGACTGGACCAAAGATGTTATTTTAATGATTCCAAAGAAAAGAGGACTCAGCGACTATGGTAATTGGCTTGGTGTCATCCTGCTATCATACCCAGTAAGATCCTTGCCAAGGTTATCATCAAGTGTATATCATATGCTGTCGACAGATCTCTGAGGAACGAACAGGCCGGATTATGGAAGAAAAGGGAGCGTATGGATAACAGTTTCACCGTGAGAAACATCATAGAAAAGTGCACGGAGTGGCAAAGACAGCTGTACATTAACGTTGTTGATTCTGAAAAGGCTATTGACAACATCCCATGGAGAACACCTTTGGCGTATTCTCAGAGCTTACGGAATTGCCCAACAAACAGCAAGAAATTTCACACCAACTTCACATGCAGCGTGGGATTCTGTAAATTGTTCTTCGAAGTCAAGACTGGTGTCAGACAGAGATGCTTAATATCTACACTACTCTTCAACCTAGTAAATGACTGGATAATGTGAAGAACAACAGAACATGTGTCAAGAGCCATCAGGTGGAAACTGTCTTCCACATTGGAAGACCTGTACTTTGCAAATGATTTCACATTGCTTTCGCACAGCCACCAGCAAATGAAAGATAAGATACAACACCTCTGCACCTTTGCATACCAGGCAGGACTAAGACTGCAAGAGATGTGCTCTGATAACTCAACGAAAGAGTCGGCTCTGACAACATCTCCTGGGAATGGGTCATTGGAAAGTGTGGCGACGGTCGCTGTAATAGCAATGGTCTTCTATTGTTTCAGACCTGTGCATAGCATGAACCTCTCGTTACCAACACGGACTGCCGCCTCCCTACCCACAACATGACGACATGGAGGCATCTAAGCAATGACATCTCAATGACTACGTGATAGTCAAAAAAAGGGACAAACACGATGAAAGGGTGACCAAGCCCACGTGTGGTACAGGATGTTGAACTGACCACCGCTTTCTAGTCTCCAAGCTAAACATCTGTATCCAACCTAAAAGACACCCGCAAGGAAAGAAGATTCGCAAACGACTGATCATCGCCAAGCTGAAGAACTCGAACTCCAAAACGACCTTTGTAAGCACTCTAGAAAACCGTCTTCAGTCCACTCATCTGGACACCCAAAATGTGGCGGCAGCCTGTGCGACCCGTAGAGAGCTGTACTACAATACATCCACAGATATCTTAGGGCCTTCCCCCAGAATTCACATTGTCTGGTTTGATGAGAATTGCGAAACAATCAGATAGCTATTGGATGAAAAATATCGCCTTCACAAAGTACACCTAAATGATCCAAAGTCCGGTTCAAAGAAAGATGCCTTCAATGACATCCGTAGGCCTGTTCAACACAAACACTGGCAGGTGCAGAACTCCTGGCAGAGTAACAAAGCTGATAAGATCCAAAGCCACGCTGTTAAGTATGATATGAAAAGATTTTATGGAGCGCTGAATGAAGTATATGGCCCATCATCAGGACCATCATTTCTCCTCAGTGCGGATGGGAACACACTGATCACAGAGAAAGCGAAGATCATCGTAAGGTGGGCTGAGCACTTCAGCTGTGTCCTGAACCGCCCAACATCCAACAATGATGAGGCCATTGATCGGCTGCCCCAAGTGCCATTCAGTGAATCACTGGATGACCCACTAACCATGTTAGAGACCCAGAAAGCAATACATCTGCTCTATAGTGGCAAGGCTTTTGGCTCAGACTCAATCGCTGCAGAAATATACAAGGAAGGCGGTACAGCGCTGGATGAAAAGCTCCATCAGTTGTTTCATCTCGTGCAAAAGGAGTCGACTCCACAGGAAATCAAGGATGCTACTATTATAAACTTATATGAGCGTAAAGTAAATCGTCAGGCTTGTGACAACTACCGATGTATCACTTTGTTCTCCATCGCAGGCAAGATACTCGCCAGGATTCTCCTTAGCCGTCTCACATCACACCTTGACCATGGACCCCTACCAGAAAGCCAGTGTCAATTCATTAAGGGGCGCGGAACCATCGACATGGTGTTCGCTGCAAGGCAGTTGCAAGAGAAAAGCCAAGAGCAGAATACTGACCTTTTCTCTATACGCAGTATATTCATCACACCAAGCTTAAGCTGTACCAAAGCTGTGTTTTATCAACGCTACTGTGAGGCAGCGAGTACTGGCGTATGACAGAGTATGATCTTGCCAAGCTCTCATCCAGTCAGACAACTTTTCAATCTCCGCTAAATTCTGGGACAATTCCGTAGCTTTAGAATTACTTTTTGTCACGTCCATTTTAGTGTCATTATGAGTTAACCCCATAAACAGCGTTGACCCCATAAAGTCTTTTGAGGCTATAAACCCTTATGAGGCCATAAACACTTTTGACCCCATAGTACCATCCCCATGTTATGGACCAATTTAACATAGGATTTCCCAATGAGGCCCAGCTGCCTTTTGATTCTCAGCACGCCCATATAACTACTGTTCCCCCCCCCCCACAACCTCACATACACATGGTACAATTCACATAGGTCATGTACGCGTTCTACGCCAACTTTTGCATCTATATGTGCAATGTTTATATATATATACTTAATGGTGAAATATAGAGATTTATTGGCGAAATAATTTATACATTTTTTCATTCCTGGATTTTCACAAGTACAAGATATATCCTTATATTGTCACGTGTGAAAATATAAGATTTCCCATCATGCCATGCAACACTTGACTGTGTGTGTGCCTATATTGTACCGCCAGCAAAAAGGGAAAAAAAGAGTGCGTTTTGAGCTGGAACAAATAAATAAAAATCACATACATTTCAAACATGGAAACTGATCTTTGATATAGAAATTTAACATGATGCCGTTCGCGTTTTCTGAAGTTATGTCCCCTTACTTCCTCGACAACAACGATTAATCCGCTGTGACACATTTGCTGAATCGGACTTGCATTGCTTTTCGATAGGGTCAAATAGTCTACAAAATAACAAAATGTAGTTTACTGCAACATATTAGGTCAACCCAATCCTACAGGTTTTTATAAGTCGTGTATTTTTATATGATCTGCGTATAAAAGTGAAGCGAATTTACGAAAAGGGGGTGGTGGTGAGTGTTTGGTGTTAAAGAGTGAGCTTAATGAAATATATCCAGTATGAACGTAGGGCAAGAAAATATCTCTGTGGTTTTCCAGTAAAATTTTTAATTTGCTTAACTGACACGTGTATTGATTACTGCAACATGGTTAGCCAACTTGCTAGGATGTACATGTAGGTAGTACGGCCATCATTAATTAACACAGACAAATCACTTTTAATATTTTCATTTTTAGGTAAAAATTATAATCCTAAATGTATATAGATATATCAGATTTTAGAAGCATGGAGACCCTCTCCATGCCTAAGAGCCAGTGAAAAGATTTGTAAATACAGCAGTCTGGAGAAGAGGACTATATTACCTCTCTGATAGGTTAGCGGGGGGGGGGGGGGGGGCGAACAGGGAGGTTGCCATAAGCTCCAGAGGTCTTGAGAAAACCCCTTTGGCCATCATCCTCCCCCTGGACGCCATTTACTATTAGTACACCAATGTAAGCTATGACCAAGTCCTGGTACGAAAATAAAGTTGTTTTGCATATTTGTTTTATACATTAGTTGACTCATTCAAACCAGACAGATGTAACAAAAGAGATACTCCGTCACAGTAGATTTACTTCATAGATATCCTGTATGAGGAAAACCTTGATTGATGATGTAAGTTTTAACCACATAGATGGTATATATCCGGTGATAAACCCCACTGAAAAAGACAAATAATCATGTTAAAGTTCTCACATTAGGTTTATTGTCGACAAGGACCATCCTTAGTAAAAGTCTGACAAGTAATTTGTTTTCAAAATCACAAGTCACGTAACTACAGATATTCTTTTTACAGAACATACATGTTTCCAGGCTAATATTATTTCTTGTTCTTAAGTGACAAATGTTGCGAGTTATAACGGTATTTTTAAATTAACCTTGAGGTTGGCGATATTCGATGTTAGCATAAATCCATTTTCATTTTTAATTAACAAGAAATTATTCGTTGGTACTGAACCGGAAGCAATAATTGTGGCCAGAGTCCTATCAACACACGGGAAGACACGAGTCCGCACCCCTCGGTATTTGTATCCCTGTAAGCTTGTACTATTTTTGTTTCCTAATGTACAACCTACGCCAGCAATAATTAAGAGAAGGTCAGTTTTCAAAACATCTCAGCAGACTTCGTTCATTTCATGACATATCAGAAAAAATTCGACACTTGCTCTCTAATTCCGAAGAATCTAAGAGAACTGGCCAGGAACTTGCCGTTAGCATTCGGGTCGTCTTCAGTGTCAACATCGACCGAAAGTTAAGAGCAGAACAATTTATATTATAAACTTTAGCGCTAGATACAAGCAGGCGATATAAAGCGAAGAAATGGATAATTTCATTGCGCTAAAAATATGTACAGAAGCGTAATTAAATCTAAATTATTCAAATGTTAACATATATTTAATGTTTTACATAAGATTGGCAATGTTCGGAATTTAATAAAAAATTAGTAGAGGTCCTTCTTGTCAATGTGACAATAAGCTGTTTGAAAGTAATATACAAATATAACTATAAGCAGTGGTGGACAAATGAATAAAATCCGCACTGCTCGCAAACACAGACACACACACACACACGCACACACACACATGTGAGTAGAGGTTATATTCTTATGGCCCTGTTGCTACATCTGCAGTCACATGTGGTGAGAAAAGCACACATATTTAAGGTTTTTGATTTAATATAATACACAGAAAGTCACACCCACACCCAGCCGACTCATATATATATATTCATGACGGTACATTGTTGTGGTTATCTTTAGCTGAAATTTCGTACGTGCATAGGTTCGATTTTCAGATATTAAGAACGTAAAATTGCATAACATCTGTAAATAGATGCTTACGTACGTGTATACAGTTATTAAAAATAATATTAGTGGTAAACGTGATGACACCATTAGGGCTGTTTCACATTGGATAGTTCGGTCAGGTATTATTTTTAATTACAAGAATTAAGTTATTTCTCATTGGATGAGTAATATCACGTGACTTTTTAAGATATTGGGGATTTGGGTTTGTCACGTAGCAATAGTGATAATATGCATGTTTTACCCTCTCGTTTGTACATTAGTCCCAAGGACTGGTCATTTGTCTTATTCTCATTTCTTGTGCACTTGTTGTAACATCAAGTCAGCAGACCTTTTTTATGTTGTATTTAAAGATATTGGAGGGAAAAACAGTTGCTTGGATTATTCATTGGAAAGAGGAGGTGATTATTGGATTATAATACTGCTCTGGGAATTATTCAGAGGAATTGTGGACAACGCCATTTTGACAAGTCAGGACTGTTAGCGGACCAGAATGTTTGTGGGTCTGAAATTTATTCGGAACTTTTCATTCTTTTGGACTTCATTATATCTTTTCCATGATTAGTTTGGAATAAATTTGTAATACTCTAAGTTCCTTTTAATTTTTCGTTTTATAACATCGAAAATTAAATTATTTGTCAAGTTTTACCAACTTGATAGGTTTGGTTCTTTGTGCTAATGCATCCTCGGCCTGTTTGCCAACCATTGTAACTAACTTCCTGTGGTTATCACCTGTAATCCGGATGACTCCCATGGCAAAAGGTCTATGATACAAAGCCACGGGATCATATTTTCACCGGTAGATTCCAGGCTTTCCATCCATTCTGCTGGCACTCATCGATGAGTAACTGATACTTGACCAACTCCCTCTCATGGACCTTGTCCATTCTAGCTTCCCATGGCAGTGTCAGTTCCAACAAACTCACCTGTTTGGTACCTCCTGACGAAAGTACAATATCAGGTCTGAAGCTGGCGTTACAGATGTCTCTTGGGAGCTTCAGCTGTCCTTTTACATCTTGTCTGCATTTCCCAATCCTGCTCTCTTGTCAAGATGTTTCTTGCTTTAGCCTATTATTTTTGTGTCTCACCATTTCTGACAGAGCTGGTAAAGTTTCGACCATTTTTCACTTCCTGTTTCTTTCTACTGGCTGTATCCATACTGGCAATACTCTCAGCAAGCACTTAGTCATGGTGCCAATGATAATGATTGTGTGTTAGAGTTACATTACAGGATGACAGCACGTGCTCTAAATTTGCAAGTCTCCAAGAAAGTTTACAGTTTGGGTCATCAGTTAGTTCCGATGTCTTTAGGTTTCCTGGGAAAGGAAGAACACCATACACTGTGCGTATGAGGAAGATAATTTTCTGGGCATCAGCTCTCCAGATGTCATTCAAAGACAGTTTTCTGGACACCATACCCTCACAGAGTAATCAGTCCCCCTGCTTCCTCACACTGACAGCTTTGACTTCTCTTTCACTTCTGCAAGACATACTTCTTTCTGGACCATATCATAATTCTTTTTGATGCTTGCTGCTTACCATATAGGTCTTAGAGCATCCGCCTCGGAAGCGGGAGGTCGTGGGTTCGATCCCCGGCCGAGTCATACCAAAGACTGAAAAATTGTGAAAGCTACGTTAAAAACCCTAATCACACACACACACACACACACACACACACACACACACACACACACACAAACACTTTTCAGACTTCCCAGCCCCAATTGTCCTGTTGCAACTGTACTGACCATGTCGTTGTGTCTGTCTTGATTCTGCATCTTCAACTGCCTTTGCTGCCATCCATATCCTACCTGTCCCTACCTTCACTGTTGCTTCTCTCATCTGCACTTTCAACATCATTAACTATCTGGCTTTAGTCACCTTGAACGCCACCCTGCTAATAGTGGTAACTGAAGCTTGATGCCTTACTGTACAAACCGATACTGCTGAAACTCTTTGGTATTCTCATTCATCGTCGTAGATATGTATTAAACATTCTCTTGACTGCTTCTACGGCCGTCAGTGGGACTTGGTATACTAGAAGTGGCCAAGGCATTATTGGGAAAATACCATACTAGTAATACCAGGTCTTATACTACCCAGGTAACCCATTCTTTCTAAGGCTTCTTTCCAGTCCATGTCTGCCTTACTCTCACTGTCATTCACTGAGTCCTTAAACTACTTGCCGAGGCTCTTAATTGGTTGCTAAATCAGTGTTGATATCACTTCCTCTCCTTGTCTGAACCTGTATATATATTGCATCTTCATTTCTTTAAGACCAGACTTCTTGACTTAGATGACTTGAATTTCATTTTGTCCTAGTTAATCAGGTCTCGTCTCTAAGTCTTCTAACATCCATTTACCTTCTGGTAATGACTTGAATGTAATAATATATATTATTATTATCATTATTATTACTAATAAAATTACACTTTATATAAATGTGTGGCTTTCAACGTATCTCTACGTTTATCGACAAGAAACGACAATATAGTAAAATGCAACAAAACTGAGCTTCATGATAAAGAAGGGAAGGGCTGGTTTGGTGAATACAGTTGCTGTTCTGGTATTTATCTAACGCAATAAAGTGTGACATGTTAAAAAAAATAATCCACCTGTTAAGTATGAAAATAAGTACCATAACCGGGTCGGAATGTTACCATTGGTGGTAGAAATTTGGGTGTATTCCCTGATGATGGAGGTGTTTGGGAAATGTTTCGGTACATTAGAAAATAACTGAATTTGCAACTACATTTGCTGCAGAGAAAGTGTTTATCTTGCACGTCTGTCAGTAACATACGATAAAAATGAACTGTCATAAATGAAAACTTGTATGCATGCATTACAGATGGGAGTATGGACGAGCCATTGATCAAACAGAAAGTTCTATACCTTCCACAAAATACAGGGATTTACAGCTATGTTCCAGGATCTTTCAAAAGCCTTGTTCTCTAGAGTTTTAATAGGATTTAGCAGGGTCTCCTGAAGTCAATAATGCAGTTACATTGCCAGTTCTCTTTAGCAGTTACCTGTGTTTTCAAAACATTTTTGATATAATTATATCGGTGAATTAAAACAACCGGAAACAAGAAAATTCAGTAGATATGAGAAATGTTTGTGTAATGAAGGCAACTGTTAAAGAGAACAAACATTTTATTTTGAGTATTATGTGTATAAATAAAGAAACAAAAAACATAAGAAATAGTGCAAATGCAAATTTATTTTGTACAACTGCATTAAAATTTTTCAGAATAGCATCTGAAATATATTGTAAACGTTTTGCACTCAGTTTATATCAACGTGTTAACTAGAGTTAAAGAGTATAGCAATACCTATTGCAAATTATTACTGCCGAAACATTCCATCTGGCAACCCAGGAATTTGTAAACCGTTCTGTTTTAGCCGAACACGAAATGTACTACGTGTCTAAAGGAAACTGTTTCACAATGCCATGTCTTTCACTACCTATGTTTTCTGTTGGGAGTATCAGACCCCGGCTAAGTGGTTAGGGTACCGCAAAAAAAACCAAAAAACAACAACATGGTTTCTGTGCTTTGCTGGTGAAAATCCTGCCTAAATGTAGGGTTTCAATCCTACCATGGGAGCATGCAGAGGTAGCTATAATGAATTTACACTGCTTACAGGTGTGTCTTCGGGCAAGGCACTTTCTTGTTGATCGTTCATTTAGTTTGATGATGACCGTGACATCAATAAATGGTTTGGTTTCTGTGAGTGGCTGATTACGTCAATTTGTGTTCTGAACTGTCTGTAGCACACATACATTAGATGCCGTTTTGGTTTGCTTGATCAGTAGGGTATGTGTTGCAATTTATCAGCAGTGTGTGGATGTATGGAATGCCAGGTATGTGAGAACCTCAGTCTCTGGGACCTTGTCCTGCCATATTATCATCAACAGGACACTCAAGTGGCCCATCTGAAAAAGATTGAATTTCATTTGCAAGGCATCTGTACACACCGTCCAGAGTTGGTTCCAGGGTTGCCAGATACTTTTTTCAATTCCCGCACGTGTACATTTACAAAGCAGCCCAAAAACCGCCCAATTTATATATTAAAATCTGAAGAGTAAATAAGAACCAAATACCATAAATTAAGTATCACTACAAATATTTATTCATCTGTAACTTCAAAGTATTCCTCAGGCAGAACGTCCTCGTCGTGATCAGCAGATTCAGTTGTCGCATAAATGTTCGAATTGAAATTACTAAGCATTGCTGTAGATGGACAAATCCGTTGGAACAGATCCCGTTGCGCTTCAAATACCTTCGAATGCGTAACAAAGTTTCCATCATGCTTTGCCCCATCCTGTTTCTTACTTTCGTTTTAATCAGATTCATTTGAGAGAAAGTTCTTTCGACGGCTGCATTACTGTAAGTAACGCCAACACACATAAGACGAAAAATGTCCCAGTTGTAGAAAGTCAAAAACTCCACAAGCGTCCGTATGATTTGTTAAAGTTATCCAAAACTGCTCAACTTCGTTATCACTATAGTGTGGCCAAGAGATTAAACTTATTCGCATCCACTGCTGCTCCAGGTCTCTCAAATTTCCCTTGTACAGAGGTAAAAAGGACAACTTTGACAACTGCGGCTTCTGTGCTCCAAGGACGACAGAAGGTGAGATATCAGCCACAGATTCAAGCTGCTCAACAATCGCCGGCAATCTCTGACGCAGTTCCCTTAGTAGTTCCAACAGATAATGACGACAGCGCTCTTTTATTTGGTCTGCCAAAGAGCACTCAATTTCGGAGTCGTGCAGCAGCAGGTTGAATTAAATGCCAAAGTTGATCGCTGCTAAAGGTAAATGGTTAGACCTGTTCTCTAGATCAAACGCTATTATTGCTCCCCACGACGGAAATATGGTTGGAATTAGAAGCGCGCTTCGTTCTTCCGGTTCCGGAATTTAAATTTTTTTTTTAAGTATGTGAGATAACATCTATGAAGATACATCCAGAATAATGGATTCATTAAGAATTTTAGATATTATCGTCACTAGCGCCAATTTGAAATTGAATGCGGAGAATTTAATAGCAATTTGATGCAGCCCAACTTACGGCGACACAAATCAGAAACCAGCCCAAAAAACCGCAACCCGCAATCTCAAAATTTTTCACGCAACCAAATTTCGAAAGGAGCCCAATTGGGCGAAAAAACCGCGTATCTGGCAACTCTGGTTCGTTCCTCGCTCCACTACGACAGGAGATTCCCGCACCCATCAGGAGAAATAACAACAAGGGTCCTTTATGCTATCCTCAACCTTGTGTTCTCGTTTTCGTATAAAAGAGAAGAGGCTGCGGAACAACAATGAAACGAAATTTTATTTCTAGTCAAAAATGTTTTCTGTTTTGCTTATATTTTACAATAAAGAACAATAATATATGCACATACAAATAAAGGCACACTCACGCATATATATATATATATATATATATATATATATATATATATATATATATATATATATATATATATATATATATATATATATAAAGTGTATATGAGGCTGTTGACATATATATGGGTGGGGTGGGTGGGGGTTACTCTCTGTGTATGATATTATATAAAAGAGTGTATATAAGGCTGTTGACATATATATATATATATATATATATATATATATATATATATATATATATATATATATATATATATATATATATATACACAGGGGCGGATTAAGGCTCACTGGTGCCCTAAGCACTGACAAATCTTGGTGCCCCCTCCTTTCCACGTACACCTGGGAAGATAACCCTAGGGTGCACCATGATCAAGAAACAGAACATTATGATCAATTTGCACTAGTTTTATCAAACTTTTTTACAAATCTTCCTTCGTTTTTTTTCTTTTCACCCTTTTCTCAACTTTGTGGTGCCCCCTTTGTATGTATGTATTCCCTGATGATGGAGGTGTTTGAGAAATGTTTCGGTACATATGTATATCATAGGCCAGTGACCTCTTCAATTTTTAACACCTTTTTTCAGCACACAAATGGCGGGCAGTATAAGAGGTCGAAGAAGAACCCCGGTAAAAACCCCGCTAAGTCTCATCGACACATGGGAAACTACTGGTAAGCTTACTCACTTACGAACATTAGCCGAGCCCGATACCCAAACCCACACGGTCAGAGGTGAGATGGCAATGATTCGTAAAGGCGATAGCTTTAGAATTTTCAGCCACCCGGGGCCCTGCCAGTGGCCTGTGTTAAAAATAAAAATTCTTGTTATTGTTGTTCTTGTTATTATTAGTATTATTATTTCCAGCAATTGACATAATTTTCGATTTAAGAAAATCGCTGCCTCTATTTTTTATTTAGAAAGTCTGTTGTTAAAATGTTTCGTTTATAGCTTTCTTTAAATTCAGCCTTTACCTGTTTTTCATCCAGAATATATTTGCTTATATATACGGTAAAGACGTAGCTTCACAAACTGCTAGCGCAGGTGCAGCCGACTTTCTGAGAAGCAACATATGTAGGTCAAGCATAGAAAGTGTCAACCCAATGATTGACAGGTCACGTTTGTTCAAGGACTTGTGATGCCTTTTAAGCTCAAACACTATTAGTATCATATATTTACCATCAAGACAAGTTTTTTATCCTCGTTTATATGTTTCTGCAGAATTTGGCATATCATTCCTTGAAATATCGAAACAAAAAAATATTTTACATGAAATAGTGACTGTGGTGTTGATCCATTATGTGTTATTATATTTAAATCATTTAGTTCCTATTAACATTTTGATCTAAAATATGGATGGATATATTTAAAAAGATCTGATATGTACCTTGTGGCCATCTGTTAGTTTCATTCTGACCACAATGGATTTTGCACTAAGAATTTATGCTGACTTTTTCAAGCTGATCTATAATACTTCAGCTTTTCCTAATGATTTTCTTTTACTTACAGTAATTGGAGTGTACCTATCCGCTTGAAATGAGTAGTATTTGTTTGCTGAATTCGATTTTTCGCATTAGAAACAATCCGTAGCAAGAGATCGCTCCGGTGGCCTAAGTGGCTAGACCAAATCACACACACACACCTTTCAAGAAATTACCACAATCTTGATTATTGTACTATTATCATGCACAACACTGATACAAATATTAAATAGGTCAGTCAAATTAAGCCAGTTAATTTCGGAGCAAGCTTATTGCTAGAATAATGAATTTATTTAGTACGGCCATCAGCGCCCCACCCCCTCGTCTGCAGCATGATGCCCCAGTGCTAGATATCACTATAAACTGCCACACTATAGACATCGTAGCGATATGACTGATTTTTAAAAAAAGCTAATTAAAAAATCCAAATCACACACACACACACACACACACACACACACACACACACACATACATATATATATATATATATATATATATATATATATATATATATATATATATATATATATATATATATATATATATATATATATATATATATATATATATATTTTTATATATATATATATATATATATATATATATATATATATATATATATATATATATATATATATATATATATATATATATATATATATATATTTAGCGGCCTAAGTAATATATTACTGGTATGTGTCATTATCAGGTACAGTCATCCACTTATCTTCCAAGTTCATTTTACGTGCTATGACATTTAGTTGTATGGACATCTCTACGTTCCGAAAATCAATAATAACGTGCATATCGTCCTAAGGACGCAATCCAGGCTGTGATCCAAGATTATTTGTTTTTATCAAACTTACGTCATTTTTAATCTCTCGGTGCAGTTTTAATTCATTAGGTAGGGCACTTTTCATGTCTCTGATATCTGTATTCACTGCACCCTTTCGTCACAGTTTTATGGGTTGACATTTCTATTTGCACTTTTCTATTTGCTCGTTAAGGAAGAACTTAATGAACAACTGGTATTCCATAATGATTACGATAGGTAACTTAAACCTTGTTGTTGTTGTTGTTGTTGTGGGGTTTAACGCCATTTTTCAGCACATGATAGGCTATGCATGGCGGCCAATATTAATGGTGGAGGAAGAAACCGGAAAAACCACGGCAAGAACCACCGACCCACGAGAAGCTACTGGTAAGCTTTCTCACATACCCATATTGTCCGAATCCTAGACTCGAACCCACACAGACAGAGGTGAGATGGCAGTGATCCGTAACGGAGAGCGCTTTAGACCACTCGGCCACTCGGGACCCCGGCTAACTTAAAAGTAAAAATTCATGTGACTCGGAATGCAAATGGCGAGTTCCAGGTCAAATTTCATCAACGCTATAGTTACATCTCATCTGTCAGCGGATTAAAATTATAAAGAATGCTATATTCGCTATTTATGAAGAAATAAATCATATTCCTATCGATTTCTCGCGACCTCCGGCGGACGTACTAACCGCTCCGGTCCATATAATTACAGACACAAGTCTTAATAATTTAAGTTCTGAATAAACTTTAGTGGAATTGCAAATTAAGTAAAACGCTGAAAGTGTTAATGTTACTGTGATGGCTAGTAAAGTGTTGATGTTCCAACAGTAGATCACATAAATACAATTCCAGGTTTGAATTCATTACAAATCGTAATGACTGTATATGTCCAAGAATAATATTTTTATGAGGACACTGTATTTCCATAGACAGGTTAATTGAATTAGACCGCTCCGGTGGCCTAGTGGTTGGAGCGTCCGCCTCGGATGCCTGAGGTCGCGGGTTCAAACCTCTGCCGACTCATACCAAAGACTTAGAAGTGGTACTAAGAGCTGCCTCGCTAGGCGCTCAGCATTGAGAGGTTAATGTTAGGACTGGTCGACCGGATGTCAGGATAATGTGACTGGGTGGAACATCATGCTACATGTCTGCGGCATGATGCCCCAGTGCTATACATAACTATAATCTGACACACTTCAGACATCGTAGCGATATTATTGGAAAATTATTAATGCTAAGTCAAAAATCCAAGACACACACACACACACACACACACACACACTTGAATTAAATTACTTGAAGAAATAAATTCCAGCCCAAATTAACCCACTGGCCACAACAACAATACAATTGGATTCTGCTTGATCTTGAAACACGAATAACAGATTTTCAGTACAACATTAGTTATACGACAAATTGCGACGCAAAACAAAACCCCGTATGGGGATCAAACGTTCATTGATCTAGAAGGAATAGAAAGTTTGTTAACATAAGGCACGTGACGGAAATCATGTAGTCCAAGTATAGTTTAATAAAAAATACAACGTTCTTGAATCAGCTTAAGATAACAATTCTCACTCTGAAGGAAATTAAGTTGTTTACAAAAATTGTGGCTGATTTTGGACAAGGTCAGCTATTATTTAGAAAGTTTCATTCCCCACTGTAATTAATGGGATATTTTTTATTTTACAAAACTATAACAAACGGTGCAAATTAAATGTATGTAACGTTCGCTAAGCTTCAGCAATAAAGTCATGTATAAGCTATAATCGTCCTGTCTTGGGAATATTACCGCGGCCTTGTGTTTGATCTCTAAGGTTACCATGACCAGCCAGAGACCGGAAACTTGAGTTTGAAAGCCGACCGGTCGCATCACTTAACAAAGGCTTGCCATTTTCATGCCTATATATTAAAGGTTAGTTCAAGGATCAAAACGAAAGTCCACTGGGTTAACGGTGTGTGTTCTTATTCGTCCCCACGTGTACAGACAGCGAGAGGGACATTGTTTGCTTAGTTTGCTTGGATCGGTCCACAGCGATATCCCATCAAAAACAGAGACAAAGGGCGTGATTACAATTCAGACCCGAATGATACCTTACGAATCTTAAAGAGTAATTTAGTATTTTCCTGAAAGGATTGCTTATCAATAGGGTTTATTCCGAGAAAAGATGCCACTCGCAATTTGGCGGCACGACTTAGATGTAAATGTTAAGGAAAGACAAAGCTTCAAAAAGGTCAGTAAGTTATTTGCTCAATTTTTGCAGAATATTATGGCATCCTAATTGTAATTATTTGTAGTATGTACACTTAATTACTAGCCTCGTTTAATATGTATAATTCCCTTTGTGGTGTTTCATTTACATACGTATTTGAGAAATGGGCTTGAGCCTTATGTAGAGAATTATTAGATGTGAGGTGGAATTATGTAGGTTGTTAGCTTGTGGTCAGAATTAATTTTGTAAATAGCTATTTGGTTACTTCATAGTAAACCAGTGCATTTATTAATGCGTTATGTTAGAATTTACACATGCTTGAATTCTGCATTTGGAAACATGGTTGACGTATGTAAGATTAATAACTATGGATGTATGCATATATCAGGACATGGATATTTGAATATTTGCGTACTTTATGTGAGTTGTAACGTAAAGAAATGTGTCTGATTATTCTGATATTGTCTAGCATAACGGGATTAGGAATATGTACTGATGTGACGCAATTTACTGGTGTATGTATAAGAAGTAATTCATACCGTGCTGTATTATGACGTTTGTTTTATCATACAAGAACGTATGGGTATCTCGATGTGAACGAATGCGTAACAGAATAAATTTAATAGTCATTATCTGATGATAGGCTGTATGTAGTGTGAGATGAGATGGCTAAGGAAAAAGATTGTACCGTCCTTGTGTTTTACAGGAATCATTTTAGGGGACAGAGAACTTCCGGTTCCATTGAGTTCCAAGTCTTCAAGAGTTGGAGACGGAATTGAGACTGCAGCCGAGACAGTCGAAGTCGACAGAACTGTAGTCGTGAGGGAGAATGTGGAGGAGGAGGCGAAGGAGTCTGGAAAAAGTCAATGAGGAGGAGAAAGAGTCTAGAGAACGTCCAGGAGGAGGAGGAGGAGGAGAATTAATTTAGAGAAAGTTCGGGGAGGAAGAGGAGAAGGAATTGGGAGAAAAAAGGAGAGAAAAAATGCAAACAGATGTGTAGAACTACAAGGACAGGTGGAAATCAATCTCACACTGCTAATCAAGTGATACAATAGGCTTATTAAAAGGTCGAGCGGAAGGAGTGGAATTGGAAATTTGATCATTTGATTATTGAATTGTTATTAATTTGGTATTCATTGAATTTCAACCTTTTTGTATATTTAACTATCTAACTGTCGGGATTGCCGACTGGGCCTCGGGGCTTTAGATCTATCTTTCACTAAATTTTACTTCCAAGAAAAGACAGCCTTTGTGCGACTTCTGTAATAGTTTGAATAAAATATTTGTAGCACCACACACGACACCATCCCAAGCATATACTTCGTCACAATGTACATAACAATTTCAACTATATATAACTAGTTCTGGTGAGCTGTTGATTGGCAAATCATTATACACAGGTATTTATAGAAATTATGTATTTGTTATGTTTACCACTGGATTCGTTAATAATTTAAAGTCATTCGTGTTGGTCCAAGTATGCTTGCATTGACTCAAGCAACGCCACAAGACTTTGGAACCGGATGTGATAAATATGACTCACAGGGACACTGTTACAAAGCCAACGTGAAAACAACCTTCTAAATACATTTTTAGCAACTAAAACATATTTTGTTTTTAATGTTTTAATCCATAGGTAGAGTCTCATTTGAAGCATACAATTGTATCAAACTTACAACGTTTAAGAATGATGTGTCTACGTACACCATAACGTCCCGATTTTAATGTATATTAATCAATATTGGTATGCATTTGGTATGACATGCATATGAATCAGTATTGGTATGCATTTGGTATGACATGCATATGAATCAGTATTGGCATGCATTGGGTTGGACATGCATATGGTCAGGAATGATATGCATTGAGTAGGACATGCATATGAATTAATAGAGGATACACTGGGTAGGACATGCGTATGAATCAGTGTACATTGGGTAGGATATGCATATGAATCAATATTGGTATGTATCAGGTTGGACATGCATATGAATCGGTAGGAACTGGGTAGGACATGCGTATGAATCAGTATTGGTATGAATTGGGTAGGACATGCGTATGAATCAGCATTTGGTATGCATTGGGTAGGGCATGCGTATGAATCAGTATTGGTATGAATTGGGTAGGACATGCGTATGAATCAGTATGCATTGGCTAACTATGCGTATCGGTATTGGTGTCCATTGGGTGAGACATGCGTATGAATCAGTGTACATTTGGTATGATATGCATATGAATCAATACTGGTATTTTTCAGGTTGGACATGTATATGAATCGGTAGGAACTGGGTAGGACATGCTTTGGAGTCAGCGCATTGGGTAGGACATGCATATGAATCGGTATGCATTGGCTAACTATGCGTATCAGTATTGGTATCCATTGGGTGAAATATGCGTATGAATCAGTATTGGTATGAATTGGGTAGGACATACATATGAATCAGTATTGGTATGCATTTGGTATGACATGCACATGAATCAGTATTGGTATGCATTTGGTAGGACATGCATATGAATCAGTATTGGTATGCATTGGGTTGGACATGCATATGAATCAGTATTGGTATGCATTGGGTAGGATGTGCATATGAATCAGCATTGCAAAGCTTATGATAAAGTCACTGAAACCTGTATAAATACAAAGATTTTATCTTGTTTTTGAATGACTTTATTATTACACATTCGGCAATCAAGAACTGCTGTATCAGCTTAATGTCATCATCATTTGTCTTGAATAACAATGAATTTTAATTGCTTAGACATCGGTGTCTAAGTACGTCTGTCGTTACCATTTTACGTTGATCAGGATCATACCTATCTAGTCAGAAATGATTTGTACTGCAGTACCGCAGTAATTGCTATATGCGCGTGCTATAAATTATTATCACTGTTAAATCGAGATATTAAATTAGTATTATCTGAAAAATTGAAAATGAAACGTAGTTTTTAAAATAATTTGCTCGGACAATTTAATATGGAGATATGATATTTTTGCTGTGTGTAAAAGTCATGCTTTAGTATATTGCTCAAAAGTGTAAGTGAAGTTAAGATTATCCACAAACACCCACCTTGGCCATACTTCATTCACATTATAACTACTATCGTCTACTGGTATTTCTTAACACAAACTCTTTCTAGTTGCGGTAGGGCGAGAAAGGCACGTACAGGATTTTCAAAGATCAGTGACGACCTCGGTCATTACAATGTTGTGAAGATTTCATCATTGACTCGTGCACGGGTGGTTGTGGTGATGGACTGTTTTCAAGGGCCGCTTTGGAGACTGCGTCAACTACATTGGAGCCTTTTGCGATCACACTAACGATTTTTCCAATTTATCCACTGTCTTTTTGGAACCTCAACATCTGCGCTAGAAAAATGTTCAATGGCTTGTATTGTCCTGACCCGGTTATTTTTCTGTCCCCATAATCGCTGTGGTGGTTCTCGCGTCTGTCTTCGCCTCTTAAACTGTTTCTACTGTCTTGGCTAGGAATATAGTGGGACCGTTTGGGGACAATGGAAATCCCAGTCACAAAGGTCGCGGGACGCTTTGGGGACAAGATTTATTGCGACAATGAAAATCCTGGTCTAAAAGTTCGTGGGACCTTTTGGGAACAATAGGACTTACCATTAATATAGAGACAATAGTTCCTATTCCTACAGGTTAGGTGACGTCATGGTATTGAAGATTGGTAACAATGTTGCAACAATACTGCAAGTGACTGAACTCAGTTGGGACCAAACAGAGTGAAAAATCATAGAACGCTTGGCGGGACAAAGGCATATATAACGCATTCAACATACAGACATAGATGGAGGAACATTAATCTATCACACAAACATACAACCAGCTAAACAATATTTAGACAAGAAATTAAATCGTTTAGAGGTATATGAGTGGCCCTGAAAATCTTTGGTATTTTGTTAACATCATTAAGTTAACACTGAGGGCATTGCATAGGTCTTCTTCTCTTCCTCAAACGTCTTCTCACTTCTGGACCGTAGACTAGGACTCGCTTTAGACAGCATCGTCTCTCCACATAAATTCTCCTTTTCCAAACTCTCGTATCCGGATAATTGTCCATGATGATCTGACATACATGGGTGAGTCTGTACGGAACAGCATTGAGGATGCTAGGGTAGATGGTTCACCGTTATTCCACATCTTGTAACGAGAACAGGTGAAGTGAATGCAGTGTACTGCGGTTATTTATAGTCGAAGAGCGGATCAAAAGAGTTCTGTCATCAATCCTAACACGCGTTACAAAATTCAGACACAGTGCTGAGTCTGTGTTCCAATCCGAAGAGAGCGGCCATATATATATATATATATATATATATATATATATATATATATATATATATATATATATATATATATATATATATATATATATAATGTGACGTCACGGGCCGCTCTGTTCGGATTGGAGCGTCTGTGTGCAGTGAATCCATGCGACATAGTTTTCTAACATGACGGACACTAAGAAGACAATGAATTGAGGTGCACCGGCCCTGGAGACGAGAAGCGATGGTTACAGAAGAGACCAATTTTAAATGGTTTAGGCGATCTTCTTTCTTCTTTGCATGAATTTGTTCCGGTACCAGTACCTTCGCCATCTTTTCCTTCTTTACCACACGTCGAGGATTTTAAACAGACAGAAAGAAGAATCGGAGAAATTTTTACAACAACAGAAAGAAGAAGAACAAGCTTTTCTCCTTCAACAGCAACAGCGAGAACATGAAGCAGAAAGGAAACGACAAGAAGAAGCAGCCGAGAAGAAACAAGGTCTAAGAGAGAAGTATGACAGTGAAATTCAAACGGTAACGGTGCTCTTAGATATTTTGGCAGAGTTAAGGAGCCTGAAACAAATGTATCAGACTTCTTTATTACGACCCAAGAGAAAAACACCTTGCCGAGCCAAACAGCCCAACACTGTTGCTACGCCTGAGATGCCACCCCATGTGATTTCTACCAAATCATTGACAGGAGCCGGTCAAGAAGTATGCCTTGGCCGTGGCAAAAACTTAAGACAGTTAAACTATGTCCCGTTCCTGAGTTTGTTTTTAAAAACAAAAAATACCGAACGGTCCTCTTCAAACCACCCACCTCTCTTGAAAAGAGATAGTATTCATCTTGCCAAAATCAATTAATATTCAAAACCCCTTTTTCTTCTTGCACCATGATAGAAGTGTGTGAAAGCGTGAGTGAGGGTCCTTATTCTAAAAAATCAAAACCAAGAGACACTTACCTTTTCTGTCTGGTCTATTCTGGTACAAATTTTACAATCCAATTCAAAACACTTAAAACAGTTCATAGACTTCTTCTGTGGGTTTGTTCACTCTCTCTCTCTCTCTATGTTTTTTTAAAAAATTCTTCACTTTTACAGGTTTTTCCTTCTCTTTTTCCTCACTTTCTCCTCGTCTTCATTTCTTCTCTTTTTTCTCTTTGTGGATGTGTCTGGGTTCTTCGTTTTGGGAGGATACATCTTCCTCCTGTTCGGAACGTCTCTCTTTTCCTCTTGCTCCTGCTGTTTTCTAGGGCATTCTGAAGACCAATGTCAGTTCTCTTGACAATGATAACATGTATCTTGACAATTGTCTCTTCTGACATCTGTCTTGCTTTTTGGACAGTCTGGACATTCTGTAGCCCTATGCCCTTTCTTCGTACAGATATAGCAAGTATCTTGACTTTTATGTGGAAGGGAGGGGGAGTAGTCCGTCGGTTTGTCTGAAGAAAACTTTCTTATGACACCTCGCAAAGCTCTGATCAGGAGTTCGATCTGTGTGGGTTCTTCCGTCTTTATTTCGGTTTGAGAGTGAAACGAATAATGGAAGGGAAGATACTAACCCTTTATATAGGAAAGAATCTAGTTTGACATAGATATAGGGACCCATGGAGTATAAAATGTAGTCATTTAACTTTTTGAAGTCAAGATGAAACTATCACATAATTTCGTGGAGAAAGGAGAAGAAAGTAAGGGGCAGAAACGTGATTTATCGCCTCGCACAGTAGCTGAAGGCTTGGCTCAAATTCATGCCAGCGATTTCAAGATGATATCAGTAAGCCAGAATCCAGACCCAGAGAGTCTTAATTCATTCAAAGTTCACCACATCCACCAGTAAACCCTCAAAAGTACTATCGCATTCGAAAGACGGAAAAGCGCTCCTCTTGGACGTGTGTTCTTACACGGTGAAGTTTAACGATTTTAAGTCCGAAGTGCCATTGAAGAAAGCAGGGGGTTCATCACTGAGGTGTGGGATTCTTTGTCAACCACACAGAAACGACAATGTGAAGCCAAAGAAGACGATCGCTTGGGACTTTTCATTCATCACGACAGTTTGAAGTCCCCCGTTTGGGTCGAGTTTAGCAGCCTGGCATAATTGACGCCTTCCAATGTCAACGACAAGATTCAACACGTGCAACAAGCCAACAACAAGTTTCACTTCACCAATGTTCATGACCCACGTATCTCTTTCCAAAAGGGCCGAACAACACACAAATGTGTTATTGGTGGACAACCTTCGCAGGACCACAAAGAGCCTCGTTCAAATTAATGACACTCAAGACCAGATGTGTTTAGCCTGTGCCATTCATGGTGGGACGAACGTATGCCGACAAGAATTACACGGTAGAATGAAAAAGAGCCAGGACGATCATTCGAAAATCGAACCGAGTTAAACAACAAAGAGAAGCAGAACTCCTGTTACAGCAAGCGGGGCTATCCAAAGACACACCCTGTGGCATTCCTGAAATGCAAAACGTGCAAGACGTCTTGGATCCACGCTATACCTTAAAAGCGCACCCTAAGAAGTGCGCGGACCTATGTTGTTTCGAGGAAAAGATCTCAAAACGGAAAATACATTCAATTCTATCATCATCATCACGATGAACATTTCGATGCCATTACCAGTATCGCCCCATTCCTGGGGTACGGTTATTATTGTGAGAAATGTGACTATGGCTATAACAATCGAGAGTAACACAAGCATTGTGGATCGAAATGTGAGGGATATTTGGCCTCTCAACCCTGACTGGACATAGGACAATATTGAGTGCATCATCCTGCTTATCAACGCACATTTGTCAGTCCTGCTTGTTACCAAAAACATCTAAAAATGCAAGGTTCACATCAGAAAAGTGCTTGCCAACTCCTGAGATTGTACCCTACTTGAGGACAAGGCATAGGTTCCAATAATGCCAAGGCACAGGTATGTCCAGGAAAGAAACGATGTCACATTGTCACCAAATCGTGGACTTGGAACACGAATGCTACATTCAAAAATACCATTCCAAACTAGAGAAGAAAGATAACCAGAAGGAAGGGAATTTCATCTTTTTCGATTTTGAATGAATCCAAGATACCGTCATTCACATTCCTAATTTCTGCGTGGCTCAACAAGCGTGCGATAAGTGCACCCAAGAACCAATCGTTAGCCATTGCCCTTACTGCAGCAAGATTCCTGGTGGACGTTAAAAAATATTTCGAGAACCGAACGCGCTGGTCGATTTCGCCCTATGGATCTTAGACCCAATCGACGAGACGTGGAGCCAAGAGGACATCGAACGTCATGGAGATTGTCATCGCCATACCACGATGATGGCTCAGAATTTCTCGGGAAACGATGGACAGTTTCTCTTGAGAAACTATACGGAGCAAAGTACCCAACGTCCTAAACTCATCTTGGACGGAGCCAAAATCATTTCAATGCAAGTGGGACAGGTGCACTTTAAAGATTCTTGCGTTACTTGGCCATGCCTTTGAGCCAAATTCCTAAAACGTTTGGAATGAGGGAAATGGCCAATGGCTATTTCCGCACTTTTTCAATACCGAAGCCAATCGACATACCGTTCTACCCCATTTGCCTAAGGCTCACTACTACGATCCTGACAACATGTGCACCGAACAACGAGAGGCTTTCTACGCTTGGTACCACACTCAAGCCTCGGACCCATTCGACTTTCAGGAAGAAATGTTAAAGTATTGTCCTTCCGACGTGGATATTTTACTGTGTTGCTGTGGACACTTTCGACAACTGTTCATGGAACACCGAGGGATCAGTCATTTGAAAGACGTCTGCACCATTGCCAAAGCGTGTTCCTTAGTGTACCGCCAAAGATTAATGTCCAAAAACACCCTGGCTGTTATCAGCCCTCAAATGACGAACTTTGTCACACGTCAATACTCGGTCAAAGCCCTACGCTGTCTACATTATCTTTTCGATAAGAAAGACAAATGGATCCAACATGCCCGAAACGGAGGAGGCGAAAGGACCTTCGGAACGTATTCGGTGGATGGCTGCGACTTAGAAAACCATCTGATCGTACGAGTTTAACGGTTGCTTATTTCACGGATGTCCCCTCTCTTACCCTCAACGTGACACTAAAAAGCAGTTTTTGCAACGGGCCGTGGAAGACTTGTACGAGACCACTTGTCAGCGGCAGTTGAAGCTAGAACAGCAAGGATACCAAGTAGTGGAAATGTGGGAACGCGAGTACGATCACCATTTGAAAACCGATCCCAACTTTACATGCATCGTGGAAAGTTACAAGCTGGTGGACCCACTGAACCCGCGGGACAGTTTTCACGGAGGACGGACGAATGTCAACTATTTGCTGTACTAAGCTGACGTGAAGAAAGGAGAAGAAATCAAATACTTGCACGTGTATTTGCTGTATACTTACCTGTACAAATATTGTCACTTTCCGGCAGAGCACCCACAGTTGCTGACGAAATACATCGACCTGAACTACATTCGACATTACAAAGGATTGATTCAATGTAAAGTCTTGCCTTCCACGGACTTGTATCTTTCTGTTTTACCTTACCGTTGCAAAGGACAATTGATGTTTCCCTTGTGCTGTACTTGTGCTGAAACGTGCAACCAAGACCGACCTTGTCAGTACACCCAAGAAGAACACGCTATGACTGGAACGTGGTTCAGCGTGGAATTGTTTACAACTCTAGACCTGGGATACCAACTGTTAGAAGTGCACGAAATATACCACTTTCCCAAGACAGAAAAATACCACAAGGACGATGAGACTCAGGAAGGCATTTTTGCGGACAATGTGGATGCCTTTTTGAAACTGAAACAAGAAGCCAGCGGCTACCTTTCCTGGTACCACACTCCCGAAGACCAAACAAATTCGAAGAGAAATACTTGGAGCAGGAAGGTATCGCTTTAGACCACATCGAGTAAAACTAAAGAAGCTGATCGTTTGCCAAAGTGATGTTGAATTGTTTGTGGGGCAAAATGGCACAACGACCGTGTTTACCCAAGACGGAGTTTTTGACAGAACCTTCTCGCTACTGCCACATGATTCACGACAAAACCAAATACGTGAGACACGAGGACGTTCTTCGTGTGGACTTGATCTTAGTCAATTAGGAAGAAGAACTGGACTTTGTAGAAGCCTACGAATTCGGAAATGACATTGCAGCTTACGTGGCAGCCCATGCTCGCTTAAAATTATACGAAGCTTTAGAACTGTTAGGGGATCGCGTCCTGTACTTTGACACGGACAGTTGCATCTACATCGATCGTCTGGGTCAGTCTGACATCGAATGAGACCGTTCTGGAGCCTGGACGGACGAGCATCCTAACGACAAGGTTCTAAGTTTTGCTAGTGGTGATCCAAAATAGTCCGGCTATGAATATCGAGACAAACAAGGAGAAGTGCACAGAGTGTAAAGTGAAAGGATTGACTTTCAGCTATCGCACCAGTCGAATGGTCATATTTGGCGTGCCGAAAGAAGCGTTGAAATCTGGACATAATGGAAACTTTAAAGTGACTACCTGTGGACCGCATAAGATTGTATGTTTACCCACTAACCAAGTCGTCAGTTGGCTTTTGGAAAAAGTGTATCAAATCGTGTACCAGAAGAGAATTCGTCTTCCCAGCCACTTCACTTGGCGTACGGACACGTCGTTATTGTTCGGCATATAAAAAGAGACATTGTCCAAGACCAATAGTTCATTGTAACTACAAAGACCACGCGAGAAAAATGAATCCTTTTAAACAGACATCATTTAAGTTCTGTGATTCTCAAGCGTAGTTCGATGCTGTGCCTTCCGATGAGAGCGATTCCCGTACGCTGTGACCGCAGCGATTCAGTACCAACTCATGGGAACTTTGCTATGAGTACTACAATACCAACCATCGAAAGTGATGCTGTGCTTGTCGTACCTGACGGATGCAAAAGCGATGCCACTTGTTACAGAACACCTTATAACTTTACTGGTTTTCATGGTGGATGTCATCCTCCACGTGAAACAATGCTTCTAATACCCTACGGATGTCATCCAACCCTCCGTAAACTTCTAAGTATTTCACCGTACCCTCATGGAAATTAACCTGTGAAAGACGAATATGTGTTCCCTGTGCGTTTGCCTGAATACTACGACTTTGAAAGTCGTTTTCAATCCTTCAATGGAAAATGGCCTAAATATTTGGGAGGACCTACTCCCGAAGAAGTAGCCAGAGCCGGATTTTTCTACTTGGGAGAAGGGGATAAAGTCAAGTGCTTCAGTTACGGTGTGCCACTTCACGAGTGGAAGCAGACAGATTCGGCTTACCTGGAACATACTCGATGGTCTCCGCATTGTCACTACTTACCTTTAGTGGGACTCTAGTCATTGAAGTGGCATAAAGTGTCGTTTAAGATACCAGCTTTGCTAGGAGTCAAACGTTGGACAACACCGATACAAGTATTTAAATCCCATTTGCAAAGTAATATTCAATGATTACCAAACGAATTGCAAGGGAAGATCTGCAAGGATTTTTGGCAGGGACTTGCCAGAGGAAAATCTCAATTGATGACTGTAGAACTCTTGTGTCGAGAAATTCATAAGAGGAAAGTGAAAAAAGTCAACAAACTGGTCAGATTTCTCTGGATTAAGTCTGCGTTGATTCGATTATTCCGCTTTAGACCGTGTATATTAGAATATTTTATTGACATTCTTGACCGTTACCCTGAATGTCAGTGGTCAGAAATTGCTCACTATGTGCATTAAATAAAATAAGGACAATTAGAAGTGTCCCCTAACGTGTGTATAAATACTGACTGACATGATCATGGATACTTTACAAGAGAACATTCGTGGTTTGCATGTGGAGTAGAGGGAACTCATTTATCGAGAGCTGGTCAAAATACAAGTGAAACGCAAAGAACGACTGTATTCGTCACGTCACCGATGTCCAAACCACTGGCACCTGAATGCCGTAAAGAGGAATGATTATAATAGAAATGTTCCAGTAGTCAATATTGTTAAATTGGAAGTGGGGGAGAATGATTGGATTTTTGTGACTCATTCCTTTTACTACAGTGTAGACATACTGCAACGAATTCCACAGGAAGAGTTAGAGGGTTACCAAAATCTTTTACACAACATAAGCTTAGTTCAAGAGGAAACATCTAAATGGTGTGTTGTGAATTGCAAGTTAGTGACAAAACCATTTAGATTCGCCACTTGAGTACGATTATCTCCATGTAGAAAGTACACTTTTTGCTTCGGACAAAAAGAGGTAGAATAACGACATGCCATCCCACGACCTTTATCAGTGGTGGTACAGCAGATTCCGTGAAATGAAATCAATGAGAGTGTTTAAACGGAGGAGTCAATCCATCGTGGTTGTGGAAGGCATTCCTGGAGAGGACGACGGAATATTTCTTTCAACAAAGTAAAGCACATCGCACCATCAGTTTCAGGGCTCATTACGTGATCCTGTTTAAAAGCCCTAGAAATAAATCACAAGTGAAAGTCTTAGCCAAACAGTTAGGAATATCTTGGCTGACTCATGCGTACGACGATGCCACTCACACCCCCACACGCCTATTTACTTGTGGATTTAAAGCCCACTACCCCCGATTATTTGCGATTTCGTAGCTATCTGTCTCACCACTGGTGCCAAGACGGAGGGCCTGTTGTGTACACATCCACTTCGTCGACTTAACAAAAAAATCTATGAAAACCTCCTTCACTTTGGGTCTGTCACACACAGCGTCAACATGACGTCCCTTGAGTATCATCTTCCAGTCAAATTGATACGTCCCTTGTACGGCATTAGTCGCGATAAAAATCCAGAAATACATGCTCGTGTCTTAGAAGCCAGTCTGAAAGAAATCTTACGATGGTTTACGGTGACAGTACGTCAATTGCTGCAAGGCATCATTCCCATTCCACATCAAACCAAACGCTTTTTTGACAGAAACTAAGTAGCCTTGACGCACCTGGCCGATCCCCGCATCGACTCTCAAACCAGAAAGCAAATCTTTTTTAAGCCTGGAGGCAGCGGTTCTCTAGTAGGTGTAATCATTCGCTTTTGATGTGCCCAAGATGGAAGTCAGTCACGATGGCAAGACCTTGTTTACTAGACTTTTCGAACCTGACTTAGTGTAAAGATGAATTACTTGAGGTCGTACTTATCCCGGTACAATTCCACCGGACCGTTAGGAACCAACACCAGCCACGGTATTACGTACAAAGATCTTGCAGGAGGTTACGCTTTGTGGGCTTTTGATTTCACTCCAGACCAAGGCAGCGACGAGGGACATTTCCACCCTATAAACTCCTGCCAGATTCGTGTGAGCCTTCAGTTTGCTAAAGCTCCTGTATGCCGAATTTGAAAATACGATAGAAATCAACAGTAAGAGAGAAGTCATTCTAGACCATTAGAAGCAATGAAAGACTGTAATCTCCCTTTGAATGGTGGAGAATCGTTTGAAATGAAATGGGAGAATACCGTGGAAACAGAACCCCAAGACAAACACGAAAATGACATAGTGATAAGGTCCAGATGGCCAGAATAAAAACAACATTTAGTCAGGAGTTGTGCAAAACACCTGGCAGAAAAACATTACGAAACTGATCAAGAAAGATTGTCATAGATGTCAAAATGATCATCGCAGTCAAATTCAACACGATAAATGTCTGATGCTGAGACCAAAATAAATCTTGGACGAGTATCTGGAGGGCGACTGGAGTCTCATCAAAGACGAAGACGTGTTGTATCAGTGGTATAAAACTTGGATCTGAGTGCGGAGACGAAGCAAAGAGACGGTTACTTGTTATAGATTAAAAAGCCAGGATTAAACTGATTACTTATCATTAGCTGTGGGAAAAAAAACGAGAAAAAAACCATAAAACACAAAAATGGATACCTGGGAAGTTTATTACCTTTTGAACCACAGTTCGTACACTGCTTCTTGGAATCCTGTCGTGTTTGGTAAAGATGAACTGCCTCATCGCAGACCTCAAGACCATCAAGCTTATGTTATTAACACGGACAACAGTCATCTCCCACGAACCCACTGGGTAACTGTCTACTTTCCCCGTGATGGTTGTTTGGAGTATTTTGATTATTATGGATTGTCACCTATTTGGAAGACGACATCATCGACTTTATAAGAAATACCCAGACGACATGATTCAAAAATGTGAAATTACAAGGCACAGATTACATGGTGTGTGGACAGTATTGTGTGTATTTTCTTCATCAACGCAGTGGTGGATATTCATTAGAACATTTAGTGACTTATTTTGATTGTCACTCATCTAGAAACGATGACAATGTAGATCGATGGTTTTGTGACCATTATGGTTTTGTCTTTAGCTTGGAAATGTAGTGTACATCTATGGCTCAATGACTAACATCAGTGGAAGTCGAGCTTGACTTCACAACGTTGTCAACCTTGGCAAAAATAGTTTGTTATTTCAAAAGTGTTTGTTTAAGAAAAAAATGTTTTATGGTTAACTGTCGGTTTATTGTTGTTTGAACAAAAATGTTGTGTTTCGAAAAAGTTGTTTCTGTCGTTTCTCTCTATCCCTCTCCCTAAAATCAATAATCTTATTGTTCCGACTCTAAACATTGCAGGGATGTTTTCTATCACGTCAGCGCTTGAACCATATAACGCGAGGTAGTCTCCAGCCTGGAGACTCATCCTCCTATGAAGATTAGACTAGCGCAATTGAACAAGCTTACGTGAATTCACATCGTGTCAGGCAAACCCTGATACCGAAGCCTGAAGTGATCGAGAATGCCAGGATGTTAAAAGTGACCGAAGATCTTATTGAAGAGCTCTTCAGAGAGGAAATCAAGAAAGAGAAAGAAGAATGAACGGAGAGACTTCAGAAACAGAGAGAGCAGAGAGAACAGCGGCAACAGCAGCAAGAACCAGACAGAAGTTTTGTCGACTGTCGTGTAGACACGAAAGAGTTCTCCTTCTCTTTCCAAAGAACAAGGCCCTATTCTGTGGGAAAGCCTGTCGCCAGAAGTGGACGCAATCTTACGCGATAAAAGATTGCCATAACTCTCTGTCCACAAGAAAACAACCCTTTTCAGGGCTTCCCCAATACTCTAGAAAAGAGATATTAGTTCAATTGCCAATTGTATGTTAGTCGGTTAAAAAATAGAAGTGTGTCCATAAGCACTTCCTGTCTTTGTTTTATATAAAAATAGTAGTTTGTTTATAAGCACTTTGTTTCTTTGTTTTATGTAAAAATATTAGTATTCCTTCACGTCCATGCTTGACAAATAAAGGCAGCGCTCGTCAGTCTGCCTACCCATCGTTGATTTATCAACTGTGAAAAAATGAGTAGCAGAATGACAAAACTCTTGGAACTCCAAATGCACCTGGAGAGGAGGAAGATATATAAAAGATGAAAGAGAAGGAAGAAAGAATCCTGCCTCACCTTATGCTAAGGCCTCTGTGTGAGGTGAAGGCAATGGTCAGTACACCTCCACTGGCAGCACCAACACCACAGCCACGTCAACCACAGCCAAACCTCTGCCAACATTATCAAAAGCCATGATGCCACAGACGGAAAACTGGGAGGAAGAGTTGCGAGACCATGGGTCTGACAGGAGAAGACAGAGGGAAGTCTTTAGGATCCCGCAGACTGAAGCTTGGATGACGAGGCTACCCAAGCTGCCTCCGCACTTGCTACAGTCAATTGCATAATGACTTAATCCGGCGCTGTGTCTGTGGTGCCCGGCTTGGGATGTGTCACCATTAACCAGGTGAGTCTGAAATTTGTTAAAAATCTCTTCTCAGGGCTACCAAAATCTCTATAAAAGATACTATTCAAGTTAACAATTTGAGTGAGTGTGGATTTGTGTGATTATAAGTTCTTTCTTACCTTTGTGTGGATAGTAAATGTTTGGGTTTCTAATTGTTCGCGTACGTTTGTGTGGATAGTAGATATTTTGGTTTTGTCTCATTTCCGTGTGTGGATAGTATATATTGGGGTTTTCGATAGTATATTCTGTGTTTGGGGATAGTATAAAATAGTTTTTATATTTTGGGTTTAGGGATAGTATCTCATCGTTTTTTGTTCTTCGCGTGTGTCGATAGTATATTTTGGGGTTTGTATGAGTTCGCGTATGTTTGTGTAAATATTATATTTGGAGTTTGTTTTTTCCTCTTCCCTTGTGTGGATAGTTGATAATAATGTAAAATGAGTGTAAGGGATGTTTTCCTTCACGTCCGTGCTTGACAATTGTATAAAGTCAAGCGTCCGTCATTCGCGTCATACTACGGAATAACCAAAGAAGAAAATGGCAAGCAACCATATGAATAAAATTTTGAAACTACAGGAAGTGGTGGATACGATTGGCATGGTGCAAGTATTACTAGTGAGAATTGAAAATGGGGCATATAGTCCGCACATTTTAAAAATGGAATTAAAGAATTTAAAAAGGCGAAGGAGCAACAAAGACAGCTTATTAAAGAAGAAAAGGAGGAGAAGGAGGAAGAAGAGGACATACAGAGGATGAAAGAATGGAATAACAAAATAGAAAAGGAAGAAGAAAATGACTCCAAGAAAAAGGAAGAGGAGAAGAAAAAACCGGCAGAGGAAAAAAAGAAAGAAGAATAATACAAAAAGTGTAGGAAAACAAATAAGGATCTGGTGGAGGAATAGAAGAAATTAGAAGAAACTAGGGCCACTCATATGTCTCGAAAAGATATTTATTCTCTTTGCCCATATATGTGTTTCATGTTTATCCATCTATGTCGCTTTGTTGTATCTGTTATTTATGCATTTGACCCGCCTAGCGTTCTAGGTTTTATTGCCGCTCATTGGTCCCGATTGTGGTCAGCCACTTGCAACATTGCTACTAATCTTCAGTACCGTGACGTCACCTTACCTGTTTCATTCCTATTGTCTCTATATTAATATTCAGTCCCATTGCCCCAAAAAGGTCTCAAGAACTTTTTGACTGAGATTTCCATTGTCCCTATACATCTTGTCCCCAAAGGGTCCCAAGACCTTTTTGACTGGGATTTCCATTGTCTCCAAAGGGACACACTATACTAATGTGGCTAAACTCTCTTTTTTGGTTTAATGCAAACGTTTCTTCGAAGCCCTCTGTGAGACTTTCCTGTGCGGTCTCTCACTACTGTAACATATCTCTTACACGTTTGCGGCTAGCTATAAAATTACGAATCAGTTTTAATTGTTCTCTGGCAGCATTGCGGCCTCGCTCCCTATATCCGGCTATGATATCAGTGTCAGGTTGTGATACTGTATACGTTCGTCGTAGCTGTTAAATTGCTATAGTCAGGTCAATTGTGAACAAACTACACAGATCCTGCCTGACCTCCGCGACAATATTTGTAATCTCATCGCAGGAGTCGTCGGCAGCTGACCAAGTTCAATGAATATTTTGAGGGTCATTTGCGCCAATGCGTCGGAAATTCATCAGCATGTTGCAGCTGTCTCTGATCACTTTAGTTTATTTACCGTTATGTCGCATATATCAAGTCTTTATTTTGGTGTTGGCTAAAATTCGCATGGGGTTGTTGTAGTATTTAGACATCACATCATACTCAGAACAAGATTATTGGAGCTCGGTTTAAGGCTATCAGTGGCGGATGCTTCATTAAGTGTGGACAAGAAATCAAAGATATATATATCGTGAGAGTCGCCAAGGTTTTAAAACCGAATGCGGACGGGACATACGCGTGCTCTTAGTCGTTGGCGGAAATACCTTAGTGAAGGAACGACGAATGGAGTGCCTCAACGTGTGGCAAGAGAGTTTCAGTAAACTTGTTCCGTCGCTGCTTTATTGTTAGGGATATATTTTTTTGCGAGTGAGCAAATCGAACTTTGACCTTTTGGCAAGAGAAGCACTACCCTCTCGACGAGTGATTGTAAAATCATCGTTGCCGTTCGTCCTTAAGCTTATTATGCGTTTGTCCAGGCTGGAATTGAGACACTACAGCGAGTCCCTATTGAAATACCATGCATTTTTCCATATTGTTGGGAACGAAACATATGGTGCATTTGATAATGCTGCGATACCTCCCATAACCAGTTGGCCGTCATACCCTTGCATGTTATCAATAAACACAAATTTGTTTTGTTTTACTGAGGTACATTTGCAGCTGCAGGTTGTATGTTGAGTGTGCAGCTCCTCTATAATTACCAGTACTTTGGCATCATTCATAAACGGACCATCAAAACCCAAGCAACAATTAGTTGCCGCAGAAAAGTCGCATGTGTTTTTACTGAGATTCGATCATGTGCGTGCGAATCAGGCTGTTGTCGGATACATTTCACTAACCTCGGACGATTTAAGAAACACCTCAACTGACACCTGGCCACGATACAACATTAGTGGCGCAGTCGCAATGTCGCTTCTGACAAAATTATGTCAAAACCGCAATGGACTTGCACAGCATCTTGTGTTGTATTTGACTGAACATCATTGGAAAGTGAAGCTTCTACAGGTACGTTCAAACATTCAAACCCGGTGTAGATAATATACGGGACTTTCATTTCTGGTTGCACTGAGGCGAATTTCAGAACATGTTTGCAGGGTTCTGGCATAGTTGTACGCAACGGCATTTCCCTGAGTACACCGCATAAAAATTCACGAAGGTCAAGCAGCTATTGGGTACTACATAAATGCATGCAACGTCTGCACGGACATTCCCTTCCTTTGTACGTACTGTGATGGTATACCACTGATACAATCTATTTTATCTAGACGTAATGATACCACACCAATGAGTCAACCATGCTGCTCAACAATAATACATTACAACGCGCTTCTCGCCGTGGATAGTGGAACATAATGAAGGCCTTTATTCCAAACAAATACAAAACAGCGATTTTAGTGTTGATGTGTTCAAACGTGCTGATGTCAACTTGTTCGGTTAATACAATGTTACCGACTTTAACTTCACCCATGTATTATGTGTATGTTAGAGGCTGATGTGTATTATCGCTGGACGGATGCAACGTGGACAAAAGCCCTCATTTAAATCATCATATTTTACATTGATTATTACTCGCCGCAGGAAACACGTTGGCCTTTTAATATAATTGGACCCGATCAAAGGCCTTAACGAGTAAATAAGTATCTTAACTTCCACGCATCTATGCAGAGTTCATCCTAACCCTGCGTTGGTGAATTTTTTCCAACGGTTGGGAATCGTTGCAGCAGCTTTATAAACGTCCTCATTACTAACCTCGGTGTCTTTACGAATTAAGATTACATGAGTAACGACTACGAATCCACGGACTTATAATTTTGAACATCATCATTGTCTGGGTTAGCGGCATAATCAAATAAACATAGAAAACAATCTCCATCTTAACCGCAGAGTTGACTTTGCGCTTCAAAGGTGACACTGTTCTGGGACGCAACTTTCATAAGCAGTTTTGTAATATCTTCAACTGACTCGTGTTCGAACGGGATAACTTCTTGATAATCTTGTGAATGGCCACTACGTTTACTTAACTCTAACTCCAGAATTTGGAGTCTTGGGTGCTTTTACGGCAGTCTCAGTGGCTATGATAGGTGTAATAAAATGACGACGCTATTGTTCCTCGTCAACCATGCGTGCTTGCTTAGCCCGTAAATGATTCCTAAATAGCAGCTCTGCTGCTATTTCGCGGAGTTGATTTACATGTCCTAATATTACAAGTGTACATACCTTTCACATACCGCTTGTAGTTCTTATCCCATGCTCTCCTGCGAGGCCAGCACATAGCGCGAGCAAATCCGATTTTCAGAGTTCATAATGGTATGTTCTGCCGCATAGTTAATACTTTCCAAGGCATATACATTTACAATTATTTCGTCCCAATGCCACTGAACTTTCCATGTACAAAACGTTTAGTTTTTAATTGATTTTGTTCGTTGTACTTTATTTCGTACTTTATTTATTTTTGCACAGAAAAAAAATTTTATAATCCAGAGCATAGTACACAAATTGACGACGAAAACCTATACCACATTTTTTCTAACCAAATAGGTGATTTTTAATCTCAAAACAGGCTTAGCTAAATAAACAGGCTCATCTTCTAGATCCAGACCAAATAGATATGTTCCCAAATGAGAAAAAATGACCCCCCAGCTGGAATCAGGATAAATGAACCCTAATCCGTTATATAATCGTACACGAACTAGTTCTACACCATTTTATACGTAGATATCCATTAATATCAAACCTTTACTTTGTACTTCCAATAATATACCTAACTCGATTAATTTATCAAGAGGATGCGAAGAAGCATGGAAAAAAAAGATATAACTTTGTTGAACCTCTTTGACAAATCTGCTAATGCATTTAAGCGAAGTAGTGATTTAATCTTTTCTGTAACGCTCCAAACACTCCCTTGCTCAGATAATATAATTCCCGCCTTAGTTTTGCTCATAAATCCTTTTAAATTACTTTTCGCTACAAAGATATTGCCCTTATTTACATATACTGCAGTGAGTGTGTAATATAAAATGTTATTAGTCTCCACTCGAGTTGTATTTGTGAACCAGTAATTCTTTGTGAAAATAACTACGCTGCTAATTTTAAGCTGTTGCACACTAGATTATTTCAGTCAACATACATGTTTGGTCAGTTTCAATTACAGCGGTTTGAATGTACCACCCCAGACGAACCACTAGCGTGCCAAATGAAATGAAGGTTCAGAGCTTGTTTCAAACCAAGTTACGTCTCAAAATTGTCCTTGTTTATAAATATCAGCAGCCATACATCGTCAACTCGATTTTCATACTCATGTACAACCAACCTAAGTTCAACGTTTCCTCAGTTATAAAGAAAAATATGTTTGCGAGTGTGATTCGAACCTCAATGACTCGATCAGGAGTATAACATGGTAACTGACTTGTCCATCGCTAACCTTTAACGAGTAAATGAAAGAACTTAAACCTGAACTTAGTGCTAGTGAAAGCATGTGAGACACACTTCTTCTATATTAGGTCAATGTGAAAAACAAAGCCATTTTAATAACATTCTACATTATACTGTATCCATTGTCCCGTGCATAGTAATCATACATAGTCCTGGAGCAGTAATTCTAGGTATCAAATATTGATTAGCACTTGCATCAACAGTCAACCAAGTAGATTTTTACATTCATGGATGTCAGGTTGACAGTCTCTTGTATAAAGATAATAACTGTTCCAATCCTCTTTGAACATTATAATTAATTATATGCAATGGTCTAGATCACTTATACATGTATGTTGGTTAATTCCACAATTTGATCGCTAACATCTAGCCGTGTTCATAGCCAATTGCATAATGCAGCAAAAGAAGTTAGTATATTCACTTGATTGGCATTCTTCTATGTGCCTTTCAAATATGTTGTCGTCGACATTAAACATTAATCTGTCCTTTCCAACAAAGCTATTAGTTATGTCCTAAATGTTGTTGGTAAATGACCAGACCGCCTCTACGCTGCTGTACTTGCACAATTTATCAAGTGGATTAATTTTTCTGTCGGACAATTCCTTCTTAGTTTTGGATTCGAATTCTTCGTTTTTAATTTCTTCTTCGTGGTAATGTTTCTCCTAGCTCTTCTTCTTAATTTCACCATGATGGGATTTTGTACTGCTTCATCTTTGTGTTTTTTTTTCTGGACAGTCTAAATGCTTAATCTACTTTGTCTACGATAAATCAAGTTTCCGAGATAACACCAGTAACCACACGTGCGCTTTGCTCTCTTTTAGTTGTTCATTTTAACAACTTTCTACGGGCTTTGAGGACTATTACTCTTTCGCTCGATATTTAGAATACAACAATTGTAATGCTCAGATCTATGTGCACATGATTCTTAATTTACCATTCGATTGCTCGTTTGCAGTTGTTCATTACCGATGCAATCAGCTATCCACCAATTCGTCCATTTTTTCATTTGTGGGCGTACGCAGATCGCTGTCGTGTTAACGAAGCTACCTTTGACACCATGGAGCATACTCTCTGATGATAAAAAATTCCTGGATACAATTTTTGCGGTCCTGCGACACGGCTGCATATACAACGCGCACGTCATCAGACCAAAAGATCTCATCCATCACTTGGAGAAAGAATCGCCAGATGGATCATCAAAAGAGGTGTGAAAGCCTAGACAGCACTTTTCAGACAGACCTCCACTCATTGAAATGTTTACTAGGAACCCGATACTTTTATGAAAATAGTTTGAGCTTGACTGTTCATTTGAGTAAACACATAAGGGTGACCGGGTTGCCAACCTCAATTCAAAATTAGTAACAGCCATGTGAACAAGTTCTTTTTTTAATTTATTTTTATTGTGGGAATAATAAGAGTGGAATCGTGGCTGTATTGAATACATGACCCTAGGCTTGTAAATACTTTTAGTGAAGTAAACAACTTTATTTCTCGGAGGAAAATGGTTGGTTTTTTATCAAGGTCATACCGGGGATACGTAATTTTTATATGTAAACATGATCACGTGATTCTTGATGTCGCAATTCAGGCATTTCCGAAATTGCGCATTAGTTTTAATAAGCGATGATTAGAGAGAATATAGTCTGTGCTTAAAAACACTTGATGTCAAGTCGTTTCCTTCTGTTGTAGCCAGTTTTTAAGTTATCTGTTAATTGTTCTTCAGATTATTTGGATTCTACAAGATTAATTCGTTTCTCTGGAAATATGTTTGTGCTCATGCATAATTTTTGAACATTTATTAAAAACGTATTTGGATTTCCAAAACCGGAGAATTATTTCTTGTGTTTTTCCAAGGAACTGTAGACAGCAGCATTTAACAAGATACAGCATACGTCATAGCCTTCCATCTTTGATTCTTCGTCGGGACTCGAACCTGAATTCATTAGAACATTGTATTACTAGGACTTCAAAAATTGTATGCGTGGATTATTCTTGCATTATTTTTGGATTTGATTCTTAAAACCGAAACTTCTTGTTTTTTCTTTTTTACAGTCTTTTTCCAGGGAAATAAATCATTTGTTAAATTGTTCAATGCTTGTCGTTTTCACTCTTTCTTGTGTTACTATTTATTCGAGCCTAAACACGTAACATAAGATTTGGCTTGCTCGTCCGGAATTTTGAATTTTGGCTGGAATATTTCAGAAAACTTAGGTGGTTTCTTTTTAAATTTGAAGTCCCCTAGTTTTTGAAATCTTTAGTGAAATCGGCAAGATTTTTCTAAAATATCATCTAAAGTGCAAATGTTTCTTTCAAATCCTACCCAGGAACAAATAGATCATTTCAGAAAAGGTGAATTGATTCAACTTACCAGAAAATACGGTCTTTCTGAGGTAAAGGTTTCCGTAACGAAACAGGAAATAAGAAATATATTGGTTCAGTGTTTGGTAGAAAAGAACGCTTTGGATAAAAGTGCTTTGGTTTCGATCAGTAAGTCTGTATCAGACTATGACAAAAAAGGAAAGGAATTAGAATTAAAATACAAGATGGAATTGGAGTTGAGGAAGCTGGAACTTCAGAAAGAAGAAAGAGAAAAACAAATGCAGTTTCAATTTGAGAAACAGGAGAGACAGACAGGAAAGAGAGAAGGAAATACAAATGCATTTACAAGCAGAAGAAAAAGAGAAAGAAAGACAAATGCAGTTACAAGAAAACATATGCAAATGCAGTTAGATTAGGGAGAAAGGGAGAAAGAACGACAAATGCAGTTACAAAAAGAACAAATACAGTTACAGAAAGAGCAAATGCATTTACAGTTGGAGAAATAGAAGCAAGAGAGGGAATATCAATGTAGAATGAACGAAATGGAACTGGCAAGTGAAAAGCACATTCATACTTCAAATCCAAAATTAAGTTTTGATATTGAGAGAATGTTAGGTTAGTGCCCCCTTTCAGGGAAAAAGAAGTAGACAAATATTTTACTCTTTTTGAAGAAGTAGCTGAAAATTTGAAATGGCCCAGGGAGCACTGGGCTCAATTAATACAATGTGTACTCACTGGTAAGGCTAGTGATATTTACAATTCACTTTCACGTAACCAAAGTGGTAACTATGGCATGGTTAAAGAATGCATCTTAAGGGGTTATGAGTTAGTCCCTGAATCTTATTGGCAAACATTCTGAAACTATAGAAAAGAAGCTGGACAAACTCATGTCCAATTTGCGAGAGAAAAAGTGCAGTTATTTGATACATGGTACTTAGTCAAGAAAGTTGAATGAGATTATGAAAGTCTCAGACAACTTGTATTACTTAAAGATTTCAAAAACTGTGTCCATAGTGACATTAAGTCTTTTCATGACGACATTCTGATTGAAACCTTAGAAAAGGCTGCTCGTGCTGCTGATGAATATTCTTTGACTCATAACGTTCCTTTTGTACATAAGAATTCTATTCAACAGTCTTCTGGCAGAAAAGTATTTCAGCCTAATACAAGCCCTTCGAAAAAATCAACCTGGCACAACTTCTAAAAATCAAGGCTCTGATAAGCCTGATTCAAGATCCTTGTCTCTTCCTACGTGTACATGTTGCAAGAAAAAAATGACATGCTATTTCTGATTGCTACATATTGAAAAAAGGCATCAGAATCAAGACAGACCTATTCCAAATGCTCGTAATTCTAAGAGGTTACGGTCACGGTCATGTATTGACAGCAATACATTTGTTGGGTCTAACAAACCCCAGTCTGATTTTATTATCGAAAATTATGAACCATTCATATCTAAGGGTTCTTTATCACTCCTGGTTGATTCGGCCAATTATATCCCTATTAAAAGTTTAAGGGACACATGAACTTTTCAGAGTCATTTATTATCAGGTATTTTGCTCTTTTTGAGAAGTCTTCTTCTAATAAGAGTGTTCTTATTCAGGGAGTAGAATGCGGCTTTGATAGTGTTCCTCTACATTGTGTAAATTTGTCATCAGACTTAGTCTCAGGACCCGTGACAGTCGGCACAGTGTCTGTTTTACCCGTTGAGGGCATTCATTTATTACTAGGTAACGACATAGCTGGAAACAAGGTTGAGGCTAATCCAGTAGTAACTGACAAGCTTTGCTTGGATCAGAAAGTCGATTAAATTGAAAAAGAATTACTTGACTTATTCCCAATTTGTGCAATAACCGCATCTATGGCTCTTGAGAATGATGTTGATAAGGAAATTATTCCTTTTGCTGACACAAGTGTTGGTAAGGCTTTTGATGAGGTCACTTTCACTCCTTGTTTGGGTCAATCAGAACGTATTCATCACAGTGACCATCTTTTAACGACTCGTTCTCTTTATTCTAATCAGCAGCAATAAACGACAATGACTTGTCGTCGAACAGGAAAAGGATCCTGAGATCTCCTCTTCTTTTCAAAGGGCCATTTGTGAAACTGGAGCTGCTGAAGTTACTGTCTGTTATTTCATTAAAAATGGAATTCTTATGAGAAAATGGAGACCTAACGAGGTACATGCTGGTGATGTGTGGCCAGTGAACTATCAAACTGTAGTTCCAAAACCTTACAGACAGGAAATGCTTAGTCTGGCCCATGAAACTCCTTTGGCTGGTCATTTCGGGATTAATAAAACTGTTCGCAAGATATTGACTCACATCTATTGGCCAAAAATCAAAAGTTATATTGGTAATTTTATAGGCCTTGGCATGCCTGTAGGAGTATGAAACCCCTATCAGAAACTACCTACGGGTCATCTGCAACGTATTCCTGCCTTTGACAAATCATTTAGTACAAGCATGGTAGATTGCGTTGGTCCCATACTTAAGACCAAGTCATGTAACCAATACATGATGACCATTAAGTGTGCATCATCAAGGTCTCCAGAGGCAATTCCCTTGACGAATATAAAATCTAAAATAATAGTAAAAGCTCTGATAAAGTGTTTTACTCAATTTGGCATTTCCAAATCTGTCCAATCGGGTCAAGGGTCAAATTTTAGATCTGGAACTTTCCAGCCTATTATGCTTGACTTTAGCATTCAGCAATTCAAGTCAAAAGTGAAATTACTGTTTGACTGAGCTTCATTGAGTATGGTAATAGTGGAGTTCTGTCTCTCTTGCTCATTCTTCAAAATCATTCTTCAGATTATATATCATGGCCCTTACAAAGTTAAGAAGAAAATGAATGAGTTAAATTATAATATTAGTGTTCCTGGGATCTAAATAAATTATAGGAGTACCAGTATATTGAAAGAGATAACCAGGTTAAACATACAATTAATTTAGTCGTAGTAAAAATTTAAGTTAAGGAATATCATATGATTTTACTGATATTGGAGCCAAAAATCCTTGGAATTAAGAAATAATGCATGATCTGACCCAGAAACCTTCACATTTCCAAGAGAATGAAATGATCTTAAAGTTATTATTTGAATATGAACACTTGTTTACAGATGTTAATACAAGAACCAACACATTTTCCATGACGTTGAAATTGTAAATTCCAAACCTGTGAAATAACATCAGTACAAGATGAACTGTCTCAAACAGGAATACGTGTACTTGAAAAAAATAAGCTCAATATTTGCTGGAGAATGATTTTATAGGGCCCAGTGAAAGTGACTGGAGTTCATCATGCATATTTGTTCCAAAGCAAGATAAAACTCTCTGTATGTATACTGATTATAGGAAGGTGAATAGTGTGACAAAAAAAGATTCATTACCAATACCAAGAATCGACGACTGTTATTGATAACATTGGGAATGCCAAGTATGTCACCAACTCTGACCTTCTGAAAGGATTTTGGCAAATTCCACTAACGGAAAGAGCAAAGAAAATTTCGGCACTCGTGATTCCAGATGAACTTTACCAATATAAAGTAATGCCGTATGGGGTGAAAGGGTCGACAAGTACATTTCAACAACTCATGAATATGATTACCTCTGGTCTAGACAATTGTGATTCTTACATTGATGATGTCATTATCTACAAAGACACCTGAAAAGAACATTTAGCAACAATTCGGAAATTCTTTGACAGACTCACTGATACAAGTTTGACAGTTAATGTATCTAAAAGTAAATTATGCGTGTTAGTTTAACTTTTCTATGACATATCGTGGAATATGGACATGTTAAACGTATAGATGCTAAGGTCAGGGTTATTTCTTAATATCCCGTGCCTGTTAATATAAAGCAACGGATGCGATTGTTAGGTATGGCTGAATACTATCGGAAATTGTGTTACAATTTTTCTATAATTGCTGAACCCCTGACAAATTTATTGAGTAAGAAAAACAAGTTCCTTTCGACTGAAAAATGTCAGGAGGCTTTTGACAAGTTAATAGCCATACATATTAGCACGCTACTTCTTACGTCGCCAAATTTCAGTCAATCATTTAAACTGTCTGTTGATGCAGGTGATGTTGGGGTTGGAACGGTTTATTTCAAGAAGATGAAATGGTATTGATCATCCAGTGTGCTATTTTTCTAAGAAATTACATAAGCACCAAATAAATTATTCAACAATCGGGAAGGAATGTTTGGCTTTGATATTGGCATTACAACATTCTGAAGTTTACCCCTTACTTTTATCGGCAAGATGAAAAATAAAAATCGAAGACTCCTAAGGTGGAGTTTGTGGCAACAGGAATATGATATTGACATCAGACACATCAAGGGGAAAGATAATTTATTTGCAGATGCACTTTCCCGTGTATAACCTTGTGTTATTTCATGCATACTCTGTAATTCTTATGAGCTTTTTATAACTCATGTAAAAATTAGTCTATGGTAAAAAGAAAGCTTTATCATATAAATCTTTCTTTTTCTTTATGGGGGAAGTGTTATGTATAGTTGATTTAATTTATATCTGATTTAACTCTTTGTAAGTTTTAAATTCTTTCTATTTTTCAATTTCATTATATGCCAAAATAATGTAATTCTGTTTTCTTGAAACTCGATACTTTTTCAGAAAATAGGTTGAGCTTGACTGTTCATTTTAGTAAACTTATAAGACTGACCTGGTTCCCGACCTTAATTCAAAATTAGTAACAGGCACATGAACAAGTTCTTTTCTTATTGTGGGAATAATAAGAGTGAGTTTGAGGCTGTATTGAATGGTGACCATAGGCATGTAAATAGTTTTGGTGAAGTATACAACTTTTTTCTCGGAATAAAATGATTGGTTTTTATCAAGGTCATACAGGGGATACTTGATTTTGTATATGTAAACATGATCACGTGATCCTTTATTTAGCAACTCAGGAGTTTCCGAAATTGCGCATTATTTAGTTTTAATATGTGATGCTTAGGGAGAATTTAGTCAGTTTGGGCTTAAAAAACGCTTGATGTCAAGTTGTTTCCTTTAGATTGAACCAGTTTTCGAGTTATATGTTAATTTGTTTTTAAATTAGTTGGACTCTAAAAGATTAATTTGTTTCTCTGGAAGTATTTTTGTGCTCATACAGAATTCTTCACCAAAAACATTTCTTAAATAATTTATTAGGATTTCCGAAAGCGGAGGATTATTTTTTGTGTTTTTACAAGGACAACAACATTGAACTGGATACATCATACGTTATCGCCTTCCATCTTGGATTCTTCGTCGGGACTAGCACTTGAATTCATTAGGATATTTTTTTTATAAGGACTTCTAAAATGTTATGCGTGCATTATTCTTGGATTATTTTTGATTCTTGAAACCGTAAGCACTTATTTTTTCATTGTAACAGTGTTTTTCAAGGGAAATAAATTATTTCTTAAATTGTTCAAAGCTTGTTGTTTTCACTCTTTCTTGTGTTACTGTTTATTTGAGCCTAAACGCGTAACATGTTTATCAGCCTTTTGTACTTGTTTACCTAAGATACATACCTCTCCGGTGGCCTAGTGGTTAGAGCATCCGCCTCGGAAACAGCATTAAGAGGGTTAGTGTTAGGACTGGTCGGCCTGGTGTCAGAATAATGGTATTGGGTGGGACATCATGCTTACATGTCTGAGGCATGATGCCCCAGTACTGGACATCACTATAAACTGCCACACTGCAGACATCGTAGCAATATGACTGAAAAACTGTTAAACCTACGTTCAAAATCCAAATCACACGCACGCATAAGATACATATAGCATAAGTCATTGTACTTAGAACCTTGCAATATATTCATCTGTTAGAACATTACTATCTTGCATAAAGAAGTTTGTCTCACCAATAGGTTCAAGTACTGCGTCATCTTTATTTGTTCTAAAATTCATTGCATCCGCTGACGATGTTCTCCAGTCTTCGACAGTACCATATCTTTATCTGCACTTACGTTTGTGACACGGTAACACAACATAATGCGTAGGCTCTGGAAATTTTGGCATACACATATGTGTTCGTCTAGATTATGAACAATCAAGCATTTGTTGTCTCCGTGACTGCAATCCCAGTCATGCTGTTGTAGAATTTTAAAATTGTTAAAGCTCAAATTAAATTATATCATACATTTGCTTTTGTTGTTTGATTCCAATGTTTCACCGTCTGGTACATGTGCTTTACATTTCAGATGACAGTTTTCGAATCGGTAAATAGGCATCCCATTCCTATACTGACTTCGCTAACTGTGGTGATTTGTTGATTATCGAATACTAGTAGAAATTCCCACTATCACCTGGTGCCTTTGGATTACTGAATGCAAGAAGGAATTCCCACAACCAACTGTTGCCATTCACGCTGACCGATTTAGCTGTTTGCCAAACTGTTGTGTCATAATGTGAACTGTATCGTTCCATAGAGTCAATGTTCTCAAATGTTAAATTGCAATTGTTTCATATTTTGAATGCAAGAACTTTCATTTCCGTACAGTAAATTGACATCTCCTTAAATCCATTTGATATACTAATTTAATGAGCCAACTTAGTGATTATCATCCAAACTCCCAAAGTTTTCAAGCACTTTTATCTAAATATTGTGCAGAAGGCGCGGTCTGATGTTGTGGGAACGTCTTCAATGGAAAAGATGTTGTTGTGCAGCAACTCTTGTCCTGAAAGGGCATGGAAGGTTTGTCTTTGACGCCTCTTTCGACAGGACTACCCATTTTAATGGATTAATGATTCCCGCCTTTTTCAACTGTTAAAAGTGTAATTACATCCTTTTCGTGTCACGAGTTCTTGCTTCAACTTTGGAGATTTCTTCTTGTTCGTCGTACAGAAATAACGCTTGTTTTTAAAACATGCCATCAATATTTTGTTCTATCAAATTTTACACTATCTGATAACCTCACATTCAGTGATTTTAGAAGTTAAGCGTTTTTGCAAATATTTGGTATTTTTTCGCCAATTTTGACTTTATGAGTTCCAACTAAATTAGATTCCAAAACACTGATTAGATTGATCCAAATTCACGATCCCTATTCGTCCTTCTAGGAGTCATTTCTGCTGATGTATGATGGTTTTATTGTAACAATTAGCTCTTGTTAAAATATTAGTTCATTTTCTGCTTTTATTTTGAGTTAAACTACGTCACATTGTAATCTTTGGAGTTCTTTTACACATTCCCACTTTAGATGATGATTTGTCTGAGTGAATTAAAAGTCCTTAAAATTTTCCTTTCCTAGCATATCCTTAGCTTTTTTGTATGACTCTTTTCCGTTATCAAATTTTATGTTTTGGTATTTCGCTCCTTACAAATTGCTCTGAAATCATTGTTTACGCCATTTCGGTTTTCGTTTGTTTCAGCATTGTCTACTTGCCACTGGTCATCAATATTACCGACATATTCAAAATATAGTTCGGTTAACCATTCTTTCAGTTCAACGAGGTCTCTTGCTCCTAACACTGATATTTTCACGATAGTAAATAAGCCTTAAATAATATTTTTTCAGCTGTTTCAAACTGCACAAAACCATCTAAGGAATGTCCCACTTTACAATTTTTCCTTATGATTTTACCAACAAGCCTACATAACATTAAATGGACAACATAAACGTTTCTTTAAAGCAATATGCAGATTCTTCAATTCTTTAAAACGATTAAAAATGTATTATTAGTGTCAAATTGTGCCATCCCTATGGTTGATTAATAAAAAGATATTGTATATACTGATCCAGCTTGTGACACTTTATTATCCATAAATTCGATCTTTGTTTGTATCAAATCGCGTATCTTGTTAAGTTTAAGAGATAATCTAGTTATGCTACAAGTTTAGCCACATGTACATTTGTGTATTTATTCACACCAATACATAATTTGTTCCTTTATCCCAATATTGGTTTGTTCAATTGTGTATGTTGTTCCAAAAATTAGTTTTATTTATGAATGATTTTGGAAAATCCAAAGTGGTCTATACATTGGAGTGGACTTTGTTTTATAGAAAATATTAGTAGATCCAGAATATAACAATGGTATATGGACCAGGGAGTATTTAAACATTATGACTGGTACAGACATGTTTTTGTATCCATATCCGATATTTAAATTCGCAACAAAATATTAATGTGTTCAGTTCTCTCAAAATACTTTTGATATTAAGTTGTTTGATCGGTTATGAATGTATCCAATCGTTTGAAGGCACATCAGCCTCGTTTTCGAAAATCGTTGGATTATTTTATCTAAGACCAATTGACAAATTTGCTATAACGGATCTATATCTGGTGGCTTAATAATGACTTTTATAACTTCTCCGTTACTTTTGGCAAATTCGTTCGAAAACAAGGCTAAATTGAGAAAAATACCTTTCTACAAGTTTGCAGCATATTTAAACTGGGTGGTACTCTACTGTGAGTAGTATGTCAAGTGTCCTTTCTCTTGTGTATTTTGGGTAAAATATCATCAAAATCTCTGAAATACCTTCACAAATTAACATATTCGATGTCTTAAAAGGGAACAATTTTGTATGCAGTCCAATGCATGCTTGCATGTCTTGATGAAAATATTCAGTTTCAGATTTAATTCTGTTTGATTCCGTATCAATTTTTAGATCATAATTTACCACACAAAGTATTTATATGCCTAATAATGATTTTTCTATTTTACGTCATCATCCCGACACGATCTTAATGCTTACGAGTCGTTTTAATACGAATGTTCTTTGATTTCTTCCTACCACCGTACTCGTTTCCCAAGGTAGTCAAGTATGGTACTGCGTAGATACGGTATTCTACATACAAAAATTCATGTGCTTGCAAGTGGGTTCCAGTTTATGTCCCTGTTTTATAAAAACCAAACAACATGTGTCTCTTTGGAAACTATAAGATAAATTTCTTAGAATCCTTTACACTTCTTTTCATTATATTACTCTGCTCCATTACATTATAGAAATCAACGCAGATACAATGTTTAGCTCTCATAAACAAAGTCCTGTGACACCTTTTATTTTAAATATATGTTCATGGTGTTCCACCCTAGATTTGGCAATAGAGGAAAGCGAACTTCAAGTTTATTCTTCTGGGATTTTTAATATCAGTTCCTTCTTTCTCACACACAAAGAAGATTACAAAATGCCGAAGACATTGAGAAATTAGTCAAAACGATGGATACATGTTAGTTATCCTGAATGGAGTGAAGCATAGAAATGCAATGGGTCATGAAACAAGACTACCTTGGTAGGTACTGGTGGCTTCTGATGATGTCACTGACCGGCTTTACATGTTCCGCAGCACAACGTTGGATCAGGGTACTGGTTGCACAAATTTAAATTGCAGTTTTGTGCATGGTCTCCAAACTCACAACCTAAAGATAACAGAAATTAAGTATTTTTAGGTTACTGCATTTGTTTGAAAAAATATGAACAAGGTTTTTTTTTCTAATAATACTGCACGACTATCGGAATTCTGTATTACTTCGAAAAAAAATGAGCCTAACATTTTATCAAAATAGTTACACATGTAAAATTGCAAAGCAGCTGTTGTGTGACAGTACATTTAGCCAGCGGCAATACTACTTTTTCATCGTCTTGGCTTATTGGCTGTTTCCTACCAAAACCTTCAGTTGCATTTTGTTCTCGATCTTTATGTGTTAACTGACTTGTAAAATCGTACGTTTCTGATAGATATGCGATAACCTTTGACCTCAATATGCTTTTTGTGCTTTTCTAGAGACCCTAGTACAGCCATTTTATTTGCGAAATGTTACGAATATCTTTCCTAAATGAGAATGGTGTTTTCATTTACTGCGTCTCTAACGTTTGTTGTTGATATTGCGAAATATCACGTTCATACATTTGTTTGTTTATTTCAAAGTTTCGTTTGTGACTCAGAGGACTCGTCCACGTCGATAACTTTATCATCTCTACTTTCATATGGACGATACAGCTTGTTTAGTTCATTCACAAACAAATACAATCAACCAAAGCGTCTACGACATGAGTGTAAATGATTTGTTTACAAAGCAGTTCTCAATACACGATACTAGTTTTGGGCACACATGTGGTGCAGTATGATGCCGTATAGTATGGAAAAATACTGCACGATTCTAACAATGAAAAGTTAACGGAGACAAAAATGAGCGTATAATAAAAACAATTCCTTGCTGATTGTGAGAAATATCATCTAATATTTTAATATGTTGTTAAAGACAGCAGTTTTATCAGCTGTGTTAGCAATGAATTGCTAGTTTCACTTCACTGCACTCCTAATTTATTCTGTTAGCAAGCAAACCTGATATCACATAGATTAGTTAAAATGCATGCATGTGAACGCAATCAATTAAAGAATAATGAGTCTCATTGGATTGGTTGTCTATAATCCGATAGCCATATGGATTCCGGGACTACTCGACCCATAGTAGATTATAACAAACTCGGCCTACCCAAATCGGCCCATAGCATACTCAGTCCTTTATGTACTCGGTCTATCGGTCCATGATTTATACAATAGCAATGCTGGTATAAAGTTCATTTTTTCAACGATCAATTCATTTTTTTAATATTTGTGTGTTCCTTTCAACGGTCATTTATTTTGCCATATAAACATAGGCAAAAAGTATAATCTCAGATTAATTAACATGTATCCGTCCTTGTCCTGTCGCTCTGTTAATTGATAACTGAGTTGAAGATAGCACGTGTCTATTCTATTATTTGTGATTGTAAACAAGTGTTGACATGTGTGAATCGGATTACAGTCGCAGTTCCCATCAGTATGTATCAGAAGTAAATATTTTCAGTATTCTAAGCTTAAAACATCTCCGTCCTTGTAAGACCACTATGTTAATTGAGTTAATTATGATTTTTAAACAGATAATCACGGAAGCAAAAACAAGCATTTCCAATTCTTATGTATTGCTATATTTACGATTACATTTTGAATCTTTCCCCGTCTTTTCCCTGACGTATTCCTTCTCTGAATAGTAATCGTACCAGTAATTAAATATTTAATTTATATAAATTTGTTATCAGCTGTAAATACTAAAGGGCCTTTTTTTGACCCAATTTATAGTATTCGCACACTTTCCCGTTTGTTTGTACCCCCACCACCGATTTTAAAAACGAAAAGTACCAATGATATAAACAATACATAACAAATTAGTTATTTCATTTATCAATTTATCATTTTTGACCTAACTGTCGCCTGGGGGTCCCTGACTGTCAACGTATTCGCGTTACAAACTAAACGGAAGCTGTCAATGTAAACAGACAGATTGTTCACTGTCCTTGTCTAGTTTCTAGAACAGTCCATTCAGTAAACATGTGTCCATTGTTTGCAATTTATTGTTCAATAACAACAAGATTTATGAAGCCATACAAGATCAAACTTTGTTGTGGCCCGAGCACGTTATGGGGAGATTTCTTAATTAAATTTGTATGCGCCGAATCTTTAATGGGCCGAGTATGTTATGGACTGAGATCTACAGTCACCGTCAGTACATCCAACTCTTCCAATAAATTGTCTGCTGGTAAATGGGACTTGCTTTTGAGGATCAGAACCCATTTCTTTGTGATATACAATTTGATAATAAAATAATAATATCGTTGTCAATGACATCGCCTTGCTCTTCGTATTTCCCTAAAATTGTGTGTGTTCGTATTTCAAACAACGTTATTATGAAACGAGACAATCAACTGAAACTAGTTCTGAAGCAGAGCTAATCACGCACACTGACTATCATAGACATTCGTGTTTTATACGGAGCATTACCCTCATAAGAATAAGTATTAATTGTGAGTATATACAACAGTCCCCATATGAGTTAGTAATAATTGTGAGTATATACTCCCATACCACTATAGGAATAAGCCTTAATTGGGAGTTTATATTACATTACTCCCATGCGAATAAGTATTAACTGTGAGTATATACTCCCTTACCACTATATGAATAAGCATTAATTGCGAGTTTATATTGCATTACCCCCATGCGAATAAGTACTAACTGTGAGTATATACTAAACACTTCACGAAACAAGGTTGAAGTTGTAGAATAGACACGGGTATCTATATGCCCGGAATCTCCGGTAACTCTTTTGCCAGCGAGAGGCTGGTTGTTGATAAGGTATGAAAAGCAAGTGAATAAGCGATAAGTGAATAACTAAGTACCCGCCTAATTAACTAACTTGTTGACTGGTATACTGACTGACTAACTGTCTACTTGTAAGGTATAAGACAGCTTTACGCTCTGGTTATTCGAAATTATCCTTCAAATGGCGAAGATGCAGTCTGAAATCTTTAACCTAAGAGAAATATCAAACTTCAGAATATATTTTAACATGAAAGGCGCTCTATGTGCCAAAATACTTTCACCAAGTATTATTAAACATATGTTCATCATTTTTTCGTCAATGTGCGGATTATAGAAATAAATAGTTTTCGTCGAACATACTAAATGCATAGCAACAATGGAAGAACTATTCGTCTTTCACCGCTTCGAAAATGACGATCTTTAATAAGGAAACATGTAAACAATGATGTACAGAAGTCCTACTGAGACTGTGTTACCTTGGATTCCAGTACTCTTGTTCTTGCATGTCTGGCAACACATATTGTTAATTACCGTGTCGTAACATATACCAGAAAATGACGTAATAAGTTGCACGCATGTCTGCCCCTCCTGAACGATACCAGATGCATCAATGCAACCACCTGCCGAAAAACCAGAAAAAAATGTCAGTCATGTTTAATCGGGAGTTAAAAACAATTTACTCCAATTAGAATGAAGCTTTCCCAAAATGATAACGTCTAATTGAAACGTACAATAAATAAGTGTAAACGTTCATAGACACATATCTGGTAATATTTTAATACTATAGTATGTGGGGGTAGGAGGTAGCACCGTCGCACTAATTCAAAACAAATAACACAAATTAGAGACAAGCGTGTAATTTTGTACATAGCATCAAGGAGAAACCTAAAATTCCAGTGAAAACGAGAAATAGGATGATAGATTCACGCTATAGTAACGTGTATATTTTAGAAGCGCATTATGGTGTATTATTACCCTTTCTTGTGACTAAGGGGTCCAAACAGGACAAATAATAATAATAATGAGGACTTTGTATAGCGCCTAATCTTTAGAAGTTCTAAGCGCTTTACAACATTAGACAGCACCTATAAGATAAAAACATATATAATGATATGATTACAAAAACAAACACCATGAAATTAGAAAACATAAAAAACATGCTGAGAATATTTAAGGTAGGAAACATTATTAGGTTTTTAAGTTTGTTCTTGCAGTCGAAAAAAGTGAGTTTTTGAGAGCACTCCTGAATGTGATCACTGTGTCTTTGTCTAAATTCAGTGGGCAATTTATTCCACGTTGCTGGGCCCTGGTATGCAAAAGAACGCTGTCCATATGGCTTAGTTTTCATAGTGGGAATAATGATTATACGATTGTCAGAAGAGGGTCGTAAGTATCTTGCTGGTGTGTACACATGGGTGAGGTCGGATAGGTATGTTGGACTAGAGTCCGTCAGTGAAACGTAGCACAGAGAAAAAAAAATTGTATTTGATTTAGGATCGAATGGATAGACAGTGTAGGGTACAGAGCAGCGGGGAGGTGTACTCTGGTCGTGGTACTCTAAGTATGATCGGAGCAGCTGCGCTTTGAACTTTTTGAAGTTTTTGGAGTAGATATTGAGATGAACCAGACAGAATTGAGTTACAATAGTCCAGTCTTGAAAGTACTAATGAACACACAAGTGTTTTAGTGGCATCAGCTGAAAGATATTTGCGAATGGAACTGATGCGTCTCAGCTCAAGATATGCAGCCTTGCATATGTTCATGACATGTTGGTGCAATGTGAGGGTACTGTCAAGAGTAACGATTAGGATTCGTACTGATTGTGTGAATTTAATGTTGGTGTTGCTGATATCTATTGTTTGAGGTAAAGGATGTGAATGAGAATGTCTTTGTGTTGTAATCAGAATGACCTCAGTTTTATCATTATTCATCTGCAGCTTGTTACATGTCATCCATGATTTCACATCAGAAATGCACCTCTCTACACCTTGGATGGTAGCATCAACTTCAGTTGGGTGGCTAGATTTGTATATTTGGGTGTCATCAGCGTACAATTAGTGAGACACTGGATGATGATCTATGACACTTGAGAGCCGCTGAGTGTATAGAATGAAGAGAACAGGTCCAAGAACAGACCCCCTGTAGAACACCACAACATAGATCAACTGGGCTGGAGTGTCTTCCATTTGCAGACACAATTTGTGTCCTGTTCACCAATTAGGACTTGAACCACAGTAAGGCTGTATCGTGAATCCCAAATACATGCTGGAGACAGTGAAGCAATATATCGTGGTCTATTGTGTCAAATGCTGCAGACAAATCAAGGAGGGAGAGGACTGTAATCTTTCCACTTTCCAATGCAGAGAAAATGCCATTAACTGCTTTTAGAAGAGTAGTTTCAGTAATGTGCCAAGGGCGATATGCAGATTGTAAATTGCTAGAAAGACTGTTTGAATTCAGATGAGATACAAGCTGGGATAGAACAACCTTTTCTAAGATTTTTATATGAATGGGAGATTAGAAACTGGGTGGTAGTTCTTTCAATCGTTATGGTCTAGTGTTGGTTTCTTCAGCAGAGGCTTTACAATGGCAGTTTTGAAAAATGATGGAAATTCCCCGGATGAGAGAGAAGTATTAATAACATCAGTTAGTGAAGGCAATACTGGACCTAAGCACTCAAGCAGCAGTGATGTTGGAATTGGATCATGTTCACATGACTTTGGTACACTCTTCACCAGGATTGTACGTACGAAATCCATAGAGACAGGTTCAAATATAATAAAGCATTCTTGTCCAAAATGATCCTTGGATAAAACACTAAAGTATCGTCAAGATATTGGTTCTCACATGTACGCATATATCAATAGAATAGTTATGTTAATATACCGCTACAAATTCACTCTGTTAAACTAAATTTAATTCGGCTATGATTAATTCATTAAAGATTTACTAGTACTGTTTCAAGCGGTATGTCTTGAAGACGAAAACTTAAGTAAAAGAGACGATAACCTTGCAAAAAACACATAATTCTATCCTTGAAAGGCAATCAATTTTTGCGTTGATGACACCATTTTCATTCCATTGAAAAAGTACCAAAACAATTGTCCCTGTCAAAAATCAAAAACGTACCATGATATGGTGATTTACCGAGTCTAACATTGCTATCATCTACAGTAGTATTGGCCCGATGACGTGAACATTACATAGTGACGTATTAAGTCTAGTACTTAATATGAACATTACTTTTAATAACAGTAATCTTGAGTCAAAGGATGCTAATTGGATCAGGATTAAAGATAAAGATAACATTAATCTTCCTTGCTATGACGACAGGGAAATAATGTTCTCTTGATGATAATTGAATTACCGTGAATAACCAATATTTTGCAAAGCAAAATTATTGAAACATATGAAAACCAAAGATAAAATCTTTTTGTTGGAAACATGGTTAAATGTGACCTGTCGGTATGTAACATTAATCTTCCAGTATTTAGGTTCATACCAGTTTACGTGTATTTGCCATGACAAATTGATATATGACAGAGATTTCATATAATCTTAGCCCCATTTCTGACAGTTTTGTTTAGGAACTTTTAATGATCAGTAAAAAAAAAAACATTGGAGAGGATGCAATAGACGCACTGAAAACAGAAACAAAAAATGAATTGTACAGCTTTGTTGTGTTTGTGCAATTTCTCTTAATCACCAGACGCTTCCAACAAGATCACCATGACCATGTTTAGTCGTTTGGTTGTCGTGATTGAACTTGGCTTTTGAAACCTTTATTAGCTAAATTGTTCTCAAAGGTAGAAATTCCACGTTGAATTTGTTGGAGTGAATGTATATCAAAACCTTTTTCCATTATTTAGCAGTAAAACGTATATTTGCTGGTCTAGTCCTACCTTTGGATAAACGATACTGTTCTAATTACCTCTGTATACAATTCCAGCATGAATGTTCATGATTTCTATATAAATATTATCATTCCTATATTTTATTGGTTGAAGAGGGTTAAGTTGGTAGGTATAGATTGTTGAGGGGTTTTCAATGCTCATTGGATACACTATTATCGTTTAGTGTTACAAGATGGAATTTAATCTTAGTAGTAATCTTTTGTATGGTTTTCAGGTACACCAAAGTTCAAATTGGCCATAGCCTCCACCTTCTGCCAGTTTAGTATTAAATTGATCAAAACTAACTCTAGCCAGAACTGGGTTTTCCTGCAGATTGATATATCAGTAACATTGAAGAAGAATAATACAAACAGAAATTAGTATAATGAATGGATAATACGAGTAAAATAACTACATTCAGCTTAACTGACAAGGAATTAGAAACAGAACAGTACTGAAAAGAAAACATTGGAAATATTTGTAAATAACAGATCGACCAATATATCCAAGCCATTATTAGTGTTGTCATACTAGCAGTAATATCTCTGGAGAGTGCATTTCTACCCGTCCAATTACAGAATAGAATATCACATATGATTCGACTTTAGATGCTTTACTGAGTTTTTATCATTTAGGTTGAGATTACATCAAACCGCATTGAGCATTGGTGTAATAACATTTAAACATGTAGATTTCAAATGTTAACAGATGAAAAACAGAAATACTAACAACATAAACACTACAGGGTAAGTCCCTTAATTCAACACAACATTGCATTAACCACACTCCAATTAGTATCACACCGGACACATGTCGTAAGTATCAATATGTCGGTTGAGACCAAAGTTTTATGATTGTACCTTGATAATTTTTCGTGTTAGAAATGCAGTGGTAAACAACGTGTAAAGGATGCTTATTAATGACCAAGCCATTTTTTATGACAGTGACAATCTTTAAAAGGTGAATGACTGACTGCAACATTCTCGTGACGTTTAGATATGTATGCTTACCAGCTTCTGTAACGAACAAAGATAAATAGAGCAAAAGTTTACTGAATGAAAAAACTAGGACAATTAGGATGAATAGAGAAAACACTGGGAAAATTGTATGAGTACCTATTGTCATCCTTTTAACTGACAGATTTAAGATTTAGGATTATCATAACAAAATCCTCTTAAGTGAACAAGCTACTAACCCTGATGACCATTTATAAAATATTTGTGTCAGTCTTATACGATTACTTCAGGTCAGTGGTTCGATTTACTTCAAACCAAATCACACATCGACATATGAAGTTAAGAAAAGCTGTTGTGATTCAGCTGAGTTAAGACGAAGCTATTCTCACATTCCTATATGTGTAGGAACGTGTTTCCAGTGTGGAACTCCGGTGCAAAATAGTTCTATCCTGCCTTACATGTGAACTTTATCTTGACTCGTGGACTACTTTTACCTGCTACAGCGAGCATAGTATACACCAAGTAGCAAAAACGTATGATTTCAATCATCATTTGAACATTATTGCATAGTAATCAAGACAAAAATTGATCGTAACATATTTACGTACTTAAAATAGCTATGGTTGAAATTAACTATTCCACAAACAGACCGTTTGTGATCGACTTACCTTCACATACGGCTTCATTAGTTGATTCTGAGTCAGAAAATCGTTGTTATAAATATTATTTTAAACGTTCACATTCTCATTATCATTTTTCAAGGGTAAAGCAGTTCTACATCAAATATGAATCGATGACTTTTTCATTATGTCATAGTTGTCTCGATTAATCTTTTGGATAAGAATAAAAACTATTCTTTGACCTTTTCAGTTTTGTATCATTGCGCAAGCGACATGTAGTACTCATATCAGACGCTGTGTATTACCATCGTGTAGCAATTTCAGCCCCTATTCTTTGCAAGCTAAAATGTATTTTAACGTCACTGAAAGTTTACACTTAATTGTAAACCTACCTTTTCCGCTCTAACATAGGGTAAGGAAACTTTGAACAGATGTTCTGCCGTCTGAACGTTGCAGCAGTGGAGACATTTGATTTTTCATTGGAATCGCAAAGTGTTTACTGGACTAAACTATTATTCTTGAATTATTGTGAAACTGTTCAGAGGAGTTCTGGACAATGTCATTCTGGTACATGAATCTTAGCTTAAGTATACTCAAGGACATGGAATTCATTCCAAGCATGCGATTCATTTGGACTTATGTAGAAGATTTTAGGATTCGTTTGGATTTAATTCATAATACTGTAATTTTTATTTTATAAGTTAGAGAATTAAATGATTTGTTACATTTAGAAAAACTTGTTGGGTTTGCTTCTTTCTGTTACTTAGTTTACGACCATAACGTCAAAACAATTAATTTGATTTTCATATTCTTTGAGCAAATTTCGTTTCATTGGCACATACTTTAAACTTCGTTTTTTCGCGTAGATTTTCTATCTGTTAACCGAACATACAATAAGTAATTCGTGACGTAGAAAAGTCTTTTCAAGTCGGTTGTTTCTTTTCGTCTTACAGATGCATACAATTTCAATAAACGATTTTGAACATTAGTTTCAAATCAAACTGAATATATAACTTCAAATTTCGATAATTTGTAACTTATGTATCGTTTCTCAGCGTGCTTAATAACTTAGGTGCTCAATGTTTCTTTTCTTTTATTCCTCCATACATTTGTTCTGTAACGGTGATAGTACACATTGTTGTGAAATGAGTTTTTTAATGTGTTAATAAGAAGTTTTTGAAAACGTCGTGGAGGTGTGCTAGTACCTTTAAACCCACTTATAAATATCAACTCAAATTTCATCGTAATCCGAATACATTAGTTGTTTTGTTGCTGCCTTTGATTTTCTGTTTTGTGGCCAGCTTTATGTTTTGGTATCATAAATGTATAAGCTGTCAGGTAACTAAATAAACTGATTAAAACTTTACATCCATTCATTCGATTGCTAGTTTCAGGTGGAGTCATATCTATTGACCTGCTGTAGGTGTTATTATATCCATTAATTATCATAGGCAATGCATCTAGCGTTGGTTTCATTGTAAGTAATATATATATACATACATATATTTTTTTGTTTTTATTGTGTTATTAAACTTTTTATAGAGATAAGTTTATTTCATAGTGAGTGGAAAATATTCAATAGATTTTTCGAATTCAACCTAAATCTTGCGGTTGTATATTTATTTCCATAATATAAAATAGAAACCTTTTGCACGTGTATGACGAGGATCGAATGTGCACTGTTAGAAAAGTTGATATCTAAGCTCAGTAATTTGTTCCTCTATGTAACTGAGAAGCAGCTTAAAAATCAAATAAATGATTAATATTCAAAGTTACTGAGTTATTTAACTTATTATGTTCATATCTGGTACATTCAGAATCATACAATTCTTTATTTAATTATAAAATTAAAAAGTGTTGTTCGGCCCGAGCTCCCCCTCCCCCTTACGGACCTAGACCCCGGGGATATATCCCCGGTTGCCCCCCACCCATGTCAGCCCTGTCTATTCGTTTTGGATAGTTTGTACTGATGTTTTTATAGCTGCTTTGCATATGTTTATTTTTATGATTCTCTTTTTTATACGGCCCCTAAGATTACTTGTAAAAAAAGATTGGTTATTTTTATTTTGAAATCTGAAGAAAAAAAATTGTACATTTCAATGTCTTTCTGTATTTGCATTTAAATAAATCAATGTCAATGATTACTGCTATGTTACAGGATATCAAGATAATTCGCAATCAGCTCTTAGTTCGCATGTGCGATTCTTGCAGCGTTGAAATGTATGCTTGACACAGTTTCCGTCTTTTTCTTTATGACGTAATCGTCACATGCTTCCAATTATTTTATCAATTCTTATAAATTATTTAACTTGAACAACAATAATTCAGTTTAAAATAATTCTCTCTTCCAATTTTCTGATGTTGTCAGTAGTTTGGAAATTGAGCCTTTTTGGCTTTCGAGTACTTTATGAATTTGGTCCCGTTTTGTTTTGGCTTTCCAGTAATTTAGGAATTTGGCCCCGTTTTTTTGGGCTTTCCAGTAGTTTAGGAATTTGGCTCTCTTTTTGGTTTCCAGCAATTTCGAAATTTATCCCCCTTTCAGCTATTTAGGAATTTGGCTACGAATTGTCAATCACTTTACTGACTAATAGCTGTACAAATTATTGATATAATATATTCTTTTGTTATTTCGAAGAGATTGCAAACATGTTTTTTTTATCGCTCCTGAGATCTTGATATATGCAATTTATATAGATGGCTGCATCTAATATTGGCGAAGACCAAATTAGTAATCCTCGCAAAAGATTTATTATTATTATTATTATTATTATTATTATTATTATTATTATTATTATTTAGCAGCAGCAGCATCAGCAGTAGTAGTGGTAGTAATTGTAGTTGTAGTAGTAGCGTTAGAAGAATAACCACAACAAGAAGAGAACGCTGATCAGAAACGGCTTTTTCTTCTTGTGATGTTTGAGAGATACGAAATATCCCCCCACACACAAAAAAATCTGAATAAATAGAAACAATAACGTCAGATCACGTTTGAAGTAGCAGGAACCAGACTTGCACGAATTGTAATTAATTTTCTCTGGTAATACACTTACTAATGAAAAATCAAGTGAAGTGCATTCAGTAATGTTATAGCAGGGGGAAATGTAATCAACCAAAGAGAAGGGCATACCTGCATTTTGCGAGCAAACTTCGCTGCTGGATATAAAGATGCAGAGAACTGTGACAACTGTTACTGTAAGTGTATCCATTCCTGTCTCCTTTGTGTCAGTCTAATATGAAATGAACTGACAGTGAGTTCGGTATTTACTTATATACATAAAGACAATGGCGAAAGCGGGTCACGTGAAAAGGTGCAATATCCTGCTTTGTGTACTGAACAATTAATCATAAATTGCTGAAGCATGGATATTTGTTTTGCGGTAAATGAGCTAGGTCCTTTTGTGTTTCTCAGGTCGCAGATGGTAAGGCAAGAAAAAAAAATTGCAATCAGGGAAACATGTCTTCCTGTGCTATATGTCCGACTCACTGAAGCCAACGAAAAACACTTTCCCCTTGAGATATGAATATTTGTCTGTCTGTCATTTTGGTTCTTGATTTATATAGACACCTACAAGGCAAACAATTATATCTTTTCCTAAAGCGACTGTCCCTAAACCTGTTAGAGAATATAAAATATGGCATTTATTTGTCCTTCAATCATCAAGCAGTCAATCAAACAATCAATCAGTTCAGTTCTTATTGTACAGTAAAGAAATAAATATACTGGTTTATTAAAACTAGGAAATTTTCAGACATAGTTGCATTAGAACTGGAATACAGGTTTGGCCGTATCAAGACAGTTCATACAATTCTGTTCACTGCCCTTTGTACTAAAAGGCTTATAACTATCGCCATGAGTTCACTAAGATGTTTAAGACTGAGAATGCTAATTATCAACTTCTCCTGATGTGAAACATGCCATCACGTAAATGGGATTGGGTAATATGTTATGACTGAATTTAATTACTCCTAACGTCGTCAGATAATGTATATGATCGTCTTTCTACGAAAACAAACTAGTGAGCATATGCTAGAGTAGTAGCATTAAGGCGATTTTAGATTTTTTGTAATTGGAACACGCATGGGCCTCCAAGTAAATTTCCACGGGTGCCTCAGTATTAGTTTATCACAGACCAATGCAGCCGCTGTGAGTTTGTATACAGGTAGTTATATTTACCAACAGATGGATGCTCTTACAACGGAAGGTGTTCAGTCTAATTTTACTGCCTGTAAATTAATTACTTGTTTGGTTAGCTACCGCCCCGATTCCGTATCTGCGCACTAAGTCGTCGGTGGTTTTCCATGTCGACCAGCACCATTTCGAACTACGCTACAATTATCGTTTATCTTTTCGATAGCTATCAAGTACAGTTTGGCAATTGTGCTAAGACTACTTTGGACGGCAGCGATGAATGCTGAATAGACGCATATTTGCGATTGCAGCCGTAATAAAAGTATTTTCTCAGATCTACTCGCAAAGCCGGTTAACATCGATATAACCCCAACAAAAATTTATATTGTGTGAATCTGCTACAGACACAATTTCCGCCACACTAATGCCTACCGTTGTTGCAGCGGCGAGTCCACCAGTAACATCCACAAGAGCACGTACCGCGTTTGCATTTCACGAGTATCACGATTTTCTTTGCGATTTCATCTCGCATCTGGTTTTCCATTTTGAGTATTATTTCGAGTCATTAGATATGAGGGTTCATTACAGCTCCTTTATTGATACTGTCATCATGTGGTACGAATGTTTAGCACAATGACCATGTCCAACCTCAACAGGTCCGGGCTCAACAGGCACACGTACTTCAAGCCAAAGAACTCTTTTCACTAGTACAGTTGTCATGCAATCGTAGAAAAATATCTTCCGGGGAAATATTTATGACTCCGGTCAACTGATCCAACACTTCATCTGCAAATTACTCAATATCATCATCGCACGTCTGAGACAAGCTTCACAACGCAATAGTTTTGTTTGTATGCATGTCGAATGATTGCGCAGTAAACTTCAAATCAGATTGATGACATCACTTGAATTCTTGGATTCGGACTCGCTGACGAGCACAAGCGGCAGCTTCAGAGGCGAATAACAGCAGTGATATGGCGGCCGTCTTGTTCATCAGCGATCGCACATGCGATTTTTGCCACCTTGGACAGTGAAGTAATCTTGATATGTAACTGTTCTACTGTTTCGGTTGGACGTGGCTCATCAGTGACTCCTAATACTGTAAGTATATTGCCTTGTTCATATCGCTTCGTGTCCTTATTCCACGTTATCGCACAAATTTCCTTAGCTGATTTATAGTCGGTATAGTCGTATAAAATAGATAAATCCTTGTAATACGAATTTGTATATCCGACTTTTGCAGATAAACAGGCGTGTTCTTTCCCCGATAATATAACTCGCTACATGCACGGATGGAATTTCTTTCAAGCCGTTCTCGGCCTAAATGAGTTCCAGTGATCATCACCAAGTATTGCGCATACTCCAGAACGGCAGGACTTTGTACACTTGCATTCATTAATATATAATGTCTTGGAGTGATCGTATATCTCAACTATGGGTTTTGATTAATTAGACTTAGGAACGGCTTCCAGAATTTCTCCAATTGTATGCGCTTCTTCGTTTTACGGCAATGTATATCAATTTGCATACCGCATGGTTGTTGGATGTAGGCCATTGATTTATTGTGCGAACCATTTATATGACTTGCGTATTGTTCTATTTAGCAGTGATTTCGATTTTTCTGTCTTCACTAATCATTTCATTGCTGGGTTCACTCACTGGTGACTTAATGAACACCAGCGACTTACAGTTCTCTTAAACAATATCATACAAAAACTTTTCACGTTTCTTAGTATATGCTTAGTCACACTTCGTCTTGCTTACTCTAAAAGTAGCCCCGAACTCGAATAATATGTCATGAAGCTCTGGACACGTATTCGAAAAATCATACGTAATTTGGGCCTCTTTGACGAATTGGTAAGACGCAATTAGGCGAAACATGGATGTCAAGGTTTCTGGGACGTTATAAACACAAAAGTGCTGGGGCAATTTTATTCCCACATTAGCTATTCTCAGGAGTTCTTTTAAATTACTATTTATGTAAATCAGTGAGGATTTCGACATTATATATATATATATATATATATATATATATATATATATATATATATATATATATATATATATATATATAGGCTCAGAATTTGTTTCAGCCCGGACTACGTCACAAGGAATTATGCATGCCTCCTACGTATAAACGACGCTCATAATACATCATCAGATTTGAGTTTCATGTTCATGTGGGACCAAGCCTTAGCTAGACGTTTCTTCAATAAATAAATAAATAATATTTTTTTCCACGAGTATGATTCGAGTCTGGTCTTTCTAATGTGTGACATGTCAACAAAGTAGGCCACCAAGACCTCTTAGGATAAAGAAGAAAACAAGTCATGTCTAAACTTAACAGCGCTAGCAAAAACAATATATAATGTGTTGAATTTTGTGTAAGTATTGAACATTAAAATCGAATATATTGTACATTGAAATTGTATTACAGTCAAGCCAGCAAGGTTTTATGTGAAGGGTTACTTCGGTCTTTTCCCATGTCAGTTTGCTAAATTTCGAGGGAGAGGAAGAGGCCAGCATCTACGGCTAATTTAGATTTGACCCGGGCATAACAAAGCTGTCCTGGAAAAGTCATTTAACAAAATGGAGCTGGTATGTGTCGTATTTCTCAGATTCTAGGCTGTCAAAATCTGACGAAAGAAAAATTATCTTGGGGGAAAATAAATTAGGAACTGCTGATTACGGTTGGTCAGTCCAAATTAAGGCGTACACCTTGGAAGAAATGTTGAATTTAAAGTAACGACTTTGGGCGAATTTTCTCAGCCCGAGATTTTCCTGCAAGAGGGGCAAACTCGTCTGACTTCAGGGAAAAACTAAAGAGTAGTTCGTTTCTCGTTAAGACAAGTAAGGGGACCAGGTGGCTGTCTTGTAGGAAAATACGGGCCTTTAGTGCTAGGACACAAATTTTCTTGGGAAGAACAGCATTAAGGTGCGAAATTTTAATTTTTCATTCAATTTTCTACTTTGTTTTGTTTGTTGCAAATGTGTTTGATATGCCTAGGGTTCATCATATGCATCGTTTATTCGATTTCATGTAAATCTGTCGGTATGCTAGAGTTGCTTATGCAATTTATTTCTTTAATTTTATAGTTACTAGTTCATTGATAGAATTGACTGACTGACTGCATGCGATCCAAATTTTCAGATGTGCAGGATTTCATAGGGATATATAAACTAACTTCCTTTGTCTGTTAGGACGATAATGATTATTGTGAGTTAACGACAATTGCATATTTTTATTAGATTTTTTAATGCTTACAGAATATTGTAGTTTAGGGATTGCCGTGAGCTAGGCGTTAGTGAATCTTATGCAATAGTAATCGATAGCATGCATCTTACTGAGTGGAACTGACAAGGTTGAATGTTTAAGGAGTCAAGTGGTAGCGTATGCAGAGAGATACGGGGAATGTTTGTTTATATGTACCGCTCATAGGCTAATTTATGGTCAGTTGCTGTGAAGCGAGGTGATGACCTATCGAATTAGGTCAGACTCAGATGTACATTACATGGGTCGTTTGTAACTAGAGATAACTACTGTACCTTACTCAAAATACAATTTATATTTGGAAGGACCGTTAAGGTCACCTTATGTCAGAATTTATGAGGTGTTTGGATAGCTAGTATATGCCTTCTGAGTAACGAAAGTGAGCGAATTTTATATACATATAGAATGTGATACAAAAAGAGACAAAGTGGTAATCGTGTCATTCAGGGAAAATGCTCTCTGGAACAGTCTGGGACAGTCCGAAAGACGGAAGTCCGGATGAGAGATCCAGTGGTTAGGATGCAAGGATCAAGAAAGATCAAACGTATACATGTGAAGGTGGGAAGACGTGGGATACATGAAGACGAAGATGAGAAGCAATGCTAAGCGATGCAAATCAGGCGTGGACATTGTGCTCGTTTCACCACTCTCGTTATCATGATGAAATGAATCAAGAATATAACACTGCTTTTGAAATTCTGTAAACGTAAATTTGAATTGAAGTTGACACTATTAGTTTAAATATGTCATTGATTAAATTGTTATTCTCTTGTCTAAGGGGGCTCGTATTGTGTTATTTCTTCTCAATAGTTATGCTCAGTCCTCTGTTGACGTTCTATCTATCCACTCACACCGGGCAATAAAATCGAAGGAGGTCATCCTTTAGATAACAATAGCCAAATCTAATTAATCACCCGTCTTTACCAAGAGGAAGCATCGTTACACAATGTGATAAACCTCCTTCTTTGTCGATGCATAAACGAATCCATTTTAGAATCACCGTTCCATTGCCTATTGTATTCGATAACATACATAGTAAAGTCATTTCTAATTCTTCTGAGACACTTGTAGAAAGAAAGAATGTTCCATTTCTTTAACTAAGCTGTCGTAAGGATAATGCAGGTAGATAACCGGTGACCAGTAATAACAGTGATACAACAAACAGTGGCTGCATTGATCTACGGTGAACGAATATTGGGGCACCATTGAAAACGTCGCTTGTAGGCCCACGAGGGTTACTAGCACAGATGCACACTTGTGCAAAAACATCTCCAATGGGAAAACGTCACGGGCAGTATGGAATGGGTTAGAGATTGGGTACTGTGATATGCGGGCTAATCTAAAATCGATATAACGCCACTACTACAGGTATGCTGACTGTTGCATAATTTAATATCTCATTAAACAATTACATACTAAAATGTGTAAAAATACAACAAAATATTAAGTAGAAGAATAGCATTTGATGTTTTAGTAAACAAGCATACACGAAGGATAAACTTCGCATAGTATAAAGTACCAGCATGTGAGGAGTATATCGTTTTCGATTAACAAAAATTGGATGGAGATTTTGAATAAAAGTTTAGAAGAATTTATGGCGCATGTACTTTTTACTTCTGTGGAACGTCACAAGCAATGATATAAGTTTCTAAAAATAGCCATTCGAACAATGCCAACCGGCGTAATGGCGTTCAGTCTTCATTTCCGTGTTATTGTTCTTATTATTGTTCTTACTGAAAACCATTTACCAGGCGTTACATTTGTTCTCTGAATATAGATGTGCATTCTAATATTTAGTTACAGTGGTGCTTAAGCCTGCAGACTATATAAATCATATAATCAAATTTGATGAATCTTCTAGAACAGTATAATATACAAATTCCTTGTATTTCATCACCAATAGACATACCCTGTAATATATTTCTTTAATGTGTACATAAAACAGCTTTACTCAACATAGATTTGAAAACAATACAAAAGGATGACAAAGAAAATAAAATGTACAAAATTATTACTGTACACACTAATATATTATAGCAGAATATATCAAAACATTACATAGTGAGGGAAGAGCAAATAAAAACAACTTTATATTTGCCTATATGTCGTGAATTACCACATGTTTCTAAGCATCTCTCGGTGCTTTGTCCGAAAAACGTATGGCGGCAGCCGGGCATAATGATGTCATGGTTTATTTTTAGCAAAAAGTTAAATTCAGTACAAGCGCCCTTCTTATCCTGATCAGTGAAATTTGAACTTAGCTCAAATCTTACATATGCATCCCTTTCTCTTATCAAGTGGGACAAAGTGTTTATATATTAATTTGCAGAGTTTTTGTTATTTCAAACAAGAATGCCGCAGCCTGCATGTCGAACACAAGTGGAAGATACTGCTTTATAATGCCAGGTTTAGAATACTTAGCAGGATGAATGTAATTTGATCGCGTATGATATAATCCATTAAGCTTAAGGAATTTTATTTAAATGTTCCACGGAACCTAGTTTTGAAATACATGCACCCGTAAAGGTCATTTAACGTGATATTTCAATGCCAACATTTCCATACAATAATGTATTACAAATTTTTCCGTTTTCACAACAGTAAGATAAAGGGATTTTCATCATCTTAAAACCAATGAGATACTGCAAGGGGATACCCTACGGCATGGCGATACCTTACACCACAGTAAGGGTATACCCTACACTACAGCAAGGGGATACCCTACCACATGACCGTAGTTCCCTGTGTGATTGAAGTGCGTCCGTAGTTAACTCTCAGCAAAAGTGAAACGTGAACTGCAAACTTCACAGGTTCGAGTGACAGATCACTAACATTTAAGCATTATGGGATTATTAATTACCTACAGGATATAATAACGTCCAAAATATAAAGAGTTTGACAACGTACAAAAACTAATAGCCTCCAAAATTGAACGTTTAACACGGAAGTGGTCCACTGAACATGAGTAGTGAATGGGGACACCCTAGGGACAAGGGGACTTTAATGTTAAATAGGGGTATATCCACTCTGGGGACAATGGAAATTTAACATGGGAAGCAATATCCACTCTGGGGACAATGGAAATTTAACATGGGAAAAAAGACATCCACTCTGGGGACAAGGGAATTTAACATGGGAGAAAGGAAATATCCACTCTAGGGACAAATGCATTGGAACAATGGGAGAAAAAAATATCCATTCTAGGGACAAAGGCAATTGAACATGGGATTTTTTTTGTTTTTTTTTTAAAAAATTAAAAAATAAAAAATAAAAAAAGGGGTAGGCAATGGAAAGTCAATCTCTTTTCGAGAAATGTGGGTGGCCCTTGAAAGGGCCTTTGGGTTTCTTCTTCTTCTAATTTCTTCTATTTCTCCACCAACTTCTTATTTTCTCTCCTACACTCTTTCTCTTCTTTTCTTTCTTTTCTTCCTTTTATTCTCTTCTTTCTTCTTCTCCTCCTCTTCTTTCTTCCTCTTCTCATTTTCTTCTTCTTTTTCAATTTTTTCATTCCATGCTCTTATCCTTATCCTATCCTCTTCATCCTCCTTCTCCTCCTTTATTTCTTTCATCACAGCACTTATCATTTCCTTTACTTTTCTTAAGTTGTTAATCTCCATCTTCACTCTATGTGGGCTATAAGAATAGTGATCCTCGTTTAACCTCATTAACATTTGCTCCATCATACCCAAATTGTCCAGAACGTCTTGCAATGTTTTCATTTTATCAAGCTGGTTCGAAGCCATCTTCTTTTTTTATTCTTTGTAGAATGGTTTGAACGATGAATACTGTGGGTTCTTATACTGAAAGCGCGGACGTGATGGAAAACATCCCCCTAAGACATAAAATTGATATTACCTAGATCATGACCAAACAACGCGCGGACGTGAAGGAAAACATCCCCTACTTTTCTCATTTCATATGATCTACTATCCACATACGCGAACCAGCAATAAACGAACCCCAAATCTACTATTTATACACTCAAATCATTAAAACGAAATCCATAATCTACTATCCACACAATCGTACGTGAGCGGTTACAAAACCCAAACTATACTCTCCACGTACGCTAAAAAACAATAAACAAACCCATAATCTACTATTCACACAAACGTACGTGAGCGCTTACAAACACAAACACACAAACACAAGCACAAACACATACACTCACACTATGAAAAAGAGTCAGTGTTTATATTCACACTACTCTACATACACACATTGGCAAATCGATTGTTATTTCTTTTCTAGAGTATTGGGTAGCCCTGAAAAGGGCTGATTGTTTTTGAACTCTATGACACCTGGTTAATGATGGCACCTTCCACGCCTGGCACCACACACACATCTTCTTCCCCAGTCTCTTTTCACTCTTTTTGGGGGAAGAGCAGAGGCGGGATAAGTGGCTTCAGAATCCCAATTTTTCTGTCTCTGGGATTCTGAAATTTCCTCTCTCCTCTTCTTTGTTTCTTCTCTCCTCCTCTTCTTTGTTTCTTCTCTCTTCCTCTTTCATCCTTCCCTCTTCTACTAGGGCCTCTGCAGCCAGCTCATTCACTATACACCTGGCATATTCCAGGTGCATCTGGAGTTCTAGCAGGTCCACAATTCTGGTGTTCATTCTGGTGGTGTTGATCAATCAACAAGGGTAGCTAGACTGCAGAACGAGTTTCAATTTATACTGAAAGCGCGGACGTGATGGAAAACATCCCCTGAAACAAAATTGATTTTACCTAGATCATGACCAAACAACGCGCGGACCTAAAAGAAACACTCACTCACTTTTTTATACTGCCCATTACTAATTTAAAAATTTTCATTAATCACTTCAATATGCTATCCACATACGCAAAGCAATCCAATCAAACCCCCACATCTACTCTCCCCACACGTCAAACAGCAAAAAAAAAACATGATCTTAATCTACTATCCACACAAACGTACGTGAGCACCTACAAACACACAATCTTATACACAAACACATACCCTCACACTATAAAAAAGAGTTAGTGTTTATATTCACACTACTCTACCTACACACATTAGCAAATCGATTGTTATTTCTTTTCTAGAGTATTGGGGTAGCCCTGAAAAGGGCTGTTTTTTTTTGTTTGCTATGGCAATCTTTTAGTTTCTAAGAATGCGACGTCCTTTGAGGATAGACTTTCTGACGATAGGTCTGCTTCTTCGGAAAGAGAAATAGAACTCTTTGGTGTCGATACGACAATCGACAAAGCCTCTGTCAGGTTCAGGTTGCTGCTGCTGCTGCTGCTGCTGCTGCTGTTGTTGTTGCTGTTGCTGCTGTCTCTGAAGTCTGTACTTCTCTGTCCATTCTTCTTTCTCCCTGTTCACTTCTTCTCTGAAGAGCTCTTCTATCAGGTCTTCAGTGACTTTTAACATTCTCACATTCTCTATCTCTTCTGGCTTCGGTATCAGACTGTGTCTGACCCTATGCAAATTCACGTAGGCTTCGTTTAGCTTAGCTAGTTTGGAGCACATCTTCGTAGGATGATGAGTCGACAATGGATGGTTAGATTGGAAACTACCCCGGTTCTTAAAGTCAAACCGCGGACGTGAAGGAAAACATCCCTCTACGGTTTTCGAGCCGCAACGTTCAATGAGTGTCATGAGAGGGATAGAGAGAAGTCAAAGAGCATGAATCAACATTCTTACAGCCAAACAAAAGACAAAGGCATTTTTTTCAAAACACAACATTTTTTATTCAAAATCACTTAACACTAACCAACAACTCTAACATTTTTAACAATAATCCAACAATATAACATCAAACATTTTTTTCAAATCATAAACATTTTTTTCAATTTACATATTATTTTGGACAGGGCTGACAACGTTGTGAATGAAATTGTGATTTCCACTGTTGGAAGTCATTAGGCCATTGATGGACACTACGTTTCCTAGCTTGAGACAAAAGATAAGCATAATGGTCACAAAACCATCGATCTACTTTCACATCGTTTCTTGAACGAGGATCAAAATGAGTCACTAAATGTTCTAAGGAATAGCCCAGGCTGCGATGATGCAGAAAATACACACAGTACTGTCCACACACCAAGGAATCTGTGCCTTGTAATTTCACATTATTGAATCGGGTGGTCTGAGCATTTCTTCTCATAAAGTCAATGATATCGTCTTCCAAAGGAGGCAATCCGTACGAATCGAAATATTCCACACATCCTTCTTGAGGAAAGTAAACGGCTACCCAGTGGGTTCCTGGGAGATGACTGTCGTCCGTGTTGATCACATAAGCTAGATGGTCTTGAGGTTTGCGATGAGGGAGTTCATCTTTAGCACAGACGACAGGATTCAAAGAAGCCGTATACGAACTGTGGTTCAAAAGGTAATAAAGTTCCCAAGTATCCATTTTTTGTGTGGTTTTTTTCTTCTTCACAGGTAATAATAAGTCATCAATTCGATCCTGACTTTTTGCTTGAAAATATCTGACAAATAACCGTTTCTTCGTTTCGTCTCCCCACTCTGATTCAGGACAGCTTCGATACGATGAATCTCTTGCGTGGTTAATGGTGGACAAGAATGTTCACGAAAGTCTTTATACCACTGATGCAACACGACTTCGTCCGAGATGAGACTCCAAGCTTCGTCCAGATACTCGTCCAATTTTTCTTCTTGACTCAGCATCAGGCATTTATCGTGTTGAATTTGACTGGGATGATCGTTTTGACATCCATAGCACTCTTTTTTGATCAATTCCGTCATTTTTTCCACCAAGTGTTTGGCATAACAGGAGACTAAATGCGCTTCTTATTCTGGCCATCTTGACTTCATCATAACTTCGTCGTCTTTGTCTTGAGATTCTTTTTCCACGGTCTCCTCACATTCCATCTCCAAAGTTTCTCCACTAGGTAAAGAGGGATAACAGTCTTCCATAGCTTCTAATAGTCTAGAATGACTTCTCTCAAACTGTTGATTTCTATGATATTATCAAATTCGGCATACAGGATGGCGTTCACTGTCTCTGGCAGAGGATTTGCAAACTGAAGTTCCACACGAATCTGGCCAGATTTTATAGGGTGGAAATGTCCCTCGTCGCTGCCCTGGTCAGGAGTGAAATCGAAAGCCCACAAAGCATAGCCTCCTGCGTAATCCTCGTACGTAATACCGTGACTGGTGTTCGTTCCTAATTGTCCGGTGGCTTCGTACAGGGACAAGTACGATCTCAAGTAATTCTTCTTGGTAAAGTCAGGTTCGAAAGGTCGGGTACACAAGGTCTTGCCATCGCGACTGACTTCGATTTTCTTCACGTCGAAGTGTTGAAAGTGGAAAGGATTTTCAGCGAAGGCTCCGTTGAAGGTTGAATTCTCGACCATACCAAGGATTAAACGCTTGGGTAACTGTCCTTGAAACAGATGATCTTCGATCATGGAATGATGGCTAGCGGGAATGGTGAACGTTTTCACTTCCATACGTCGAATGGGATACTTGGCGGTCGTTCTGCTCAACGTTTGACTGATGTCGTTACCCACTTTAGGTAACACTTCCACGCGTCGTACGTAGAGTTTGGCCTCCTCGATTTTGCTTTTGGGATTGACACCAGAACTATCAGCCAACAAATGGAAAGCGGTACTGCTACGATTCAGTCTCAAGCGGACATTTACACCGTTCAGCAAATATTTCTCTTGCAACCACATGTCCAAATGCAAACGATCCATGAGTTCTAGACTCTGTCCATTTAATATTTTGTCTCTTCGTTCTACAAATCCCTCATTGTGTGGTGTTTTGGATGCATCCGGTTCGAATTCGTTAAACTCTCCCGCATCGTCAGGTTCCCATAGTACGCAGGCATTGAGATGAGTATTCTTGGCGTCTATTCCGTACGTCAAGAGATTTTCCAGGTAGGCACGGTAAGGGTAAGTATCCATGCTGCTGCTGACCAGTTTGTTATTCAAGTACAAGTCCACTGAGCTGAACAAGGAATGCATGAAATTGTTGACGGGAGCTACTTTCTCGTCTACTATAGTATCTCCTCCCTTATCTAGAACTTTGACTTTCAAGTAACAAGTAACTGCTATTCAGATCGATGTAATCTTCGGGCTGTCCCTTGATTTCAAACTCGATGGGAGCGGAATCTGTCAATGAGGAGACGGGGTGAAATTCCACCCATTGGGATTCTTGCATCGTTATCATGGTAGGTGGCATGGCAAACAGACCCAGTTCCGACTTGGAACAGGCGCAAGACTCTCGGTGCATCATTTTTTTTGTTGCTGTGTCTCAATAATCGAAAACGTCTAAGTCTCGAACGGTTCTTCTTTTCTTTGCCTTTCTAGCTTTAGAAGTGTGAAGTCTGGTGAAAGGGTGTTTTCTTCGTCGTCTCTTTCTGCCTTGTCCTTGCTGAATGCTTGACTCGGTAGCGTTCAGGGCATTTATAGGTGTTTCTCGTCGGCCCAAAAGATCTTTCCCCATTTGCAGCAAGACATTTTTGCCTGCCCTCATGAAGGCTTCTTTAGGGTTTTGTTTGTCGATGATGACATTTTGGAGAAATTCTTTGCCTTGTGTCAGTGCCGCATCTTTCAAGGCGTGCAATCCGCGTGTCACCATCGGTTTCAACACCGGGGCCACCGAACGAAAGGCCGATTTTAACATATCTCCTAAACCGTGTCCTCGCTGTCGAGCAACCCCTCGGTACACTGGATACATGACTTACGAATCGTGAGAGAACCGTTTTCGAAAATGGAGTTTCACCGTGACTTTTCCTTTGGTGAATGAAATATTTTGTCCCAAATCTCCTTTTATAGCAATGTTGACCGTGTCCAAATACGACTTGCTGACAGGCAAATAGTGAGAATGTACAAATTCGCGGTGGACGTGGTAAGTGTTTCCACCTTCCTCGTCAGTGGCCGTGACAGAATTTACTTTGAAAGGAATGACACGCAGTAACGGCACGGAGGTGTGTCCCACCACGTCGTACTCCACCACATCGGAGTACACAAACATCAAATTCAGTCCCTGGTTCAGTTCTACCGGGAAACGAAAATACCTTGCAAAATGCCCGTTGTTGTCAATCTCTGCTTACTCAATTTTTTTGGAGTGCTTATCCGTGACCAAATTGAGGTCTCCACCCAAAATGTCATACAATTCAGGGCAAAATTTAATACGTATACTTTTTTCCTCACTTTCAAATTTGATGAGTAGACGGTGAGACAGTTTGTGGTACTCAATGGTGACACGTTTTTTTAGTCCGGTCAGAACTTTGTCAAATGCTGCATAGAATTTGTCAGCGATGGCCTCCACCAGATGTTGACCACTAAAATAATGGCCTGAGTTAATTTTAAAGTGATAAATGTAAAAAGGAGGAGAAGTGTCACTGCTGCTGCGGGGTATTGGGGTCATGAGAAGTGATTTATGTTGAGAAGTGTGCATCATGGTTTGCTGCTCTGTTGAGTCCAGAATTTCGACGTCAAAAGTGTTTTGAGCTTCAGTGATGTTTTTGATTTGTGTTGGGTGAATCATTTCTACCAAAACCACTTCCCAATGGGCTTCGTGATCTAATGGGATGGTCTGAGGTAATTTGGCCGTGTAGCATCACAACGTGTTGTGGGGAAACACCTCCATGGAACTGTCACTGGGTAAGGTTAAGTAAAATTGGTTTTGGTGACTCATAATTCCAGAGTTCTGTGGCTGTCCGAGGGGTTACTGGACGTCAGAGGCGTGTCTCCGCCCAAAATGGGGTTCTGATTGTGGTTGTTGTTGGAGTGGTGACTGGCACTGGCACTGGACAGGGAGGGATAGGGAAGCAGGTAACCGATGCAACTGCTCAATAAAATGGTCCACAATTGTTTGTCTCCTTGTTGCAAACTCAAATTGGCAATGGCTGCCCCGATGACACAATACACCACGAAGATTTGGCAGAAAAAGACGATTTGTAAATCGTGCAGAGAAGAACTGGGTGAAGAAGTGGTCGACGTAGCTGCGTCTGTGTGAAAGGGCATGATGGTCACTTCTTTTTATAGTCGATGACTTGCGAAGCGTCGATCCAAGAATCAAAACTGGGTGGATATCCTTTCCAACGTACTTTGACTTCTTTGACACGTCGTTTGCCCACTTTACGGGTTCTGCGTTCGAGAATGCTTTCGATGTCGTACACGTCGTCTTCTTTTTTGGTGACACGTTGTAACTCGGGCAAATAAAACGTTCCTTTGAGCACTTCTCCGTTCATGTCTTCCAATTTATAGACGGCAGGATGACTGCCATGCACTCGTCCAGTGACACGAAGCACTTCGGTCGTCCAGTTAGGTAAATAACCTTTGTCGAAAGTGCGTTTGGTTTTGCCAGTGCGCACAAAATTTCCTACGGTCAACTCTCCACTTTTCTTGGGGACAGCCCTCGGCGGGGACGTACCAAACAGGCGCTCAAACACCAACACTTCGTTCTCGGGAGTCACTTCTTGCGGGGCACGTCCGATGCTTCGATGGTAAGATTGGTTGTACGCTTGCACCAGGTGCGGTAAGATGCCGATGTACTTCAGAGTGTGATGATGCGTAAAATATTTCCACATGCGTTCTTTCAAAGTGCGTTGAAAACGTTCCACGATGCTGGCTTTGGTTTCGGGATTCTCGGTGGTAAAAAAATGAATGTCACGTTTCTTTAATTCTTTTTGGAAAGCTTGGTTCAGAAATTCGGTACCTTTGTCCGTTTGCCATCGAAGAGGGTGACGACCGCTTTGTTTCAACACCCGTTGCGGGGCTCGCACTAACTCGCTGCTCGATTTGGAAGTCAAGGGTACGACCCAGGCAAATTTGGAAAAGAGGTCGATGACACAAAACAAATATTTGTAGCCACGATTGTAGCTGGCCAAATGAGAGACATCGGCTAAGTCGGCTTGCCATTGATGATCGATGCCTTCCACTCGGGTGCGACATCTGGAAAACTTGCGTCGAATGGGTTTGTGTAAAGTGTAAGTAGCTTGTTCTTGTAACCATCGTTGCACTTGAGGTAAACGGAGACTTTTCAGTCGCGTTTTGGCAGCACGATACAATTTTTGAACTCCTGCATAACCTGCAGGATGGGAGGGATCGTAGTAAATGCTGGCTAAGACTTTTTCCATTTTGTGTTTGTGTGTTAATAAGGCACCCACTCTTGGAAGATGCTACTCTTTTTCTCTTGGGATATTTTTTTGGATTGTAATGCTTTGCGTGTGCGACCGGCAATAGGTGTCGAGGAGGATGTCGGAACAGGGGATATTTTTTCTTGTTTCACTTCTGTCTTCACTTTCTTTTTCTCTTGTGATGAAGAAGGGGTGGTCATCATCTTTTTAATCCATCCAATTCTGGAGGTAGGTGGTGTTGTTAACTTGCGTACGTTTTCTGGTGGAGTTTGAAACCCTTCTTCTTCTTCTCCTTTTTCTGTCTTGGTCACTGGTAGTGGTGGTAGTGGTACTGGTGATGGTGCTGGACTTTTCATCAAGGTCTTAAAATCTTTCAAAGTGGGTAGAGTTGTTTGCTCTAAAGCTTTCTGGTGAAAGAGTTGCAGTCATTGCAAGAGTTGACCGTACTTTTGCGATTTTTCTGTTTCGGACAAATCTCTACCATCCATCAAGGACTGCAATTCGTGTTGTAACTGGGACATCTCGCTCAAATGGGGATTGGGAGGTAAATGCGGGGTGCGTTGTTCTTGCCAACGATGGTATTCCATCCATCGTTTGTAAGGCACTAAAGCTAGTTTTCGTCCTTCCATGGGGTTGTCAGGGGTCGAATCTGAGATCTTGGGACTTCCGAGGGCCTTTTAATCTTGCTCCCACCAGTCCTCCCAACATGGTTCCCAAGAGTCCTTTCAGTATGGGGCCTAACAAGAGGGGTAAAATGCCTCCACGTTGGACCAACATCTTCTTCTTTTGACGAATGGGAATTTTCTTTTGAACCATTTGGCGAAGAACGTATCGATGTTTGGATAAGCATTGTTTCTGGTGTTTGGACAAAGGGGTCGTGCCTTTCAAGACGTTCAAACAACATTCGCACACGGTATCGATGACCTCTTTGGAGGCTGATTGAATGAGTTTTTTTCGTAGAGGTGGAGAAGCTTTGGACAGGACAGATAACATGTCCCCATGTTTGACTAAACGAGGAGGCAGTCCTTTCCTTTTCTTTCCTTAAGGTTGTTTAGAGGGATGTTTTCTGGAGGGTGACATCTTCAGGAGCACCAAAAACACTGATACCCCGACTTGGTCACAGGACTTTTTTATACTGGAACGCGTCGCCACTGACTGTCTTTACGTCGTATCAACTTCAGGACAGGCATGACACGTCGTGCAGGGGTACGCAACGGACTAAATCGAGCCAGTTCTTGCTTTTACAAATCCAGTAAACTTTGTAACATGCCTGATCTTTCTTGGACTTTGATTTAGGGAGAAGGTACTTTGTGAGCAGCAGCCATTGCCACTAAATTGGAGGGTCCTGCCACTGGGGAAGTTCTTTTTGGGGTCATCAACGCAGATGTTCTTGGTGTGATCAACGTCTCCAAGTACTCTTCAGTTCTTGGTGTCATCAACAGAGAAGTGGATGAACGTGAGGCTGCCTGAGACGCAGTCACCGCCGTGGCAGGTCATGGTTTGCGAGTGTAAGGTTGCGTCCTGGCCGAAGTGCCTCACTTACGACTAGTTTTCTTCTGTGGACTTTTTCTCTGTTTCTTTTTGTGGGGCCTTCTTTTCTTTTTCCGGGGTGGTGTCTGGTCAGAGGAGAGTCCCGCCACTGGAGAAGTTCTCCTTGGGGACCTGGTCTTTTTCTTCTTCTTGGGACTTCGTTGGACTTTTGTCTTGGGGAGAGGTTTGGGGGCATTAGGATCCAATCTTAAGAGAGAGAGCGAATGATGACCCCTCCTAGAGTACCGCTCCCTCCAGATTTCAAAATGATTTGTTTTTTGGTTTGAGTGTCGATGCGGGGATCGGCCAGTTGGGTCAAAGCGACTTTGTTTCGATCAAAAAAGCGTTTGGTTTGATGAGGAATCTGAATGATTCCTTGGAGTAATTGACGTGCCGTCACCGTGAACCATCGTAAGACTTCTTTGAGACTAGCTTCTAAGACACGAGCTCGTATTTGTGGATTTTTTTCTCGACTGATGCCATACAAGGCACGAATCAATTTGACGGGAAGATGCGACTGAAGGGACGTCATGTTCAAAATGTGTGTGAGACAGACGAAAAGGGTCTGAGGTTTTTATAGATTTTTTTGTGGAGTGAAATTAAGTCGAGGACGGGGACCTGTACAGGACAGGCCCTCCGTCTTGGCACCAGTGGTGAAACAAGTGGGTACGAAATCGCAAATCATCGTGGGTCGTAATTTTCAAATCGACGAGTAAATAGGCGTGTGGCGTTTGAGTGGCATCGTCGTACGCCTGAGTCAGCCAAGGCATTCCTAACTGTTTGGCAAAGACTTGCACTTGCGATTTATCTCGAGGGCTTTTAAACAAGACCACGTAATGCGCATTGAGACTGATGGTGCGATGGGCTTTACTTTGTTGAATCAAATTTTGAGTGATGTAAACGACACTAGCATTACGATGATGCCCTTTGCGCGTGAACCACAGTTTAATTTCTTCTTCGTCTTCTCCTAACATGTCGTCAAAAATGACCAAATGGGTTTGACGGGAGTCAGAGACGATGCCGTCGTCTTCTTTAGGAATACCTTCCACAAACACGATGGAATCGCCTTGACTTTCTCGCAAGAGGCTGTACGCAGATTGCCACTCTTTGTAACACCACACGATCCGCTGAGGTGGTCGATCGATCAAATGATGTTTATGCTCGATCAAACGTTTGACGCATTCGGTTTTGCCTGAACCGCTAGGTTCAGCAATGAGCATGTTAAAGGGATGGCGAAGATACAAAGCCTCCCAACTGGCACGATCTAAGTGTTCGTCGATGACTTTGACAGTGGAGGAAGAGGGAGCAGAGACAGCAGAGGTAGCCATAGTGTGAGGAATGTCACTTGTGACACGAAAACAAACAAGACAAGAGTTTATATACTTTTTTTCAGAACACGTTTATTGAATGTTTTAAACATGAATACGAAAGACAAAAATACATAAAAGCCAAAGGCTTAAGTACAAGGATAAAAGGCACATGATAACCATTAACGTGGAATAAACACAAGTGTCTGTGCAACATGTTTTGGGTAATGTTCTGACCAGTTCTATAGGGGGTAAGGTCACACAATTGTCCTCCCGAAAGGGTCTTTCAGGCCTGTCCACGACAGTCCTGTCCTGGGTGACGGGTTCTTCTGGCACCGTCACTAACACAGGTTGAAAAGTAACTTTTTTCCTTGAACAACTCTCGTGCATACTGGGCCACTTCTTGGGTCCAAGCCTCAAAACCCCTCTTTTTCCAGGCACGGACATCTGTCCAATGGGGATGTAAGTCACAAGCTACACACACATCGTCATACACGTCTTGGGTAGCTAAAAGTTGACGAATCTTTTTTTCCCGTAGAGGTCGAGAAGTATCCAGATGAAAACGTAAGGCTTTGAGCAAAAGCAGTCTCTCGTGAACATTTAAAGGCGCCACTTTCATGTTGAATGGCTGATAAATACTGTTCGTAAAGAGTCCACAAGGAATCGGCTGGTAAACGAAATCCTAGAAAACAAGTCACTAAGACACACACTATGCGTCGTCCCAAACTGAATGGATACAGTTCATGTAATAATCGATGGTAATGATCCACGGTTTGAATATGGTCATTGAGTTCCTTCCACGGAATCTGTTGGATTACATGCGATAAAAGTCGTGGCATGGCAGCCTGTTTTTATAGTCTCTTTGTTTCGGAAACAATACACGTACTTTCTAACCGGAGATCTTCGTTCTCCACTGGGGAATTTAAATGTTGCATACTGTAACCGAAACGTCAGACTTCGTTTAGAAGTTTCCTCTTCCGCTAAGTAGATTCCACGTAAAATATGTCAGTAATCCTTTACCTTGTCTTCCTCAATGTGTTGTACTAGGTGAATCTCGAAGTAACCAAAATGATCAACACGTGGATCATCGGGGGCTTGGAAGTATTGAACAAGGTCTGACCACTGAAAAAATTTCTGACGAATCAGTTCTCTTATACCATTCAGGTACCAGTGATTAAAGATCTGGTGACGTAACGGATGCAACTGTTCTTTACGTTTGACTTGTATTTTGACCAGCTCTCGGTAAATGCGTTATCTCAACTCCACAGGCAAAGCACGAATGTTGTGTTGTAAAGTATCCATAAACAGGTCATACTAAATCCTCTTTTGTCTGACACAAGAAATGTACCGTTTCCATAGACATGGTTTTACTTCAGTGCCAAATTTAAATCGTTTAGTCACTAATTTACACATTACAATTCGTTCAGAAGTTTCCTCTTTCACTAAGTTGACATTATGTAAAAGATGTCGGTAATTCGTTAACTCTTCCTCTGGAATTCGATGCAGTACGTTTACATTGTAGTAGATAGAATCGTCAATAACAAACCAATCCTTTTTAAAACCAGGGGGTTGTTGATCAATGTCTGTCCAATGGAACACTTTCAACTGAATCAGTCCTTTTATAGCATTCAGGTACCAGTGATTAAAGATCTGGTGACGTAACGGATGCAATTGTTCTTTACGTTTGACTTGTATTTTGACCAGCTCTCGGTAAATGCGTTCTCTCAACTCCACAGGCAAAGCACGAATGTTGTCTTGTAAAGTATCCATGAACAGATTATGCAAAGTTACTTCAATGTCTCGGTCCCACTAAGGGTAAGTAATGACAATTCGGTGACCATCGAGCATGTTCTACGTAGGCCGAATCTTGCGGTTCCCAGTGGTGAAGTGACACACCGCAACTGAAGCACTTGACTTTATCTCCTTCGCCCAAGTAGAAAAATCCGGCTCTGGCTAATTCTTCGGGGGTCGGGCCTCCCAGATACTTAGGCCATTTTCCTTTGAACGATTGAAGACGATTTTCAAAGTCGCAGTATTCCGACAAACGCACAGGAAACGAATATTCGTCTTTCACGAGTTCGTTTCGATGAGGGTTGGGTGACATGAACAGGAGTTTGCTCAGAGCTGGATGACATGCGTAGGGGGGTAGACGTGAAGGTGAACATTCCCCTTTAAAACGAAACCTAGTAAAATGTCCAAGAGGACGAGCGGCATCGCTTTCGCATCCCTGAGGTTTGACACGCACAGCATCACTTTCCATGATAGGGGTAGTGAGAACAAAGTTCCCACGATGCTTTACGGCATCACTAAGGTCACAACGTACAGCATCGTACCCATCGCAAGGCTCACAATCGCATTCCACTTCCGAAGCCCCACACTTGAATTGTGCCTGTCTGAACTTGTTTTGTGTTTCTCTGAAAGTATTCATCTTGTTCGCTTGGTCTTGGTAGTCACAATGAACTATCGATCTTGCCTAGGGTTCCTTTTTATATACAGACCAATACCGATGTGACCGTACGGCAACGTAAAGTGATTGGGAAGTCTCACTCGCTTCTGGTACACGATTTGATAGACTTTTTCCAAGGGTCGACTGACGATGTGGTGAGTGGGTAAACGTACAATCTTGTTCGGTTGATAGGTGGTCACTTTAAAGTGTTGATCTTTTCCAGACTGCAAGGCTTCTTTCAGTACCCCAAAGTTGACCACTCGACTGGTACGATAATTCAGAGTCAATCCTTTCACTTTGCACTGCGTGTGCACTTCTCCTTGTTTGTCACGGTATTCGTAACCGTAATTTTTGGGACCGCCACTGACGAAACTTAGAATCTTGTCGTCGGGATGCTCGTCTGTCCAGGCTCCTAAACGGTCTCCTTCGATGTCAGGGTGCTGTTGACTCGGGTGATGGATGTAAATGCAACTGTCCGTGTCAAAGTACAGGACGCGTTCCCCTAACAGTTCTAAAGCTTCGTACAATTTTAAGCGAGCATGAGCTGTCACGTAAGCCGCAATGATGACATTTCCAAAAGGGTCGTCTTGTACAAAGTCCAAATCTTCTTCGTAATTGACCAAGATCAAATTCTCTCGAACGACGTCCACGTGTTTCATGTATTTGGTTTTGTCGTGAATCATCTGGAAGTAGCGGGAAGGTTCTGTCAAATATTCCGTCTTGGGTAAACACGGTCGTTGTGCCATTTTACCCCACAAGCAATTTAACATCACTTTGGCAAACGACCGCCTGCCTTCGTTTTTCTCGATGTGGTCTAAAGAGATGCCTTCTTGTTCATAGTATTTCTCTTTGAATTGTATTTGGTCTTCGGGAGTGTGACACCAGGAAGGATAGCCGCTGGCTTCTTGCTTCAGTTTCAAAAAGGCATCCACGTAGTCGGCGAAAATGCCTTTCTGCGTGGGGTCACTCTTGTGGTATTGTTGTGTCTTGGGAAAGTGGCAAATTTCGTACACTTCTAACAGTTGATATCCCATGTCCAGAGCTTTGAACAATTCTACGCTGACCCAGGTTCCCGTCAAGGCCCGTTCTTCCTGGGTGTGCTGACAAGGTTGGTCTTGGTTGCACGTTTCGGCACAAGTACGGCACAAAGGAAACATCAGTCTGCCTTGGCAATGGTGAGGTAAGACGGGATGGTATAGGTTCGTGGGAGACAAAATTTTACACTTGATCAAACCTTCGTATTGTCGAATGTTTTTCAGGTCGATGTGTTCCGTGAACAATTGTGGGTGCCCTGCAGGAAAGCGACAATATTTGCACACGTGGGGATACAGCGAACACACGTCCAAGTATTTGATTTCTTCTCCTTTCTCTTCGTCGGCTTGGTACATCAAACAGGTGGCATTGGTCCTTCCTCCGTACAAACTTTCCCTCTGGTTCAGGGGGTGCATCACCTTGTAACTTTCCACGACACGTTTAAAGTCTGGATCGGTTTTTATACGGTGATCGTAATCGTGTTCTCACATTTCCACCACTTGGTATCCTTGCTGTTCTAACTTTAGGCGTCGCTGACAAGTGTCCTGGTACAGGTCTTCCATGGTTCGTTGTAAAAACTGATTTTTAGTGCCACGGTCAGGGTAACAGACGGGACATCCGTGAAATATGCAACCGTTAAACACGTACACGATCTTGGGGTTTTCAAAGTCCCAGCCATCGACCGAATGCGTTCCGATGGTCTTTTCGCCTCCTCCGTTGCGGGCATGCTGAATCCATTTGTCTTCCTTGTCGCACAAGTAATGTAACCAGCGTAGGGCTTTGACCGAGTATTGACGTTTGACATAGTGGGTCGTTTGAGGACTGATGACAGCCACGGTGTTTTCAGGCATGAATCGTTGTCGATACACTAAGGAACACGCTTTAGCAATGGTGCAAGCTTCTTTCAAAGGATAGACCCCTCCGTGTTCCATGAACAGTTCTCGAAATTTTCCACAGCAACGCCGTAAAATGTCCACGTCGGAACGACAATACTTTAGCATTTCTTCCTGAAAGTCGAAAGGGTCCGAGGCATGAGCCTGGTACCAAGTGTAGAAAGCTTCTCGTTGTTCGGTACGCATGTTGTCGGGGTCGTAATAGTGAGCCTCAGGTAAATGGGGTAGAAGGGCATGTTGATTGGCTTCCGTATTGAAAAAGTGTGGAAAGTACCCTTTAGCCATTTCTGTCATTCCAAACGTTTTAGGCATTCGACTCAAAGGCATGGCTAAGTAACTCATCGAATCTTTAAACTGCACTTGTCCCACTTGCATGAAAATGATTTTGGCTCCGTTCAAAGTCACTTTAGGACGTTCGGTGCCATGTTCCGTATAGTATCTGAGAAGAAACTGTCCATCGTATCCGGAGAAATTGTGAGCCGTCACCGTGGCATGGTGATGACAATCTCCGTAACGTTCGATGTCCTCTTGGCTCCACGTCTTGTCGATGGGGTCTAAGACCCATTGGGCAAAATCGGCTAGCGTGTTCGGTCATCGAAAGATTTTTTCACGTCCTCCAGGAATCTTGCTGCAGTGAGGGCAATGACTGAAGATAGGTTCTTGAATGCACTTCTCGCACGCTCGATGAGCCACGCAAAAATTAAGAATGTGAATGCCGGTCTCTTGCATGCATTCGAAATCGAAAAAGATGAAATTGCCTTTCTTCTTGTGACCGTCCTCTTTCTCTGGTGGGGGTTGGTATTTTTGCACGTAACATTGGTGTTCCAAGTCCACGATGTGGTGACAAATGTGACATTTTTTCTTTCCTGAACATACGTGTGCCTTGGCACTATTGGTACGTAGGCCGTGTCCACACGTAGGGCACAATCTCATCAGTTGACAAGCACATTTCTGCTGTGAACCTTGCGTCTTCAGATGTTGTTGGTAACAGGCAGGGCTGACAAACGTGCGCAGACAAGCAGGACAATGTACTCTTTCTTGTCCTTCGCTCAGACAGGGTGGAGAGGCCAAACATCCTGGGCATTTCGATCCATAGTGGTTGTGTTGCTCTCGATTATTATAACCACGGTCACATTTCTCACAGTAATATTTGTATCCCAGGAATCCAGTGATACTGGTAATGGTATCGAAATGGTCATCGTGATGATAAAGGTGAATGTATTTTCCGTCCTTAAAGTCTTTCCCTCGAAACAACAGAGTCCCGCGCACTTCTTGAGGGTACACTTTCAAGGTGTATCGTGGAGCTAGGACATCTTGCAATTTTTGCATCTCAGGAATGCCACAGGGTTTGTCTTTGGGCAAGTCGGCTTGTCGTAACAGGAGTTCTGCTTCACTTCGTTGTTTGGCTCGGTCCGATTTTCGAATAGTCTCCCAGGCTCTTTTTCATTCTACCGTATCGTTTTTGTTGGCATAGGTTCGTCCCACCACGATGGCTCGGGCTAAACACATCTGGTCTTGAGGGTTGTTAATTCGGACGAGACTTGTTTTGGTGTTGCGAAGGTTGTCCACCAATAAGACCTGTTTGCGTCCAGTCCCTTGAGGAGGAGAGACGTGGGCCATTTTCAGTGTGGCTTTTCCATCGGTGATGTCAAACTGGTCATTAGATTGTTGTACGTGTTGAATCTTGTCCATGACTTTGGAAGGGGTTAGTTCTGCGGGTTTGCTAAACTCGATCCAAACAGGGGATTTCAAGCTGTCGTGATCTATGGATAGTGTCAAGCGATCGTCTTCTTTGGGTTGACATTGTCGCTTGAGTGCGGTGAGCAAAGAATCCCACATCTCGGTGATAAACCCTTCTGCTTTCTCCAATGGTACGTCGGACTTGAAATCTTTAAACTTCACTGTGTAGTTGTAAGCCGTGATTCTAAATTTTCTTGAGGAGCGCTTTTCCGTCTCTCGAATGGAATAGTACTTTTCAGGGTTGACTAAGGGTGGTGAACTTTGTTTAGAGGGTTCGGATTCTGGTTCACTCATGTCCTCTTCAAAATCATTGGCATGAATTTGTGCCAAGACTTCAGCTCTGGTACGAGGCGATAGATCACGTTTCTGCCTCTTACTTTCTTCTTCTTTCTTCTCGAATGAATAGGATCGTTTCATCTTAAGTGCAAAACGTCAAATGACTCAAGTTTAAACACCATAGACTAATTTATAGTCATGGCAAACCAGCGTATATAAAAGGGTGTGTGTCTTGTCCTTTCACTATTCATTTCACTCTCAAACCGAGCACAACGATGGAAGAGACTAGCCAAATCGAACGTTTCATCAGAGCTTTGCGAGGGGTCATTAGAAAATTCTCTTCAGACCAGCCCACGGACTACTCTCCTTCCTTTCGAGATAAAAATCAAGATACTTGCTATATCTGTCAAAAGAAAGGGCATTGGTCTTCAGAGTGTCCAGACCGTCAGAAAAGAAAAAAAACAGGGGCTAGAAAGGACAAAAGTCAAGATACCTGTTATTATTGTAAAGAAAAAGGACATTGGTCTCCAGATTGCCCAAAAAAGAAACAAGAGGAGTCAGAAGAAAAGAGGAATTCTTCAGAAGAAGAGAGGGATTTTTCAGAGGAAGAAGAGGAAGAAAGAAGACAATTCTATTTACAAGAGGCAAAGAAAAAGGAGAAGAAAAGAAGAAGGGAAGAAAGTGAGGAAGAGGATGAAAAGATTGTGACGGTGAAGAAATTGAAAAAACAGAGAGAGTAAACAATGAGATAGAAGAAGTATATGAACTTTTTAAAGTGTTCTGTTGTGAATTGTGAATTGAATTGTAACTATTGAGAAAAGAATACATTAATTATATAAGGTAAGTGTCTTTGAGTTTTGATTTTAAAATAAGAAGCTACACTCACGCACTCATATACACGTACTATAGGGGTAAAATGGTTTTTTTTTAGTTATTGGCAAATTGAAAGGCTATCTCTTTTCGAGAGACGTGGGTGGCCCTGAAAATGGCCTTTATTTGGTGTAGGGGTGAGTTTAAGCAATCAACTTTAACTGCCTTAAGCCTTTGCCACGGCCAAGGCCTACTTCTGGACTGCGTACTGTTGATGATGATGATGATTTGGTTGAAATCACTAAGGGTGGTACGACAGGCTTAGTCACAGGGTTGACGTGTTTAGCTCGGGAAGGTCGTATTCTCTTCGGTCGTGATAAAGAAGTCTGATACATTTGTTTCAGACTTCTTAACTCCGCTAAAATGTCCAACAGTATCGTGACCGTTTGATTTTCACTCTCTTGTTTCTTTGCTGCTACTTCTTCTTGTTGTTGTTTTTTTCTTACCTCTTCTTCTTGCTGCTGTTGCTGTAGGAGAAAAGCTTGTTCCGCTTCCTTTTGTCGTTGCATAAATTTCTCCAATTCTTCTTTCTGTCTCTGTCTAAAATTCTTCAATTGCGGTAATGAAGGTGACGAAGGTTCCGGAACAAATTCTTGCGAGGTAAGAAAATCCACAAAATCCCAATTTACCTCTTCTGAAAGTAAGTCCGGGTTCCCTTGGGCGGTTTCCACTGCTGGTGCACCCCAATGAATCGTTTTCTGAGTTTCCGTCATGTTGAATCACTGTTGCATAGATTGACTGCACACAGGCTCTAGCGAATCTATATAGACCACGTGACGTCACAGACTGTTCTCTCCGGATTGGATGCGGACTGACTGAATTTTGTAACGCGTGTTTGGATTGGTCAATGAACTCAATCCATTTCAATCCTTAGTCTGCCTACAAATAAGCGCAGTTCACTGCAATAATTCACCTGTTCTCGTCGCCTCAAGATGTGGACCACAGTCGAATCATCCACCCTTGTGTCTTCAATGATATTTAAGACGGACATGCTCATGTATGTCCGATCCAAGTGGACCGTTGTCCACAAGTCAGACACCAGTCTGTGGATACAAAGAGTGTACGTGGAGAGACACTGATTTATGGCCCTCGAGTAAGACGCAGCTTGAGGACAAGAAGATGCCGCAAATGCCCTTTATGTTAAGGGCATATTAACATAAGTCCAAAGGCCCTTTTCAGGGCCACCCACATTTCTCGAAAAGAGATTGACTTTCCATTGCCTACCCCTTTTTTTATTTTTTATTTTTTAATTTTTAAAAAAAAAAAAAAAAAAAAAAAAAATCCCATGTTCAATTGCCTTTGTCCCTAGAATGGATATTTTTTTCTCCCATTGTTCCGATGCATTTGTCCCTAAAGTGGATATTTCCTTTCTCCCATGTTAAATTCCCTTGTCCCCAGAGTGTATGTCTTTTTTTTCCCATGTTAAATTTCCATTGTCCCCAGAGTGGATATTGCTTCCCATGTTAAATTTCCATTGTCCCCAGAGTGGATATACCCCTATTTAACATTAAAGTCCCCTTGTCCCTAGGGTGTCCCCATTCACTACTAACATGAACCATTTTACTTTTTGCATGATCATAAGTTTTATGAGGAGCTTTACTTAGTTCAAATTATATTGATCTTATCAAGTCATCACAAATAAAAACAACATTAAAAGGTCAACTAGTTGGAACTATTTTTTGTTAAGCTCTTGACACACTAGTCCGATAAATCAGACCCCTAAGTCTGTGTTGATACTGATGGATGATTTGTTGGGATGATCTCACGTGTTCTTTACAATGTACAATTTTGTTGCATGCATATCTTTTCGAAACACTTCCGCGTACAGCTTAGACACTTACCGGTATATGGTAACAGCCATATCAAGCAAGAAATTTAGTCTGACCTCATGACATAGGGTTGCGTTATTCGACGTGGATTTGCAAGTCACCAAACCTCGAGCTTTATCCGGAAAGGTGTTAAGGCATTATGTTTCTTTACATCGTCACAAGCAAATATTAAAGTAGTAGTCAACTTTGAGATTGAATTTCAGTTTCTAATGCAATCCATGCTTATTCCCGTTGCTCTTTATCTTTATTTACGTCCGTCTCTGTCAAGTCACATTTTTGTTTTATTTTATGAATAACTGAAGCCGTTATCTTTCCAAAGATTTAAATTGGCTTAAACATAACACCGATGCAATTTGTTTTCAAATACTGCTATTTCAACTGGTTGCTGATAGGAGAACCGATAATATTGTTTATTGTGATTATCTATTCCAGAACAAACACTCCAGGGCGCGGGCCGGATAAGCGATTTGTACGGCAACCCCCTGTTGTATATAAAGGGATAAAACCGCAGGCCCTAGGTTGCACAAGCCTGACCTAGGTCATTTCTTGTTTATCGTTCCACTGTTTCACGAAGTTGAATAGTACTGAATTTTAACTGGTGGCCATTCATATGTGTGTGTGTGTGGGGGGGGGAATGATAGTTGTGGGGGGGGAGGTTGGGTCAAACTGACAGTTTCGAGAAAACTTTGGGGCGACTGCCATCTTGTAGACTACCCTTAACATCTTTGTCAATGGTCAGCTGCTGGAGATTTAATGTCATACATATTTAATTTTATTTTTAAACTTAAAACGCACATGTTTGTTGCATATGTGCATGTGGATAGACATAACTGTGGGCGATGGTCGACAATAGATGCACCGTTGTTTTCAAATCAAACGTTAAATGAACAGGTCGATTGCTAATCTCAACACTGGTACGGAATTCTACTTTTCAATGAGTAAACAGCCTCTTTTTTTAAAAAAAAAAGTGTCACCTAACATGATGTGTGTATTTCTGTGCATGCGTGTGTGCGTATACGTGTGTTCCCGTTGGAGCGTGTACCCACACGCATGAATACATATAATTACTTGTCATGTATAGACTCCGTATTGACGAACAGAAAACATTTTATTGTTAAATTTCACATCTGAAAGTTTGTTGATTTTACTGTTTGATAGTTTTGTTTAACCTTATTACTAGTGACGTACGTCCTTTCAAGGTTTAGTTCTATGTTACAAAAGGAGAAATGTTACACCGTCAATTTTAAATTCAGAAGGGTTGGGAACATAATCTACATCCTACAAAGATAAAATCGCTATGCTGAATATCTGGATATTCCTAACTTACCATGTTTAATTTCCAAGTACTATAAATTTTTTTGAAAAATAAAAATATGGGGAACTAAATGCATACTTATGGCACGAATTCGATACTCATCATCTTGCCCCATTTCATGATTTTATTGACCACTGAATATACAACTGTCAAAAGTATAAATATCCTGCAATTTAAAAGTAAACGAAAATTCAAGAAGATAATGTTCATTTCTATTTGACCACGTGACTGTGATGACATCGAAGATAAAGTCGCAGGTGGCAGTAGGTACAAATCAAAATTCCTTTCACATTAGCCTGCCATTTGCTTCTTTTGTTTTCGTTTGGTTTGGTTTTCTTTTGTGGGGGTGTTTTGTGTCTATTTCCCTCATTCTGGAGACTCATTTTGATATAAAATAAGAAATCAATGACGACGAATATGTCAAAACATATCTCCTGTTGGTGCATTAATAAAACCATGCTATACACGCTGTACACGTGCTTCTTACGCCGTATACTTCTTACAACGTCCCTCTACCGTCTTGTAAAATTTGTATAGAAATTACACAAATTTTGGATCAAGCACAACAAGGAATAATTGTATTTATTTATTAACAAAATAAAGTAAACTCTTAACCTATTCATTTGCAAACAGAAGTTTTAGTCGTTGACGTTCTGGACTATTTGAGTTCTTCTCCATACCATCATTGGCCACTACAAAGGTACAAAATGGTTGCCCATTTGTTTTAAGAAAATGAGTAAGAAATACATCAATTGCCCTTTCTGCGGCGATTCTGGCAAGAATCTGACAGTACATCTGTGCTAAACATAAACAAGAGTGAAACGTTTAAAAAGAAAACGAATCAAAATGTCAAAGGTAATCAACGGAACTCAATAAAAAAAATATATACATCGTGTGCAAATGTACAATTTAAAATTTATCTTTATGGCAGCCAGTTTGGTAGGGGATTGTAAGCCACTATACATGTATAATTCATGAAAAAAGGTATCACAATGGAGGAGAAAATTGTTGACTTTTAAGTTATGCTTTCCTTTTTTCTCACAGCAGTACTGGTAAAAGAGTACGTATTTAAGGAAGAGAAAGAGTGGCCTTTTGTCTATAGAGGTTTCATCCGAATCTCATTTGGGACCGAAACTGGCCCTTGTCATAGCTTGTCCTTTTTGAAAGTTAAGCATGACTGTGGTCTGTAGGTTAAGGTCACATTCCCTATAAGGTATTTTCCCCATAAGGTATTTTTTGTACTATTTTAGCCCTCATGCTAGGTGCGAACTAGCTCTTCTTACATGTATGTACCCTTCTTGCTGAACTCAGGTGTTCTCCCTGTGCCAAATGCTATTTCGTTCTGAATAGATAATATTGTTTACATTGCATTTGAATACCTATTGCTAACTAATCAGGCTATCAAAGGAGTCAAGCAATGTTTGCAATTCCTACAGGTCGTTAAGGTAATAGCATGTATTAACATTAAACATCCAAGGTCATTCGAGTATTCAATGAGTGCAATTAGCTTAGGTTGTCTTAAATGAAAGCGAACTAATTGCCACCAGGTTACAAAAGGACACAGATCACTATTAATTTTCCTATACAGTCCCAAAATGTGTTTGTCAATACTGAACCTTCCACTGTGTCCAAATCCTAATAAACCATATGTTAGTCTCAAGTATCATTAGTACTGGGAGTAACTTGAGTCCTTATGGGACACACGGTACTAATTATATTGAAGCATGGGAACCAGTCTTGAAAAGTGTGAAGATAAAAAGAGTATTTATAGATTTGGATGGCCAGAATTTGTCAATAACGAGAGAAAGATTTTAGCAAAAAGATTTTTTGGGGAGCATATCCTAATTGTAACTAAATAAACAGACATTGTTTTATTGACATAATTACGGTCCCTTTACAAACCTGAGTTTGGAAGAGTCATTGCTTTAATCAGCGACTGACTCTTTGGTGCGGTATTGAAAGCACATGATTCAAACACATTTTGATCAGAAAATGTCGTGGCTCATATGGTTGGTTTTCTCTGAACAGAAGCGACCAGCAAGGATGTATCTTTACCGATATATTTGATCATGAGCACTCAGAAATTTAAAGTTATTTAATTTTTAAAATCATGTTGTTTGTATATGTTTACTCTGGGAACTAAATTAGTATCGTGAGTACTGAAGAGTTTCCTTAGAATTCGGACGGTAACATGATTGGAAATAATTGTCAGTTCAGTTTGTTATTTTCTTTTCCTTGTCAACAGCACGGTCGACATTAATTTATAATAGATTTATGTTTTTGGTTGGATTTTTTTAATACTTAAAATAAAAAAGTACATTCTCTTCATTTGCCATACACACATATGCGCGAGGCCGGGTCTAACTGCACGGGACATAATTCAATTTTTATTTTTAATCTAACAAATGTAGAATGTACGAGTTATTTCTCTTGATACAGACGCAGATGAAACGATTTTGTTGATCTAGCATTCTCATAACGTCTTCTCGGGAAGTACTGATAAGCCAAGTATTCGAGATTTGACGAGTCATGCATTTCATTTTAATTATAAGACGATTTGTTTGATAAAATTACGCGAATAGCTTTTACATTAAATTCATTAAACGTGTCGAATTATTGATTTAATTGAACTAGTTTTGTAAATATTCTATTGCGTACAAGTTAGCCGTTGTTTTCGTTCATTTGAAGAGAGCACGTTCTCTAGAAGTAGTACAAGTCCCTACTTGTTAACCCCTAACTGTTGACATTTGCAATTATTTTTCTGTGTTTTATTTCAACATTCATCTGTAAGATTGGAAATATTAACAAACTAGGACTTCAATTCAAAACAAAAAGTTTCAGAAAATTAGGAACTAATTAAATGAGGTGACATTTCCAGTTTTTATGCATTCATTGATCAGATCTAAACAGACGTAAAGGCAGATAGATAGACATACAGACAGACGGACTGACGGACGGAGATTGACTGAGTGATTGCCTGATTGAGTGATTGATTGAGATTAGTAACAGTCAGGAAAAGTTGCAAACGTTTCCTCAAAACATTAAAAATCTATCTATTTATCTATTCCCGTATGTCGGTTTCTGCCTAAACAGCACATCGGTATGCCTTAAGTTTTATTTTAAGTGAATTCTATAGACACTCGATCACAAATGACTATTAAATCAATTATACGGTGTCTGTCTTATTTTTTTTTTCAATTGCTGGTTTACCACCGGTTTGCTATGCTATGTGTCACTAGTTCTTTAATTCTGATTATGTACAAGGTGAAGATGGCACTAGAGCTACTCGTAAAATCGATCGATCCATCGATCGATCGTGAGAGAGAGAGAGAGAGAGATAGAGAGATCGAGAACTGGAAACTTTGAACAGAATGAGATTTAAATATGAATCCTTTTGCACAAAGTGAATTAAAAATTCCAAAATGTAGATTTACCTTTTACGTTCCAAACTATGTTACAGGTTTATGGTACTTACGTCAACTTGAGTGAGGATGTTTTGTTGTTGTTATAGGGTTTAATACCAATTTTTCAGCACAAGATTGGATATACATGGCGGCCAGTATAAATGGTTGAGGAAGAACCAGGGAAAAGCCCGGTAAAAGAACCACCGACCCACTAGAAACTATCGACAAGCTCTCTCACATACCCACATTGGCCGAGCCCGAGAGTCAAACCCACGCAGACAGAGGTTAGATGCAGCGATCAGTAACGGTTAGACCACTCTTCCACTCGGGGCCCCCTTGAGTGAGGAGAAACAATAAATAAACATGCATTGCCCAGTAACAATACATCTTTAAAACAAACAAACACTGGCGCTTGAAGGAAGGTAATCAATTAAAACTTCACCACACTGAAAGTCGTGTGATATCACAACACAATCAAGTGCGCCTTTACTTTTGCTTAAAATAGTCGTTAGATATATGGACTTAATCAAACTAAAGAGAATATAACAAAAATCGTATGTCATATATCACACGTTTTATGAGCCTTCCTACCTGTTATTTTTAAGGTGTGTCAAACGTTTTGAGGGGTAATTTGAATAAAGAATACAAATTTTCTTGAAAGTAGCCTATAGTGCATATTTTTTACTTGAGATGATCCAAAAGTGCAAAAATGAATTGATGATACTGTATGAAGTTTAAATTGCATACATAACCTAAGGCGATTTTCAAAATTAATGCTTCAGAATATTGAATGTATACATTATTATACATTTTTAACGGTTTGCAGGGCTGATATTTCTTGGTCATTCGATATGATTTTGTTGTTGCCTACAACATGTACCATTATATGCTCTCTCTCTCTTGATCGATCGATCGATCTCTCGGTACAAACTTTCATGCCGTACCGACTAGGTTGTCTTGTCGCGTCAATATGATGAGGTTGAGCATTTTAATGTGATTTGTCCTTTTTATGTCCAGAATCAAATAATATTGGATCATGCAGAACCTTGCTTCGTAAAACAGACTTAGAATAAGAATAGTTCTACATAATCGAAACTAAGCACCCACGGTTTAATAAAAGATTATTTATGTTTAAAAGCATACATGGTGAACTTGTTACAATTGACGAAATTTCAAACTAGAAAACAGACCACCAATAAGAAACAAGAATACACAGAACGGCACATTATACGCTCCTAGTGCTTTATATTCCTTAATGTTGGCGCTAGTTTGGCATGGTTTGACGCTAGTGGCTCTTTTGACTAATGAGTCTCAATGACCTTGATCGCTGGTTAGGTCTTGAACTAAAATTGCTTGCAAAAACTTTTTTTTTTTCCAGACTAACCATGACCGTGACCTGATTTAAAAAATGTATGTTTCTTTTTCAGACAAGCCGCCCACAAAGTCTGGTAAGGAACTCACTCTAGAACACAAGTTATTTTGCACAAGCCATTGTTCCTTGAACCACGCTGACCTTGTCGTTTGACCTTTAGATTCTAAAATCAATAGACCTGCTCCATCTCTTGAGTGCGAGGTACGTGGTTGAGAACTGAAGTTATAATGCAAAGACCATAGTTCTTTGTTAGCAAAAGTGAACTACACCTTTAGCCTTTTGATTTCAAAATCTATTGGCTTCTTTCCAACATGCAAGCCACCCACCAACATTCACACACTGTAACGTTTGTCCTTTCTTTACGCCAAAATTGACAACTTACTTTCTTAACCAAAGAGCATGTTATCCATAAGGATTGGTCGAGGTTTGTGAAGTACAACTCGAGTTATATTGCGGGAAACCATTGTGTTCCCTTCAGCTACAGTGACCTTGACCTTCAACTTTGATTTACTTTGTCAATACACAGGCTGTCTTCCTATCCTGACTGCAAGCAAGCCAGAAATGAAGTAACTTGGTATAATGAAAACCTGGAGTCATCGAGATGAAATGGAAAAGTTGACAGACGGACAGACAAGATCATAGCATAATAAGCGGCACCAAAATGCTGCTTTAGGAAAATAATATCGGGAAATTTTGTCTTTTATATTACCAAAGGAATACGAGATATTATAAAACGACTTGACTAATTGCACTCTAAAGTACTGAGTAGCATTTAAATATTTTTTAAGACGTCGAAACGACAGAGTATTGGTGACTGTTTTGAATGGTCTGAGTATATGTTGTTTTGTTTGTTTAATCGGTCAAAACAAAGAAACCAACCATGTAAAGAGTTACATGGTAATTTGATCCAGATATAAAGTATTATGTGCAACAACAATTCACGAACAATCTAAAACCTATCTTTTCTCAGGTTACACAGAAAGGTGTAATAAATTACGTGACTATTCCCGCTAACATGTGCATTTTGTTTTCTATCCAGAACAAAAAATACTCGCAAATGGCTATATTTGTTTGATAATAAATAAGTACCTTTTGTCCACTCTGAAATAAAATTTCACTTTAGGTATGAATTCCCATCCAGTTTAGGCAATCATCTCTCTCTCTCTCTCTCTCTCTCTCTCTCTGACACACACACACACACACACACACACACACACACACGTTCTTTTTTTTCAGGTGACCCATTTGGGTCAATGTGATTAATTAATGTTACTATGTAGCGACTTTCATCCTACTTTAATTAGATTTAAAAACAATGCCCACATTGACACAACAAACTTTGTATAGGGTTGCTTTCTTGGAAATGAAAGAAATAGAGAAAATAATGTCATACAATATCGCCTTTGTCACTACTGCACAAGTTTCATCTAATATTTTCAATATCACTCATGAAGTATAGGTCAGGTGAGACAGGTGTCTTACGTGAAATTAGTAACATAACCGTCATTATTGTTAATGTATGATTACATCTGTCAAATCTAATTTTTTATTGTCTATATGTCAATAGCGCTTATCCAGCATATTTGACTCAGCCGGTATAATGCAACTACAACCACTAGTGTTCATATAGAAGACGTTTGTCTACAAACAATAATCATTCGCAGACAGTATTTTAACATGACTCTCGAACTGCATCGTATTAAAGTGTTTTGCAAACCGTAAAATCTCCACTCGATATATTGGAGAGTTTGGACAATGTGATTAATTTTCATACCATATAATAAAAGAGTCACCTATCCCTGTGTGATGGTGTGTCCAGAGATTTAGAACATCATGCACAAGACTTTGGTCAGTTACAAATTCATAGCTTACACGTCAGTTGATGCTTGCTTTAGACGGCATATCTGTTTGACTTTTGTCTCCGGTATTAATAACAATTTGTAGGAAAACTAACAGCATTAAGTCCCATAAAATCAATGGAAAGCAGATAAATCGATCATATTGTGCACTCAAATAGGATAAAATCGAGAGCACTGACTACTGACAGAATTAGTCAAACGGGTTCCAATACTCTCAATGGTTTTAGTTAGTTAATGTATTATATATATATATATATATATATATATATATATATATATATATATATATATATAGTCATCCCGTTTAGAGTCATGAAAACCTTCGTCTGACTTTTTGGTTTGTCTTTCGTGCATTTGAGATACTTAGTTTCAAGTACTAACTATGCGTGTATGTAAGAAGTTAATCAACTTATTCGCTTTATTACAAGCGAGTTACTAAATAGTGATAGCATAAAACACATAAGTCAGGAGATTTTTCGTCCCCATGTGTAAAGAAAGTTAAAATACTTTCTTTACTTTTGTAGCTGCCTTGATTTTGTTCATGTGAATAGCCCGATAACCTAAACCAAATGTCAACCGAACCTCTCTGTCTATTGCGGGAAGACTGGGCGAAGATCTTGCGGAAGGAGGGTCGTCATCTTTCCGTAAATCTTCCATACTTCTGCTAGGTTTTAATGGCGAACTCTTCACTGGGCGTTTTGAAGAGTCCTTTTGTGAAGCTTTGCTCTTGCTGAAAGAAACCTTTTTTATTCCGCCTTCCCCTTTACTGCTTCTCTCGTCTTTGGTGCTTGTATTGCCTATGTAAACAGCACGTTGAGCCTTGGTTTCACGTACTTCCTCCACCCATCTTTCTAGTTCCTTCAATCGTCCTTCTGTGTCCTTTTGTTTTTGTTCAGCGGCTTCTGATATCCTTGATTCATCTGCAATATCATTCTTTTTAGGAATATTTTTGGGATCACTGATCTCCGTTCTAGCAGGTCGTGCCGGTGGAAGTTGTTTCAATTTGCCTCTTGGATTCAGCCGCAGGTTCCTGTGCATTTCCAACTCTAATTTCATAAGGAGATGCTTATTTTCTTCCGTTAATCGCCGATTGCTTGATTCTATTTCTTCAAACTTTTCTTGTTGGACGAGCCAGTTTTTCTTCTCCCGGTCAAATTCAGTTATTTTCTTTTTCAAGTTGTCTATCGTTAAGTTCAACTGAAAAGCTTGCTGCTCTATCGTCGAAGTTTCGTTCTTACTTTCACCAATCTGATTTTCTAAGTCTTGTCTCTGCTTCTCAGACGTTTCCAACTGCTCAACAACATTCTTCAACCGTGCTTCCATGGCATTCATGTGTTTTTCAAATTTTTCCAGCCTTTCATTTTCCTCTTTTAAGTCATTTAACCTTTTTTTTAATTCTTCTCTTTCCTTTTCGTGGTCTGATTTTAGTCTTTCCAATTCATTCATCAGCTGTTTTATTCGTTCGTCTTTATCTCTATTCATGGCTTCGTGATCGTCCCTGAATTTCTCAAGTTCCTTTTGAGTGTCTTCCAAATCCTTCTTAGCAGCGTTTGCTTCATCCTTCAACTTCTCGTATTTCGTCCTCTCCTCCTCGAAGTCTCTCTTTACTTTCTCGTTTTCCTCTTTGAGTGTCTCGATTTCTTTCAGCTGAATGGAACTTGCAAGCTGTAGAGTGTCTCGTTCAGAATTCAGTTGCGACTTTTCGTTTTCCAACTGATCCAGCTTAACCTTCAATTCATCGATCAGAGTAGTAAATGAGTTGCTTTGTGACTGAGACTCAGTATTCTGCTTTCGAACGTTTAATAGTTCTCCCTTCAATTGTTGTTCTATCGCATCCTTTTCATTTTTTAACTTCATTACTTCTGATTTTAACTCCTTTATTTCGTTGTCAAATTTATCCTCATCTTTCATAGCACCTAATAATTCCTCAGTTTCTAATTTCTTCTGGGCAAGACTAGCAGACAGCGTTTTATTTTCAAATTCTAATGCATCTACTTTCTTTTGTAACTCTTCGTTTTCTTGTCTCAGATGTTTAAGAGTGCCATCATTTGAAGTTTTTTCGTTTTCCAGACCCTGTATTTTCGAAAGTTTTTCCGATTCCACCGCTGTTACGCTAGATTCAAGAGATGCCTTTTCCTTCTCTAGAGCATATAGACGTTTCACAGTCTGCAGATGCTCCGCTTTCAGTTTCATATTTTCTTCATTTGCAGAATGGTTATCGGACTGTAATTTGATAAGCTGGGCTTTAAGCTCCCTTATTTCCTTATGCAGGTCGTCCATTGCGTGCCACGTAGATGAAATTGGTCTAGGTTTGGAAGAATCCTCATCCTGCTTATCGTCTTTTTCTTTTTGAATTTCCTCACCACTTGATTTTGGGCTCTTAGTCATCCTTTTTTCGTCATCTGGTCCCTGTATTTCAATTCCTTCCATGGCAACCTCGATATCATTTACCCTGGACAAAACCCGACTGGTTTCTGCTTCATCTAATTTTCGTCTCAAAAGAGTGTTCTCGGAAGAAATATTTTCAATGGTTTTTAAAAACCCGTTTGCCTCCTCCTCCAATTGCTTTATTCTATTCTTGTAAGCAGTTTCAGCTTTTTGGAAAGTTTTCCTTTCTTCGTATAATACATCTGATGAATCCAAACGAATTTCGCCTGCAGCATCAACCATCGCGGGCTCTGATGTACTCATTTTAGTATTTGGCTGTTTTGATCCAGAATGTTCAGTTTTAAATGGTTTGTAAGCAGCTGCTCTGTATGTTTTAGTAAGTTGGTCTTTTTGATATGTATCAGACACAAACTCTTTGTCTTGATAAACAGACTGTTTTTCCAGCTGTCGTTTGAATAAAGAAAGATCTTTTTCAAGGTCACCACTATTTGTTATATCCTTTCTCTGTAAGTCCGACAAATTAGTAAGTTCCGACGGTAACCGCAAGTCCGGCGATTCCGTCCCTGTTTCCTTTCTGTTGGCAGTGTTTTGATGATGTGTAGCAAGTGGAGCGGTATTGATGCTGCTCACTGAAGTCACAAGAGCATTGGATGGTGTGAATTTCGAGGTGTTAGACGGATTTTTGTACTTCGTTTCTGAAAGACCTGTTCGAGGAGGAACAAGTATTCCGTCTGTTTCCCAACTGTGACTTAACCTTGGTGTTTCTACAGGTTTGGGTTCATTAGTAATACTTTTGCCTTGATCAGAATGTCGTTCCGGTGATCGTCCACGTCGAGCATCCGATATTTGTATACTGTCTGATTCTGGTTTAGACTTTGGAGTCAAATCAGGGATGAATTTCTCCTGCTTCGTATTTTCAGCATGTGCCCAGGTGGAATTCGATGTTGCAACTTTTTCAGAGTTTGCTGGGAATGTATCTGACTTCTGTTTCTTATCAGAATTTAATGCAACTGTCTTTATGCTGTGGTCACTCTCAAGCCCGTTTGCGAAATTCTTGTCTCTTAGATCCTGAGTTTTATATTCAGTCTTTTCATTTACAACGGGTTGTTTATTGCCAAAAATATGATTATTCGCTTCCTTTTCTCGTGGTTTATCACTAGTTTGAGTTAGCGGCGATATTTTCAGCGATGCATCAACCTTTGAAACTATGTGCCGATAATCAGAAGAATTAGCTCCTTTTGAGTCTGACTTTTTCGACTCTGTTTTAGTCACGTCGTCTGGTATATCTACCACCTCATATCGTTCATGATCAATTATACTTTTGTCAGACTTATTTTTGTTACCAGAAGAGTCTATCTTTGGGGTGACCAGATCTAGAATCTTTTCTTCCTTAACCTTTTCCTTTTCTTTTGGTGGAGATTTCGAATGGTTTCTTTTGGATTTGCTCGAGCTGTCTTCTTGTGTGTCGGACACTAATTTATTCTCTTCTTTTTCTTTCACTGATAATGTTTTTTGTTTTGTGGAAGGTTTAATCACAGGTTCCGCTTTTGTTTTGGCTTCTGTTGAGTTTTGTTTTTTCACAGAATCTTGTGTTTTGGTTTGATTCCGAGCGGAAGTGTTCGATAAATTTTCAGATGGCTTCTTCTGTTCGGATATCACCTTGTGATTTTCAGTCTGGTCTGTTTCTTTGTGTCCTTTACCAGACAAATGTCCTTTGCTTTGTTCTTCTTTTGAGTGATGGTTCTGTTCTTCCTTTGGTTCAGGTTTCTTTGACGTAGAAATCTTTTTTTCGTTCAAATTAGCAAGCAGCTTGCTCTTTATGTCTACCTTTCTCTTATCAGATGACTCGCTATCATCAGCTGAATCATTATTAATAGAAGGTGTAGGTTTATTATTTTCGGCGCCTTTATTATCGAACTTGTCCTTCTTTCCCTTGTCTGGATTTGCGTTTTCTCTATTTGACTTTATCTTCACTGAATTGGCGTTTTCTCCTTTTGCCTTTCCACCCTTACTCGAAAGCAGCTTTGAAGAACTTTTGTTCTTATCGCCGATGTCACCTATGATCGGGCGCTCAATTGAGCCCCGTTTCACACTTAAACTGCTTGTGACGTCAAATGTGTCCTGTCGTATTACAGATTTTTTCCCAACGGTTAATTCCATTATGAGAGTCTAACACTGTACCATGAATCCATTGCGTAAAGTTCATTATTGTTAATTTGAATAATTTGTGCATCACATTTTTAACGAGCAGTATATTCATTTATTTTGGGATTTATTCGTTTAAACGGATTCCCTCAAAATATTCGCTCCACTGCCCACTGACCTGAAAGTAGTGAGAAATAGCAATTAGACATAAATTAAGACATGTATGCTTACTGCGAAGATTAGTATTTACGAAACATTGCAGACCACGAACACTATTAAAGCGTGATAAAATGAAAGGTTAATACCGTAATTTAAATATGCAAATACTAATGAAAATTTCTCTTGCTTGTCTGAATCATTTACTTTAAATTTTAGTTTTGCATTATTGTTTATATATATATATATATATATATATATATATATATATATATGAAAGAAAATATTTAACTCTTGAATAGGAAACATTTTGTATTGTTGTTATTCGTGACTTTTCCACTCGCGAAGTGGAAATATTTTGTATTGTCACTCGTGGCTTCGCCATCAGTGACAATACAATGTGTCCGCGTCAATCGAGACATATTTCGTGATATCTAGTCCAAACACGTAGATTTTTTGTATCGTATAATGGGAGGCAAATCTTTTGTTTTTGCATGGATTCATTTCTATATTCTATGTCAACGCCAATAATGGCATCATCATTACATTGATAATAAGAAGTCTGAAATTTTGCAATCAAATTAGAACGATTGTTTTGAAAATTCAGATTTTACATAGGATGCTTCAAATTGTATATTTTGTTAAATTAATACACTTTTTCATGCGAAAATGAAGAGATGTCTTTTTATGATTTCGTTAACACATTTCTTGGGCGGATCGATACAGTGAACATTACGAATTGCGGTATATATACTATAGCAACATGACAGTAAGATATAACAGACTTCAGTGCAAAACATCATCAAAATATCTTTAATGATTGCGAGTTACTTGTAAGGATTTCGACCGCTATTTTTTGTTTGTTTATTTCTGCATTCAGACAAGAATTTTTGTGTGATGGCGAGTTTTCTGTCTATTTTGGTTAAGAAAAATTGCACCCTAATTTTGATTGTCACTTAATTTCAGTTTGCACTCGACATTAATCGATGCCTGATTTCTCCCGTTTTAGACATTACATGATTGGTATGACAGTTAAAATCGCTACATGAACAATTTGATTATTTTATGTAAAAACGAGTTTTCTTCAAACTGTTGTCGTAGAGGGTACGAGGTATACGATAGCTGTCACAGATTACCGAATAGCAGCAGGTCATGTAAGTTCAATCACTGACAATTTATATTATTCGTTTGAAAAACTAATAATGGAAGCGTCAATACTTGAAACCTGCTTTTTGTGGGGTTTTTTTTGTTGTTGGTTTGATTTAAGTATTCTTGACGAGTCAGTTTTTTGATTACATCAGTTTATACTAGAGGGTCAAAAGTGTTGACATATTTTAAGTGAGAGAAATGGAGGGGTGGGAGAGAGAAGGAGAACAGAAAATTGAAATTAGCCTAAATATGGAAATATAGTTCGCACGAACTTACATAAGGGCAGATATACCTTTTAAAAAGAAAAAAGAAAGTAGTTCCAAAAGTGATAAGGAAGCTGTGACAATATAAGATGGTATCGCCATTAGGTTGATATCATGTTTCTGTCGCTGATATATTTCAGTATGTCATTATGAAATATATGTATATGGGTGTACCTACAAATATGTTGTAACCAATCTCATTTTGTATGAAATCGAAAAGAAAAACACAAAAGATCAAGAACGTAATTTCCATTAAAAAGGGATGCGAATATAGGCCGAAGTATTACAAAAAATTTGCAAAATGCTTAATTTGAAATCCTAAACGTATTGCAAAACAACTTTTCAATTACAATTACAATGCTCAAGTATGCCTAAAATGTTGCATTATAAACTAAATTTGACATTAAAATCCAAATGTGTATCGCCACGAAATGATTATTCATGCTCTGTTATGTTTAAAACTGAATGATTTTACAAGCGTAATAGCAAGTCACTTTCAACATTTTGTGAGCATCACTAAGTGTCTATAAAATAGATCATATATGAAGCAACGATTAAATTTGACAAAATAATTTGAAGTCACCGTATTCATAACATTCCGTCAATAGCGATATCTAGTATTTTACGCCATTCTTGAGTGCAGTTTTAATGGCCTTTAATGGCACTGATTTACATTGCTAAATTCAAGTGAATTTTCAACCGACCTAATGACTGGTAGTTCAATAGCATACATTTGATGAACGATAAGTAAAATAACACCAATGAAATACGACAATATAAAATGCAGAGGTACTAAATCATGATTTGGTTTCCACAAAGCACGCATATTATAATCGACAATGTTAGTATGCATATATATATATATATATATATATATATATATATATATATATATATATATATATATATATATATATATAGAGAGAGAGAGAGAGAGAGAGAGAGAGAGAGAACGCTCAAGCCACTTCAAACATCGTCAACCCAGACTGATTGCTGTTGCACAATGTGCCGGCAGATGAGGTTCACGCCACATTTATACTTGTAAGCACCTCTTTAAACTCGTGCTCTGTCGGGGTAATGTGAGATATCATATCTGGGTGTAAGCTGTTGATATTAAGTGGACTTCATACAAAAGAACCAGTATGTTTGAGTTTATCATGTTAAATAGTTTTATTATGTGGATATGTGCATATTTTTGCCTTCGACACTAACACCCATCTTCATCATCCAAAGAGATTCCGATAAAATGATATATTCAAATGTGAAAGATATGCATTCTTCTCTCTCTCTCTCTCTCTCTCTCTCATATTACTTCATCCTCAACTAGTAAACACGTTTGTGGGCTGTTAGTGTGTCTGTCTAATTGATTTTGATAATAATGTGTTTATTTCAATACAAACTTAACGAAACGTATGCTAGGGAATACGACTGCAATGCGTAAAGAATAAGCCACCGCATGCAATTGAACACATGGTAGGTGAAAAAGAATCTGCGAAATGTCAATAAATTGCTTTGGAATACATAATGAACAGTTCAATGATATTATCTCTCCGTACTAGTCTAAACGCGCACTTCTAATGTCTGAATGTATTACCGTGTCTCGGATATTATAAGCGTGGAGAGAAGTGATTGAAAATTGCCCATGTCGTGATAAGTGGACCGACGTTTGTTACGAATGCAAATAGAAATCGCGTTGTCATGTCAGACTGGGAACTTGAACCTCATGTTAATGGCAAACAGTACATGTGTACTCAAACATACAAAAACAGCATGATCATAAAATGAAACATGGCGTAATTGAGACCAAAAGTTTTCACGTGAAAATGTTCATGAAAATCATGGCATTATGACATTACATGTGTGTTCCAAATCAAGGTCAAAATCACTTGACAAAATCCAGAAAATGTCTGATTATGTCAACATGTTTATACAGACCCAATGTTCATTAATCATAAACAAAGTAAACAAATTAACACAATCTTACGACTGACGTCTACCGTCTATGACCACCCCACCCCTCTTTCTCTCTCTCCTGTTGTTGTTTAATATTGGATAATATATTTACTTTGGGGAATTCTTTTCTTTAATGTAGTGTTGCGCTGTTGTTTTAAGCTATTAACCGTACGTCCCGGTCTCTAGTGCTTCAGTGCTAGTTATGTGTTCTGTGCAACTCACTGCTTGCCTGCAGATAGCCATATGATGTACGTTTTTTTATACTTTCCAAACACATTATGCCAAAATCTTAATACCATAATACCATACAAATCTTTACTGACAACTATGATGCTGTTGACGGTGGAAAGTGACAGATCACTCTTGCTTTCCGCTTATTTGACGAAATGGCTTTACGTGCAAAATTATCGACTCAGCAACGAAAACACAAGGTAGCTGGTATTGCGAAGTCAATGTCAAGCCCGCGTAATCGGCCAGCAAAAGATTACCCATTACAAGGCAGTAATGTAGCTCATGGGATCAATATTACCAATTTGTTGACCAACACACTGACGTTCACACGGGACGGAGCTTACATTGATCATTATAGCGTTGTAGGTATTCACGTTGACGATGCAAACACTCTCCACGGCATTCCTCTTTCAGGTGTTGTAGTCATATAAATATGTGAGCACCAAAAGCTGAACTAAACCTCAAAGCTTTGCAGCATAAAGGTCACCATGTGAAGATAATGCCTATATTTCGTTTTTTAAAATAAAAGAATCGTAGGAAGTGTTGGAAACTTGCCTACTAGAGTTTGAATTTAGGTCAAATAAAAATATTTATAAGCCAGTTAATAAAATATCGGAAAGCACACACACACTTAACTTTTGACACCAGCTTCTACAGATATCAGACAAATTATGACAGTAATTGCTCAAGAGTATAAAGAAGAGTAATTTACAGATCGCAAAGAGTCATAGTTTAAATTTACAATCTACCCCCATTTTCACATAAATTCTCACTAACCCTCCCTACAAATTTATATAGTGTTCTTGCATATGAGACTGATAATAATATTGGAATGGATGTTACTGTCATGGAATGGATGTTACTGTCATGGAATGGATGTTACTGTCATGGAATGGATGTTACTGTCATAGAATGGATGTTACTGTCATGGAATGGATGTTACTGTCATGGAATGGATGTTGCTGCCATAGAATGGATGTTACTGTCATGGAATGGATGTTACTGTCATGGAATGGATGTTGCTGCCATAGAATGGGTGTTACTGTCATGGAATGGATGTTACTGTCATGGAATGGATGTTACTGCCATAGAATGGATGTTACTGTCATGAAATGGATGTTACTGTCGTGGAACAATTGATGTTACTGTCACGGAATGGATGTTACTGTCATGGAATGGATGTTGCTGTCATGGAATGGATGTTACTGTCATGGAAAAATAGGTGTTACTCTCATGAAATGGATGTTACTCTCATGGAATGTGTGTTACTGTAATGGAATGGGTGTTTTTGTCATGGAATGGGTGTTTCTGTTACGGAATGTGTGTTACTTTCATGGAATGGATGTTACTGTCATGGAATGGATGTTACTGTCATGGAATAAATGTTGCTGCCATAGAATGGATGTTACTGTCATGAAATGGATGTTACTGTCGTGGAACAATTGATGTTACTGTCACGGAATGGATGTTGCTGCCATGGAATGGATGTTACTGTCATGGAAATATGGGTGTTACTATCATGGAATCGATGTTACTCGCATGTAATTGGTGTTACTGTCATGGTAAAATGGGAGTTACTATCATGAAATGGATGTTACTCTCATGGAAAGGGTGTTACTATCATGGTATGGGTGTTACTGTTACGGAATGGATGTTACTGTCATGGGAAAATGAGTGCTACTATCACGGAATGGATGTTGCTCTCATGGAATGGATGTTACTGTCATGGAAAAATGAGTGTTACTATCATGGAATGTATGTTACTGTCATTGAATGGATGTTACTGTCATGGAAAAATGGGTGCTACTATCATGGAATGGATATTGCTCTCATGGAAAGGGTGTTAGTCATGGTATGGGTGTTACTGTTACGGAATGGATGTTACTGTCATGAAATGGGTGTTACTGTCATGGAATAGATGTGACTCTCATAGAATATCTGTGACTCTCATGGAATGGATGCAACTGTCATGGAATGGGTGTGACTGTTACGGAATGGATGTTACTGTCATTGAATTGATGTTACTGTCATGGAATAAATGTTACCGTTATGAAAAAATGAATGTTACTGTCATGGAAAAATAGGTGTTACTCTCATGAAATGGATGTTACTCTCATGGAATGTGTGTTACTGTCATGGAATGGGTGTTTCTGTCATGGAATGGGTGTTTCTGTTACGGAATGTGTGTTACTTTCATGGAATGGATGTTACTGTCATGGAATGGATGTTACTGTCATGGAGTGGGTGTTACTGTCATAGATTGGATTTTACTGTTGTGGGACAGTATTTCATCCTCTATTTCTCGTGGAATCGGTGTTACTGTTACGGAATGGGTGTTACCTCATGGAATGGATGTTACTGTCATGGAATGGGTGTTACTGTTACGGAATGGGTGTTGGTGTCATAGAATGGGTGTTACTGTTACGGAATGGATGTTATTGTCAGCGGTAAGGGAAGTGATAGGAATAAACTTTCGAGACATAAATTTGGCCTTGTTTTTTTATATTTCATCCTCTATTTGTCAGAACAGTTTATTATTACCTAAAATTTGAAATTTGACGATATTCGCTTGTTTTACACAGAGAGAGAGAGAGAGAATGACTGCTTGCAAGTGCTGCTTTCACAATTTTATTAATGTATATTGTATTCTTCATTGATAAATTTAGAGCGCCGTATGTTGTCATAATGCCATGCTACTTTTTAGTATGCTATTATGACAACAGATGGCGACTGGAGTTGGACAACAAAGACGATACTGATAAAAAAATTAGTATTTACATTGTTGAAAGGCCAATTCTGCATGAAAACAGCAGTTGGAATGATGTAATTATAACATTTATAAACAGAATATACAAAGCTTGTAATAACTGACATAAAGTTTGCCATTCGACAAACTACAGAATCAATTCAATAGTTAGCAAACTGCAAGAAACATTGACGCAGAAGGAAAGTAGATCGAAACACTTGTAAGCAGCCATTTACAATAATGCAGAAGTAAAGTAGCACTTGCAAACTGTCACGTGCAATCTGCATCAATGAAGAATACAATATACATTAATACAGTTGTGAAAGTAGCACTAGCGCTTGCAAGCAGCCATTTACAATAATGCGTCAAGGAAGATTAGAAAATACACTCATATAATTATGGCGGTAATCCCCTTCCATAATAGTGTACAGCTAATTCGGTACTGACAATAGAGTTCAGCATACAGCTAATTCAGTACTGACAATAGAGTTTAGCATACAGCTAATTCAGTACTGACAATAGAGTTTAGCATACTACAGCTAATTCAGAACTGACAGACCGTTACATTGCCTTTTGTTTGGATAATGTTAGGTATCTGTGAAATTACCACACTATGATGATACTTAATTTTAAAGGTCCTAATTGTTTGAACTAATATTATATATTAATCAATCACAATGCGAACAAGGAGAAACTATGGGGGGGGGGGGCCATACCAGCGATAGAATCACAACACAGACACAGTATATGTCGTTGTTTAGCGCTGTAAGGATCCCTTGAGTTATTTAGCACTGTACGGATCCCTTGAGTTATTTCGCAAGGTACATATCCCTTGAATTATTTGGCACTGTAGGGATCCCTTTGGTTATTTAGCAATTTACGGATCACTTAAGTTATTTAACACTGTACAGATACCTTAAGTTAAAATGTTGATTGATGTGCATGAAGAACAACAAATAACAAAATAAACCCTTGTTTAGATGAAAACAACATAGTGCCCACGTGGTTAAATGATCTTTCAGATTTATGTTTGAATCGTGTTAATCTTTCTAAAGTAAAATCTGAGTTAGCGAGGCCATAATATAAAGGACACCTGCTCACAACATTTATTAAACAACGTTTTTTATTCCACATATAAAGGACACGTTCTATAAAATCAAAATTATATGGTCACGTGGGTGTCACTCTCAAACAGGAAAAAGTTGGTGTGTGATATGTATGTATGTAGGTATGTAGTTATGTATGTATGTATGTATGTATGTATGTATGTATGTATGTATGTATGTATGCGCAGTTATAGCGGAAGTCGCGATCTTAGACTAAAACAATAATAGGATTAGGGTATTCTACTATAATAAGGATCGGTTTATCTTTGGCTTCATCAGGACGGGAGACGACAATTTCTGAAGGCAAATAAATGCCTTTTACAGAAGGGGTGGGGGCGGTCGTGAGATATGCAGATGATAGTTAGTTTCAAACGGTTCATTATATTATTGTTTCATACACCGACCAGGTCGAAATGAGAACGATTGCATTTCTTTCCACCCTGACTTTTCTGGACATGTCAGTCTGTCTGTCTTTCTGTCTGTATGTATGTATGTATGTTCTTTTGTTACGTGTTTAGGCTCTAATAAACAGTAACAAAATAAAGAGTATCAATAACAAGCTTTAAAAAAAGTTAACAAATAATTCATTTCCGGGGCAAAAACATTGTGAAAATGAACAAATAAGAACTTACGGTTTTAAGAAATCAAATCCAGAAATAATCCAAGTATAATTCACGAATTAAATTTTAGAAGTCCTTGTAATGAATTTTATAATGAATTCAAGTTCGAGTCCCGGCGAAAAATCCAAAATGGAAGGCGGTGGTGTATGCTATAGCCCTTATAGTACAGATATGTCCACAGTTCTTTGCTGATCCACAAAAAGATTCCGGTGTTTGAATTTCCGAATAAAATTAAAGGAAATGTCTTTGCTCAAGAATTCTGTATGAGCACTCAAATATTTCCAGGAAAAAGAATTAATCTTTAAGAATGTAAAACTTTGAATAAAAATTAACATATAATTCTAAACTGGTCACAAACAAAGACTTTTCCAGTGTCCAAGGTAAAATACCAAACTGAGAAATATCTCTCTAAACATCACTAATAAATCTAACTACTGCTCAATTTTGGAAAACCCAGAATAGCGAAATAGGGCTCTTTACATTCTAAAGTCACATACTACCAGTATGACATTGATAAAAACCAATCATTTTACTCTAAGATAAAAATAAAAATAGAAAGTTGTTTTCGTGTCTCAGAAATTTTTGAATGAAGGTCGGGAACTAAGTCAAAAATAGAAACAATGCTTCTACTATTAGGTATTTATGAAAAGATTCAGTGATAAAATTAAAAAATTAATAATTAAAACTTACAAACAGACAATTAAATTAAAGCGAATATAAATTAAATCAAATATACATAACAATCTATGTATGTATGTATGTATGTATGTATGTATGTATGTATGTATGCATGCATGCATGCATGCATGCATGCATGCATGCATGTATGTATGTATGTATGTATGTATGTATGTATGTATGTATGTATGTATGTATGTATGTATGTATGTATGTGTGCATGCATGTATGTATGGCTAATGACTGATTGACTCTGAATTTATTTGCTCTTCAAATGAGATTACATCAGGTTAATAAAATTCAGGATAATGCAAGATCTTGGAACACATAAAAAAAATCCAAGTGGCAAATATACAAGAGACGTACTGGGTCAGATAGTGTTGTTATAAAAACAAAACGTCTTAATACATAATGTTATGTACAGATAATTTGCATTTTTGTTAGTTATTTTTAAACTTTTTAAAAATTTCATTATACGTTATTGTATTGTAGCATTGTATGTTGAACTTAACCTTGTCTAAAATCAAGTTTATTTTCTACTTTACCTGAATTATTGATTTTTTTAAAATTTATATTTTTTATTTATTCTGTAAACATATTATACATAGCTAAATTAAAACATTCTTTTTTCGTGAATGGGTTCATTATCAGTATCATTATTATTAGAGGTCAATATGTTTATTTGGATCATGGTCTAGGTCATTGGGATTCCTCTACAGTTTAGCTGGCGTACCTGACATTGTCTAGGTTCTATATTATAATTTAAGTAATATATTTCTAATATTAATTATAATGTTATTTTGTAAACATTAAGAACTTTCTAGAAGGTTATTTTTGATTAGGTAATGAATTTTTTTACAAAATAGAAAAAGTTAATTGTGACCTGAAGTCAAGAAGAAGGCTATATAATCTTGTTACTGGAAAAAAATATTCATTCATGATTAAGATCATTCATAATCAGGTTCTGTTATTTGTGACCAGTTGTTCATGTGGACAGGAAGTTACTTCTTCAAACTATTCTATTCAAGTGATTATTTTGTCTCGAAATACAGAGTGCTCTTAAACAATAATATTCTTAGACAGAGACATTCACTGGGAAATATAGTGAATTCAAACCTGGAATTATATTATTGTGTTTCAGCAAAAGACTTTTGGCACATACAATTACACGGGTCGTCACAGACACGTCAACACTTCATCGTTGGACTTAATTTGGTTTTCTACTAAAGTTTATTCAGAACTTTAAAGTATTAGGACTTGTGTCTGTAATTCTATGATTATTTTGTGATTTTAATTCGCAATACCGTAAGTTCTCTTTTTATTTACACGTTGTATTCGTGGAAAAATAAATTATTTGTTGAATTTTACAAAGCTTGTTGCTTTTCACTCTTTTCTGTTACTTATTTTAAGAACATAGACTTGAAACAATACACTCATACAACTATGTCTGTACAGATATCAGAAGCAAATATATTTTAGCATAGCATGGCACTGACCTTCTTTCAATATTTGATTGATGATGCTAACGATACAACTAATGTCATGTATACATGTGATTTGTGGTCAACAACAACAACAATTTTTGTGTTTGATTAAATGCTATCAACATTGTATTCTAACCATGTTTTTTCAACTTTTCTTACTTGGTATAGGAACTGGGAACACTTGCTACTGTTATGTATATTTGATTTAATTATATCTGATTTAGTATATATTTATTTCAATTTAATTATTAGTCAGTTTTACAAAAATAAATATTTTTCTTTACATGATATTGTAATGTAAATGTATTCACTAGAGATGACATTTTTTTAAAAACTAACTTGACCTTGACTGTTAGTTTATAAACGCCAGGTGTTGATCTAAATCCTGACTTTGTTTCAGACCTTGTAGCAACCTTCGTAAACAAGTTCTATTTTATTTTAAAATGATTGGTTGTTTCCAAGGTCATGATGGGACTTTATGATGTAAACAATTTTTTTAATTATTTCTTAGAGCAAAAATGATTGGTTTTTGTCAGGGTCACACTGGGTAAACGTGATATGCAACATGTACTTGCGTCTATAAACTTCCAGAAGATGATCACGTGACCCTTGTTTACGTTTAAGAAAGCCCATATAACCCATGTTTTGGAGAATTAATCTCAGTAGAAGCTGGCATGTTAAACTGTTAGTTGTATGTTGTGCTGTTTGGAGTAATTTCAAATTACTTGGTTTGGAGTTATTTCAAATTACTTGGATTCAAAAGGATTAATTCTGTTATTGTTCTGGAAAATACGTGTGCTCATGGAATATTGTGGAACAATGAAAGTTTTGTTATAAAAATTTATTCAGTTATCAGAAAACAGAGTGATAATTCTTGTTTCTACAAGGAACTGTAGACTTCAACACTACAGATTTCAGCATACGTCATCGTCTTCCATCTTGGATTCTTCATTGGGGTTCGAACGTGAAATCAGTAGAACATTTTGTCATTAGGACTACTAAAATTTTATTCTTGGATTATTCTTGGATTATTTTTGGATTTGATTCTATAAAACCGTCAGTTCATATTTCTTTCATTTTTACAGAATATTTCCAGGGATATAAATTATTGTATATTTTTCAAAGCTTGTTGTTTTCACTTTCTTGTTTTACTGTTTATTTGAGCCTAAACAAGTGAATAATACTACATAATCCAGTCTATTAGTACAGAAAAACAGTATACTAATTCATATGAATATTACAAAAATTACAGTGTTTAATCTAATTAGTACAGATATAACAGTATATTAAACCGTATTAATATTACCTAAATTGCAACATTCTATCATGAATACCATCGAAGAAAATGTCATTAAACCCCCACATCAGTTTAACTCCAGAAATTGAATCATTTATAAACAAATTCCACAGCGAGGTCCGAAAATTGACCTCTTTTTACACCTACCTCATCCATCTATCCCTTATTATCGCTTTCTTTGGCATGAAATCATTTGCGGATGCTCTCCTAAACAATGTGTGAATATTGCGTTCCATTGATAGATAGCATGAGTTGCATTCATAGATCGTGTGAGTTCCATTAATAGATCTCATGAGTTCCATTGATAGACCGCATAAGTTCCATTCGTAGATCGTGTGAGTTCCATTAATATATCTCATGAGTTTCATTAGTGGATCGCATGAGTTCCAATATTAGATCGCAGGATTTCCACTGATAGATCGCACGAGTTCCTTTTAACAGATCACATGAGTTCCAATGTTAGGTCGCATGAGTTCCATTGATAGATCGTATGAGTTCCTATGATAATTTGCATGAGTAAAATCTGATAGATTGCATAGTTCCATTGATGGATCTCATGGGTTTCATTGATAGAGCGCGTGTGTTTCATTGATTGATCGCAAGGCGTAAATGAAACTCACTTCATTATTGTTAGTAATTTGTTTGCATACACTATCGAGTAACATTTAGTCTACTTCGTAACCAAGTTTAGAGTCTCTATGAAAGCAATCGTAATTCAAACCTCAACACAGAAGGAAGCCTCCACGACAGTTTTCGTCGAGTTAATCAATTACGCCTCAGTTAAAGAAAGTGAAAAGTCTCGAGTTATTTTCATTACGTTAGTACGTTTCTTTAATTGAGAACTTACCCATTCATAATCAGAACTATTAATCAATTAAGCGTCAATTCAATATATATATTTTAAAAACTTTGACTTGTGAACAAGCTATAAGACAGTTCACTGTATTATTATGAAACCTTACCTTGATCGTTGTAAACCATATATGCCAAATCCGATAAACGTTTCCAGGTTCGAATAAAATTAAACTCGGACGCTCCTAAAAACAACACAACCGGCTTGTTCTTGATGAAAAAGTGTCCTGAGCACTCTGATTTTTCGAACTGAGTGTAATCGATTTTACCACAGGTAAATCAGAAAGGCACTCTTTAATTCAAATATAAATCGCACTATAGATATAGTGAACAATTTGTATTGTTCCCTTTTAAAAGAATTACACTCCAATTTTTGAATAATCCCAGATTGGGCATGTTATTTCCAATGCGCCGAGATATGTCTATAAATGTTTTGTCGTGCAGGTAAAACTATATTCTATAAGTTTGTCAACAATGGAGTCGTGTTGAACGCCGTGTGCCTTTCCTATAGATTTATCTGTTGTCAATTGACAACTACCTTCATACAAACGCACTGTGCGTTGAACCTTTGTGAGAGCCCAAACAATTGTAGATAGGGTCAGGTAATATGTGTATAATGCGACGTGAGATATAACCAAATAGAAGTGGCATGTTAACTTGTTTAAAAATATAGCCGAACAAAATATTCCAAAATGAACCCTCTAAAGCAAGTATGAATACATAAATAGCCAATATTTTCAGCTGCCAGACTTACGAAGTCATACAATTAAATAATCACAATTCAACTTTTGAGACTTGATATTTCCAACAAGCTGGATAAAAGATAGGTTATCAGATGTCTTGTGCATAGAGTGGTCTACGATATCTCTATTTGTCCCATACCTGTGATGTAACCTGTTTATTATTTGTGATTAATTAACATACGTAATTAACATCTCACACTCTTTTCAATTACATCCTTGGTGCAGACCAGTCATCATATAAGGGACAGACAATTTATTTTGGAGATAAGGAAGTGGTACTTGTAGGACGGAGGGAGGGTTAAATACAATAAAGTCTCTGATAACAGCATGAGTAGAAATGAAACCAGGACATCTCTCTACAGGCCACTTCCCACAAATTCTAGTCATTCTAAGTACCGGAAGATGGGGTAAGTACCTCAGATCACAATATTGTACGTAAGTCAAACATGCTAAAAACTTTCGAATACAGTTCGGAACAGTCGCTGCATTTGAAATGGAAAACAATGCTTTTTATTCAAGATCTCACAACAAAATATCTTTTTAAAAACCCGTCCGACACAACCCAAGAGTTATGTTTCTTATTCTACCGTATTCATCTACATTGTGGAAGCATGTAGCTTAATAAGTACGGTAACTGTTAAACTCAGATGTACTATCAAAGTAAGTATCACCCGTTTGCACTGTTTGTGTGTAATACAATTACAATTGACGGCAAACCATAATAAACAGTTAATTTAAACTTCTCTATCATTCACATGTGACAGTTAAAATTTATCTAAATGATGAAGAAATATTTTTTTTTATCACTGTACCTACAAATCCACCAATTTAGTTGCTAATATTTGATTACTGTAGCTGCAAACCACATATTTAGCAACGTTTGATTACCGTACCTGCCAAGCCACCTATTTAGCTGCTAATATTTGATTAGTGTACCTGCAAGCTACCTATTTAGCAATGTTTGATTACTGTACCTGCAAGCTACCTATTTAACAACGTTTGATTACTGTACCTGCAAGCTACCTATTTAACAACGTTTGATTACTGTACCTGCAAGCTACCTATTTAACAACGTTTGATTACTGTACCTGCCAAGCCACCTATTTAGCTGCTAATATTTGATTAGTGTACCTGCAAGCTACCTATTTAGCAATGTTTGATTACTGTACCTGCAAGCTACCTATTTAGCAATGTTTGATTACTGTACCTGCAAGCTACCTATTTAGCAATGTTTGATTACTGTACCTGCAAGCTACCTATTTAACAACGTTTGATTACTGTACCTGCAAGCTACCTATTTAACAACGTTTGATTACTGTACCTGCAAGCTACCTATTTAACAACGTTTGATTACTGTACCTGCCAAGCCACCTATTTAGCTGCTAATATTTGATTAGTGTACCTGCAAGCTACCTATTTAGCAATGTTTGATTACTGTACCTGCAAGCTACCTATTTAGCAATGTTTGATTACTGTACCTGCAAGCTACCTATTTAACAACGTTTGATTACTGTACCTGCAAGCTACCTATTTAACAACGTTTGATTACTGTACCTGCAAGCTACCTATTTAACAACGTTTGATTACTGTACCTGCAAGCTACCTATTTAACAACGTTTGATTACTGTACCTGCTAGCTACCTATTTAGCAACGTTTGATTACTGTACCTGCAAGCTACCTATTTAACAACGTTTGATTACTGTACCTGCTAGCTACCTATTTAACAACGTTTGATTACTGTACCTGCAAGCTACATATTTAGCAACGTTTGATTACTGTACCTGCAAGCTACCTATTTAACAACGTTTGATTACTGTACCTGCAAGCTACCTATTTAACAACGTTTGATTAGTGTACCTGCTAGCTACCTATTTAGCAACGTTTGATTACTGTACCTGCAAGCTACCTATTTAACAACGTTTGATTACTGTACCTGCAAGCTACCTATTTAACAACGTTTGATTACTGTACCTGCTAGCTACCTATTTAGCAACGTTTGATTACTGTACCTGCAAGTAACCTATTTAGCAACGTTTGATTACTGTAAGGTTACCTATTTAGCTGCTAATCATACTGGACCGTAATAAGAAACGGGATATTGAGAAAATACAAGTGGCTGGATAGCGTGAGAGATATGCTGAGTAGAATGTATGTGTATTGAAAGAATGTAATCCTTCTGTGAGGTTGTACACTGTGTCTATAGCTGCTAAATTCGCGCTGTAATATTCAAATGTAATATTGATATAGATGTATTCACTTTAGGCCAGGGGTGGGCAAGCTAAGGGCTTTCATGCGGCCCGCCAAGGGTTTTCATGCTGCCTAGGAACAAGTCATCATTCGCACTGACTCTGTTTATGTTACTCTGTTTATCAAATAAATGTGCTTCTTTTGAAGTTTAAGTTTTTAAATATTAACAACATATTAACAACTGAAAATTAATTAGATGTTATTTAGAAAAACCTTTTGTTTTTGCTATTTTAAATATTACTTATTTTACTTAATGAACTATGCGGCCCGCGACAAGGTGTAAATTTGTGTATGCGGCACTTGCACTGGAAAGTTTGCCCACCTCTGCTTTAGGCCCTGTAATATGTTTGTTTCGAGCTCAAAGTGAGAAAGTTTAAAGATCGATAACTTGATTAGAATTAAGACAGAATCGCAAAACTTTCAGAATTGTATAACCTTATTTCTTTTGTGAACATGCTATATTTAATTATCATGTATCAAGCCTGATTTTATTTTCTGAGCTTAAACTTGATTACATGTTTCCTGATGCAATAGTATAAGGAATAAAATGTATGTCAACAGTAAATGAACTGTCTTCTTTAATTATAAGTACTTGTGTAAGTACTAAGTACTTGTGTTGTATGCGTGTACATACTACTGACTTGTACAAAGGTCGTATACTACATCAAAACTTCTCTAAAGTAGTTGTATTAGTGTACTTAGGTTGAATTATAGCGATTGTTTACAACGGGAACTTTCAAGTGACACTAGATATGTGAATTATTATCAGTATGCGTATTAGTATTGACAAAGACAACCATTACAAACGTCAACAATAATTGACAATAGGCCCCAGTTCATTCAAATCTACAGGTGTACACTTTACAAATAACCAGTAACTGTAAACTGCAAATGGACAAGTGTATTTCAGGGTAATTTGCCAGGGCCATAGTAATCATCTTGTTTTTTTTTTTCTTCCTTTCTTTCTCTTCTTAGTGGTCACGTTATTCCTCAGATGTGGTGAAATCTTTGGTAGAGACACATCTGACTTACGAAGTTGAAGTGTGCATTACTTATTAACAATAATGACCTGTGTGATTACCTTGAATTTTGTAAACAATTTCCCATCTAAATATCTCATGATTCCTTCAACAATGTCTCATCTCTGCTTCTCTGTTTGTTTTTCTGTGTGTCTGTGTAGCGTTCTTATCTCTGGTTCACCTTATCTTTCTGTTTACCCAATTGATCAATATATCCATTGATCTACCTTTATACCATCCATCTATCTTATACGTTGTCTTTATATTTCTTTCTTTCTTTTTCCCGTAACACGAATTTCGTAATTCTCGACACATAACGATTTCTGAAGTGGCACACAGGCTTAGAGGCGAGTCATGTACAACTACCTCCAGGGCGCGGCCGAATAAGCGATCTTATAAACCCACACGCAATGATGTATGTATGCGGATAATACCAAGTCGCAGGCTGGATTCGGCCTGTGGGCAGCATAGGTTTTACAGTAGCCTTGTCATACTGACGGTGGGAGAGATCACCAGGTCTAAAATCCAGCTCCTGGCCTTCGCGAGTGGCTTAGATTTGAAGCCCGGCAGACCATGTTTTCTACTAACAGGATAAGGGTTGAAGGCGGCCCACTGGCGCCTTAAAACCAGTTGCTTCAGGTAGATGGGACTCGTAAACCTTGGATGGTAGCTCATCTAGGAGAAGGAAAACTCCGATTCCAAACCTCTGCTGCCTTGTGGCTATACCCACTCATGGGAAAGGCTAAGGGAGTAAACCCCGACAGAAAATCCGGAGATGGAGTCCCTAAGGCGCTCTGGCATTGACTTCAACGTCATTCCGGCAACTCCTGCGACGCCGTTGGTGCCAAGCTGTATCGGCATTCGTCGTTCCCTTGGGCACACCAGCTGCGTGGAGAGGGGGGATCTGCTGCATGGACAACAGCTGATTCTCCATACCACCCTGCCCAGGCTTCATAGCTCCACTGGAGAGGACACTCCAGCGTCGTCGTACGGCGTCGGCACAACACGAGAAGTAGCAGTTTACCGGTTCTAAGTCAAAGCTCGATTGGCGTAGAGCTTGGCGCCAGGGGTTATTTCTGACGGTGGGAGAGATCACCAGGTCTCACTGGACAGCTACCGCCCGCCTCAAGCTGGGCAGCCCCCAGTCAGTAAGGTGCTGCCCGCCATGGCCTGCCTGCTTCACTGGGTGCGTGGAGCTTAGAGAACCATCTCGACAAGTGGGCCACATAACTCCGCACCAGGCAAGACTAAAAGAAGAAATAAGAAGACTCCAACTCTTCGTTTTGCAACCTGGAACATCAGGACCATGTGTCCTGGATTGATCGCTGACCTACAGCAGATCGACGAAGCACGGAAGACTGCCGTCATTGACAGAGAACTCTCCCGACTGAACATCGACATTGCCTGCCTCCAGGAGACCCAACTGGCTGACAGCGGCACCATCAGGGAAGCCAATTACACGTTCTTTTGGCAGAGGAAGCCTTCGGATGAACTAGGCAGCATGGTGTAGGCTTTGCCGTAAAGAACACGCTAATCGCTTTCATTGAACCTCCATCATCAGGTACTGAGAGAATCCTTGCCCTCCGGCTGTCAACATCCTTAGGCCCGGTCAACATCTTCAGCGTGTACGCCCCAACCCTCTGCTTCACCTACGAGGAGAAAGACAAGTTTTATGAGGCTCTGGATCAGGCAATATCCAGTATCCCCAACAATAAAAGCCTTTACTTACTAGGAGACTTCAATGCTAGAGTGTGAGCTGACCATGAGGCCTGGTCCACCTGTCTCGCCTTTCACGGAAGGGGCAAGATCAACGAGAATGGTCAGCGACTGCTGGAGATGTGCTGCTCCCACAGCGTATGTGTGACCAACAGTTTCTTCAAATGCAAGGAGATCCACCAGGTGTCGTGGAGACACCCACGTTCACGCCACTGGCACCAGCTAGACCTCCTCATCACCAGGTGTGCAGAACTGGTTAGGGTCCTCCTCACCCGCACCTACCACAGTGCCGATTGTGACACGGACTATTCCCTCGTGGCCAGCAAGGTGCAAATATTACCCAAGAAGCTGCGTCACGCCAAGCAGAAGGGTCACCCATGCATCAACACCTGCTGTGCAAGCAACCCAGAGAAAACACAGCAGTTCATCAGCAAACTGAAGTAAGCCCTCACCAAAGTGACACCTGATGACACCATTGACTCCAAGTGGTCCCATATCCGTGACTCTGTGTACAATTCAGCCAACACAGCTTACGGGAAGAGGGAGCGAAAGAATGTCGACTGGTATGAGGCAAACTGGGAGGAGATGGAGCCTGTGACTGAGGCAAAGAGGAAAGCCCTCCTGGCATACAAGACTGCACTTGGCCCCAGAACACTACAAGCCCTCAGGATTGCAAGGAACAACGCCCAGAAGACCGCCCGCCGCTGTGCCAACACCTACTGGCTGAACCTTTGCAACAGTATACATACAGCTGCTGACACCGGGGATACAAGAGGAATGTATGAGGGTATCAAAAAGGCGACAGCCCCTCCTCCCAGCTACAAGACCGCCCCCCTCAAGTCCAAGACGGGCGAAGTCATCACAGACCAGGGGAAACAACTTCAGCGATGGGTTGAGCACTATCTCGAGCTATATGCAACCCAAAACAATGTCACTGGAACTGCCCTGGACGCCATTCCAGACCTACCTGTCATGGAGGAGCTAGACACACAGCCCACCCTGGAAGATCTCGGAAAAGCCATCGATTGCCTTGCCTGTGGGAAGGCTCCTGGAAGCGACGGCATTCCGCCTGAAGTCCTCAAGAGCGGAAAGCCAGCACTGCTCCAGCCCCTACACACACTCCTCTGCCTTTGCTGGGAACAGGGATACATCCCACAGGACATGCGTGACGCCAACATCGTCACTTTGTACAAAAACAAAGGAGACCGTAGCGACTGCAACAACTATCGGGGCATCTCCCTCCTCAGCATCGTCGGAAAGGCTTTCGCCCGTGTTGCCTTGGTGCGCTTGCAGATCCTAGCCTCCCGCATCTACCCAGAGTCCCATTGTGGATTTCGAGCCGGCAGGTCAACTGTAGATATGATCGTCTCACTACGTCAGCTTCAGGAGAAGTGTCGCGAGCAACAGATGCCCCTCTACATTGCCTTCATAGACCTGACGAAGGCGTTTGACCTGGTTAGTCGGAGTGGACTCTTCAGACTCCTGCAGAAGATCGGCTGCCCCCCACGTCTGCTTGCTGTCATCATGTTGTTCCACGAGAACATGCACAGCACAGTGTGCTTCAATGGCGCAACATCTGAAGCATTCCTAATCATCAGCGGAGTCAAACAAGGCTGAGTCCTTGCGCCGACGCTCTTTGCCATCTTCTTCTCCATGCTTCTCCAGTACGCATTCAAGGACTGCAGCGAGGGAGTGTACATCCATACGAGGGCTGACGGCAAGCTGTTCAACATCGCCCGTCTCCGTGCTAAGACTAAACTCACAGAGGTACTTATCCGTGAATTGCTCTTCGCCGACGATGCAGCCTTGACATCACACACGGAAGATGGACTGCAGCAGCTGGTATGCCGCCTCTCCCATGCTTGTAAGGAATTTGGACTGACCATGAGTTTGAAGAAAACGAACGTCATGGCGCAGGACGCAGAATCCCTCCCTTTGTCACCATCGATGGGTACAACTTGGAAGTTGTCGAGAACTTCACATACCTCGGGTCTAACATCTCCAGCTCACTCTCCATTGATTCTGAGGTGAACGGCAGGATTGCCAAGGCAGCAGCAGCGATGGCCAGACTTAACCAGAGAGTCTGGAACAACCCCAACCTTACAGAGAAGATCAAACTGCGTGTCTGCCAAGCCTGCGTACTCAGCTCACTTCTCTACAGCAGCGAAACATGGACCACCTATGCAAGACACGAGAGGAAACTCAATAGCTTCCACCTGAGATGTCTGCGGCGCATTCTGCACATCCAGTGGCAGGACAAAGTACCCAACACAGAGGTTCTAGAACGCGCCAACATGAACAGCATGTTCTCCATTCTCAGCGAGAGGCGCCTTCGCTGGCTTGGCCATGTCAAGAGAATGGACCCAGGTCGCATTCCCAAGGACCTGTTATATGGGGAGTTAGCAGAAGGTGCACGACCAACTGGACGACCACATCTGCGCTACAAAGATGTTTGCAAGAAGGATATGAAGACGGCAAACATCAATGTCAACGAGTGGGAGAGCTGTGCAAACAACCCTTCCAGCTGGCGTCTAGCTGTCAGGCAGGGAGTTCAAAACGCAGAGGAAGAGAGAAGAATAAAACAAGCTGAAAAGAGAGCTAGAAAGAAGGATAAACAAAAGCTTACTTTGGAGCTACGTCGTCCTCTCCCGTAGACGGACGGATGCCAAGAAGAACTGTCATACATGTACATACATATAGATGCATACGGACGCCGTTGTTGATACAATTTATACCATGATGAAATGATCTGCGTCACGAGGAAGAGTTTAATGCTTCGCAGTTATGTTAGTTGTAAAATAAATGTATCTGTCCAATCTTGTTAAAATACTGCGTATGTACTTTGATATCAGATAAATACCGATATAATGAAGTAATTCGATGTCATTTCTTTTACCATAGGTTGAACTTGATACTGTAAAAGTGTTAACATTTTGTGTAACAATTTAACATCGCATTTGCATAGTAGCACTTATACAAGTCACATTTCTTTTTTTGAAGTTACGTAGGTATTTCACTAGCTAGATCCATGGCTATTTTTAATGCTTCTATATAGATTTTTTCTTTAAGAATCTAAAATAACGATGGAAAATGTTAAAACTAAAACACAAACAATAAATAAATACAAGTTTTTAAGTGCCTCATCTTTCAATAATAGAACTTCATAAAGCCATGTATGTCTCTTAGAACCTGTCACGTTGTGGGGAACATTTGCTGATGTTCAGGTTCATGTATACACGTTTTCTTAACGTTCCTTCGTACTGAGAGCACTTGGATATGTTAATACGTGTTACTTTTTTTTTGGGGGGGGGGGCACCAGACAGATGCCCCCCACCCCATTCTCGAGAAAAAAATATAAAAGTGTTTTTTATGTGTGTTTAAAAACCTACCTAACCTAATTTTAAAACCAGTTTAGTAGGAAAAACATGTGTGGCCTTATCACAAACAAAATTGGAACTTAGGATAAATATTGAAGTCCTCGCAAGCAAAAAAGGCCACATGGAGCTAAATATCTCTGTCTGACACATTGGTTTATGACATACACGCCTTTCAACATTAAAACTGACGAAATGTATACGTAGTAATAATAAATCTAAAGTCAGATAGTATTGATTGCTCTAGGTAGCTTCTTTGAATCATTTGCTATGAAGGTAAAAGAAGATGCTAGTATAGCTGTAGTAAAACATTCTTGAAATATGTTTGTGAAGGACATCCAATTCGATGACTAAAATGTGTTAATGTCATGCAAAGATTCGTGGTAACAGCAGCTGGAAGAACAAATATGACTGAACAAAATGCAGAAAACTACAGGCAGCAGCGGATAAAGTACAAAATTGTAAAGCCATATAGCTTCCTTTTAATGAAAAATAGTTTAGAATATCATTTGCCTTTCAGACTCTAAAAGATTATTGTATATTGCATCCTTGCGCATTTCTACAGGATATGACACAATACTTGCAACAACATTAAGTAATAGAAGGTAAAAACCACGGCTATGGATTAGAACACACTTGTCTGCATTACGATACGATTTGATTCTTCGAAATAAATCGCTCAAATCTATGTATAATAACTACAGACATGTAACTGCTTTCATTTATGGCTGTAACACGCGGGAAAAATCGCAGACGTAACAGCCAATTAAAATGTACCAAATCAAACACTTGAATCTTCGAGAAATAATTGAATGGATGCTTTGATATTGTGAAAATTAATGCGGAGAATGTGACATTTTTATCAACTCGGAAAGAGAATGAATCCCAGCAGCTAAACAATACCATGTATTGTCAAGGTTGAGTATGGAGGCAACAGTTTGCAGAAAGGATAAAGAATTTCTTTGATGATCAATATAAATACAGCTAAATTAGAAATATAATTGTTAATCAATTTTACACTAGCGCACATTACATCTGCCAAGGATCTGAGAAGTACACACGATAACAAATTGTATGGTACTTGTCACAGTCTAGCCAACTTTCAACAAGGTACTCCCCTACACATCAACATAAACACCGTAGACGACCAGAATATATATTTATGTATTTATTTGTATGTATGTGTGTGTGTGTGTTGATTTTGTTTTGTTTCAGATACTCAAGTGAGATAACTCAATTATGTTTTAGATACAACTCGTGTTATAGACAGTATATGATGCATTCCCAATCTTGGTATGCACGTTAAGTTTGCAAGGATATCCCCACAAGAGCCTCATAACATGACAATTATTTCGGGGACTAGTGATGGAAAAACATGATTGTACTAAATCTGATTGAAACTTAATGCAGACCCGCTTCGAAATATACAAGCATCATCTGTGAAACTTTTCTGTTTTCTGTTCAACAATGCTTACAAAAGAAAGAGTTTACTCAGATATGAATTGGTGATCGCCATTTATCCTGAAGACGAATTATATACGGGTTTAGAATTGTTGACTCATATATTGCAAGGAACCAATACTTTATGTCTGATCCATGACCGTGGAGATTTAAAAGATTTTAGAAGAAAGCAACTAGCCTAACCATCGTATGGGTAATAGTACAAAACTTCAGCCCTTTAATTCAATGTTTCACTGCGAATACATCTTTCGTCACCAGCGGTTTATATTAAAGACATAAAATCACGGATTCTGTATTTGAAAACAATCATATTATTCCAACAAAAATTAAAACAAAAATGGAAGACCTCTCAAAGAGCAAAAGAAAAGGTAATCCAACTTTGAAAGCATCTCAAATTTCGTTTTCAATAGAAGGTGCCTCTATATCCGTAAGACTAAGCATTCACACAGACAATCAAACAAACGCTTGACGTCACACATTGGCAACAATATAAATGTTCGTCACATCGATTCTTCATATTCACTATAATTGTATCTTTTACCACGTTCGTACAAAATATTAACAATTTACTTCGGCGTATCTTGGCGCTATCGTTCTAATTCCCCCAAGTACTCCGTTTTCAATGATCAGGAACATCATGTAGTCTGTCAACAGTTCTTTTTCAGTAATTAATACTGGCATGCTTTCACCGTGCGTTAATTAAAGAGTACTGTAAAATTAAGCTGGATCTACTTTTGAATTTTCACATTCATTCATTCCTTCTAAATGTAACAAAGTATCGTTGTACTTTTGAACATGCTATCACTGTTATTGTCCAAGTGTATTCATGGTAAAATGTTCCATGATATCAGCCCCGAGTGGCCGAGTGGTCTAAAGCACTCTCCGTTACGGATCACTGCCATCTCACCTCTGTCTGCGTGGGTTCGAGTCTCGGATTCGGCTAATGTGAGTATGTTGGTGGTTCTTTCTAGGGTTTCCTGTGTTCTTCCTCCACATAAATACTGGCCGCCATGTATAGCCTATCGTGTGCTGAAAAATGGCGTTAAACCCTACAACAACAACAACAACAATCCATGACATCTTGAACATACGTTTAATCTTATGTTTGAATAATTTAGACTTGAATAAATCGTGCTAGGCATAGGTGATTCACTACAGTCCATGTCCTCATATCGGTAAATGTCCCTCCTTAAATATTAAGATAGTGTGTATCTAAACTGTTCCAGTATTTATTTTAACTATTAATCATTAAAATTTGATGCTTCCTGTTCTATAGGCTGTTTCATGAATCTAGATCCGTCTATAAACCTGATTGTTCTTTTAAGTGGTTCTTTTCCTTCTTAATGAATCTACGGAAAATGAAATCCTTGCGGAATGACGTTTGATTGTTATTCAAACCAATTTTTTGTCATTTCATCTGGACCATTTTTCATTTTGACAATAAAGAGCGAACGTCTGTCATGCTATGGCAAGCTATGAATGAACCATAGAATAGATTTGGGGTATTTGTAATTCAAATTGCATTCCTTAGGCGGTGAACTTGCTAAATGTTCATGGTCCCGAGTTTTTCCTTCGCTTATATTGAAGTTGAAATATAAAAACCACCTCATTTGCACTGCTGAATGTACATCCGATTGGAGCCCTTAGATCGAAACAAAACTCTAGCAGTGCGGGAACATTGTCAACCTTTGGGTATAGTGGAGCGTCTCAAGAACGTTTGAAGTGCACATACCCGCAACCTAAATTAATGTCAACTCACTCCCTTGGTACTCCTGACTCAAGACTCATTCAATCCAATTACTCTGTCATACTTGACGTTCAATGAATGACGAGAGAGCACACCCCTCTGTCATAAAATGTGATACAAAAAGATATACTTACATATTAACCTTTATCTTTAACTTTTAAATGTCTGTCGTTCTTCATGAAAACATATCTTTAAAAAAAAATAACCTACGGTCTAGCTACGCTGGAACATCCAATGTACATACTATCAATTTATCGCAATGTTGAAAACATAATTTAAGGTTATCTCTGTTTTGAAGCTTTAGTATAAATATTTCACAATATCAAAGTTCGATTTTACTGAAATTGCTATTGATTTAGGTGCCATCAATTCGCTTTTCTGTTAATATTGAAATTTCCTCTATAACCCGTTACCCTAGTGTTCTGCTGATTTTTGCATGACACTTTCAATTAATGATTAATCGAGGTTATGGTACTATCGTTAATGATTAGTGAGGTAAAACTGTACAGAAATTACATCTAACCTAAAATAGTAATGCATCCAGAAAATCGTAGGACAGAATGGTTATTAATTGTTTATCAAATGTTTCATAAAAGCCTGTTAAGGAAGTGCCTGATGACCATGTCTTTTCTGAGAAAACATGTTTTATTATTTGTACAGATGAGAGAGAGAGAGAGAGAGAGAGATATACCTCGTGATCACCAACATCTGTGATACTAGTCGTAATATCCATTGTGATGCAAAGTTAGACATGTGGAAAGACGTTTCGCATAATGTTTTATTTTTTTAACAGTATTATCATATCAGGTATAACACGTGGGTAAAAATCAGTTCCTTGCAGTGCAAAATGCTCCATATCGTCGCTATGAAATTGACACTTGTATGTTCCTTGGAAACCAATACATTATTAACTGTCTTTCATTCGTTGATCCCGCCATGTTATAATGTATTGTTATCACGTGTAACTGGCACTCATTCAAGCAAATATAGTTAATCGATGTTTGGGTCGTATAAGACTTTCACAAACACTCCAATTGCAACTAGTGTAGGCATAATCCAAAATGACAACACAGACGCATTTCCTCTTCGGTAATTTGATAATCGATACATTACACCTTCTTGTCACGCTAGGATTTCTGAATTCAAGAGCAAAGAAAAATATTCATGAATATCAGAAGGACGGTGGTCATCGATTAAATACATTCGTATCACCTGAGCTCGCAAAAATAGAAATTTTATTAAACGCACGATTGGATATTTACTCGCCACGACTATTTGAATATGGACAGGGGTACGATCCTACTTATCACGAATATGTATAAATGGACAGGGAAACAATCCTAATATCACAAATACCTCCAGAACGGTAATTTCTTTCGGCAAAGACCAGAAACATAATGTTTTCCAAGAAACTTTTAATAATAATAAATCCTTCACAATGGTTTCCAAATCCATTTCCCTTTTGGTGCTTATATACAGATCTTACTCAAAAGAAGCACAGGGGTAGCGTACAAGGGTAGCGTTATTGCAGCACAAGGGTAGCGTACAGGGGTAGCGTTATTGCAGTACAGGGGTTTGCGTTATTGAAGCCTATGTGCATTTAACTATTCAGTTTTCTGTCGATCAGTCAATCATTGTTGATCACGTGTTCAACAATTGCATATTTGTATCGGTGTATACCTCCAAAGAATACGGACACTTCTTGTTCTGTAAAATTCTGTAGTTCCTGCATCGAATTAAACAAAATAAAAATGTATAGAAAATATTAACCAGGATTATGTTCATGAAATAATTATGATTACATATTAACTGGAAAACCGAGTAAAGAATTAGGTAAGGTTTCTTGAACAAACAGATTGATCTCAATAATTATTTTTATTCATGATGATGTTTTTATTTTTTTATTTGAGCAAATGTCATAGACACCTGTCAATGGCGAATCAAGCGCATCTGAATTTACGCCCGTAAATGTCGTGTGAAAGTCTCCTTAACACACTTCTAAGATTAGTTATCTTTTATTAGCTGCTGCTTCTATGTTTTCCATACCAAAGTCTGGTTCCTTGACCTCTCTCTAATCTGTTATTCTTTATAACGAAGTGTAAGAAAGTGAAGAGAAGTCAGGGAACCAGACTATCAATACCATTGTTGCTTGTCGTCTCTCGAATCAAGGAATGATGTACATGATGATAAACAGTTTTTCTGATCTTCCTAAGCGTTAAGAATTCAAAATGTGTGCCAAGTTTCATATCTTCGTTCTCTCTTGTATATAAGAGTATTATTGTGAAGCAGGGGGCGAAGTATAAAACCATGGGGATGGGGCCTAAATGACCCAAAAAATTCCAATCAAAGATGAAAAATGTTACTGGGAGTTGCCCCAGAGTTAAGGGGGTAGGGGAGAATTTCTTAATATGCCACTGTTATTAAGACTACAACAATGTTGCAACACATGTGGAACTTCAACAACATTTTTAATATAAAAGATAAATTGAGGCTACACGAAAAACTCAGTGTTTTGTTCTTAAAATTAAAGCTAGCGTGTGCGTATCTGTGTATATATGTAGTACACGTGTACGTATATGTGTATATATGTAGTACACGTGTATGTATCTGTGTATATATGTAGTACACGTGCACATATCTGTGTATATATGTAGTACACGTGTACGTATCTGTGTCTATATACTAATCGCCATTTTCTCGATGATTGGCCAGATTTACTTTTTTAATATTCTTATTTTTTTCCTGAATACATATCCAGCAGTTCTTTCAGATCGATATTGATTGATTGATTTAATATTGATTTAGTTCAGAAATGTTAGTTCATTACGTTGAATTAGCTTTCGAGGAAATTCACATATAGGCACAAGAATGAAAACAATTCACATATAGGCACAAGAATGAAAACAATTCACATATAGGCACAAGAATGAAAACAATTCACATATAGGCACAAGAATGAAAACAATCAAGCACAACAAAGTTAGTTTGATATACTACATCGAGGTCACAACTGGCAAATACAGTATAACAAGGATTCTCAACATCCATGATGCAATATACCTTGATGGAATAAGATTAAAATCGACACTGTTTAAAAAAAACACGTGTACTTTGTTGTATGTCCCTCTTTCTACTCCAAAAATGGAGTCGTCAAGGAGATTCATCATGGTCTATTGCATATGCATGTCTACAAGTTTTTCTGCGAAGTACTATGTGCACTTGAAGACGATATAAGTTGTCCCTTTGATTAGTTCTCATGACCGAATATGATATGATGTTGATATTGATCTATATTGATATCAATATTGGTATTCATCTATAGCGGCTTGTGCCCGCATGAAGATACACATTCATTCTGTCTTATCGATCTTGTTTGTTTCTTTTCTGTTAAATATAGAAAAACACGAATCATGACATCTCTGGACCGTGTAACAGACGCAGACTTGCAAGTTCTCCAAAACTCCAACATTTTCAGGGTCTGACCTTGAGATATACGAGTCTGGATTAATATTCAATCGATCAAATTTCTTACTCTTTTTATCCCTCAAAATTCTCAGTTAATTACAATTGGTGAAATCCATGTCTTGATATTTAATTAGTCAAGTTTAATTAGTGAAATTCAAGTCTTGATATTTGATTGGTCACGTTTAATTGGTGAAGTCCAAGTCTTGCTATTTGATTGGTCACGTTTAATTGGTGAAGTCCAAGTCTTGATATTTGATTGGTCACTTTTAAGTTTCATCCAGTCAGATTGTTGTACTTGAGACTCAAACACAAGTCGAACTTCCCCTCATCCTTGTATACATAGTACATTGTATAAATACATGCAATGAAGATCTTAATTTATTATTGAGGCGGCTTGTTTTAGGTGATGGGCTACTTTCGAATCTAATTTATTATTATAGCACTTAGACGGATTCTTTTCGAGAAAGGCATTATTTCGAAATTTTCTATCAGCTTCCCGTGGCTGTGTATGATGTGTCGATTTTACATGCAGTATTAGCACTGAAGAAACCAGTATCTGGATATGTACGGAATAAAGCTCCCACTATAAAAGACATATTTAGATCGTTGTACTGTACATGACATTGTCTTTGATTGTCGTTATTTTAGCGATTGGCGGATAACAATTATATGTAATACGTTACACATGGATAGCTTATGCTACTTCAGTGCCACTGTACTGGTTTATTGGCATTACATGAACCAGGAGTATATAGTAATAACCATGATATGTGCTATATGTGTGTGTGTGTGTATATGTGTGTGTGTGTGTGTGTGTGAGACAGAGAGAGAGAGAGAGAGATTTCAATTAGGGCCAGGAAGGCGTAAATATCCAATTCAGCTTAATAATGTTTAACAGCTACACTAAATTAGAAAATCAATTTATATCACCCTGAAATGGACATGAAATAAATTTAAAAATAATTGAGATTTCCATACACTTATAAAAGGCATTTCTCAAAGGGACAGATACATATAACGAAAGTATTTCATGCATTCCTCATTAGGAAAACACTGTCGTGTATTAAAACGTAATTGTATTTTTACTATGCAGGGAACTAATTACGCTCATAAATGAATCATTGTGTTAATGTAACATGATGAGCCGGTTTGTGATTTAAATGTAGCGATGAATTAAAGGCATTTCCGTGAATGAGATGCTTATATAAAATAAGATTGAAAAATGAAAGAATCTGACACTAAAAACGCACGCGTATAAAATCTAATAATGGATATAGGAACATGATGCACACAGAGTTAAACAGCTGCTATCAGGAAAATGATATCCTTTCTAACTTAAACGAATCACCAACGGGAATTGATGGATGGAAATTATAAACCAATATGATTGATTTATGGAGCTATCACCATGGATGATCAATGTTTAGAAATCAAACAAAAGAATGAGTAATGTTGCATCTAACAACAAGCGTATCAAAATATGAATTTACACAACTATGAATGATTTATGATTATTCATAAAGGGTGTATAAAGTATGGAATATGTATAAATACCAGTACTATTTCATCCACAAGTAGGAAACACACACACACACACACACACACACACACACACACACATATATATATATATATATATATATATATATATATATATATATATATATATATATATATATATATATATATATATATATGTTTTCACTCAAATAGTGATACCAAATACATTTTGGATTAACACTAAAATAGTGATTCTGATAAATTCGGAAGCGGAACATAACTGGGTGCGTCCAGCTGACGACCACACAGTACCTTTAGCGCCACCGCTCTCGGATGATCAAGGAGACACCACGCACAGCCCGCCACTCCACGTCTACACAAGGATCCCTAGAGAGCTCCCTTGTTGGATGCAGACCGTTGGTCCAGAAGCTTTGCTCTTTCACCACGAGTCAACACTATCTTCATTCGAACCACCGATAGCAGCAACCAGTCTATAGAAAGTCCCACTGACTCGGAATCCAATGTATCAGCCCCCAGGTCTCACTGGACAGTTTATCTTGTGAATTTTCATCCAACAATGACCTATTGCAGAAAAATGAGAATAATTTTACACTGAAGATACAAATAAAAACAAACTAATGATTTTTGTAGAAAGCATAAATGTGAGATTTTGCCTACAGCAATCAGGTTAATTACTGATGCAACTGGTGGTTTTTATACTGAACCAACACAGCCACCAACCCCTACATTTTACATTCATTTTTGACAGGAAATAGCTATTTTGAATATTTCCTGTGACAAGGCAGTTTAAAGAATCAGTATGTGCCTTATGCATGAATGAAGTTCACTAGTACTATAACAAATTAGCATACTTTTCATCACCCCTCAACCATCTAGATTTTTTTAGATATTTACCTCTGTAGCAGACACACGTAAATACGGACATAGTACACAATTAATTTTACTATATGTTCTCTACATTTGTTTCTCAGTACTGACCTTTCCACTGTGTGACAATCAATGCAAATCATATGTTAATCTAAAATACCTTCAAAGATGACTTCACGGTGAAGTTCTTGTCAAAGGTTGACTTGCTCTTTTTTTAGATGATTGACTGTCAACATAGCAGCATGTAAACAGAACACAGATTTCACTTCCGGATCATCACCAAGGCTTTATTACTCACTGTGCACTGTCGCCAAAATACACACAGACAACAACACCCTGAGCTCATATTATCAAGAATAAACAGTTACCTTTAAATCCCTACCAAAAATGCATAAATAAAACTCTTCTATCACCACCAAAATGAGAGAGGAAAAAATGTTCTAAAAATAGAGTAGAACTACATTCGTGGGTACTGAACTGGAAGTATTAATTGTGATGTAATTCCATACGTAATCCAAGTCGGCTGCTCATTTGCAGCCCAAGTTACGCATTTGATCTCCAATGCTCATCTAACTGTGACAGGCAGTCACCAACAAGCCAACCCATTTCCAAGCCTAACTCAAAGTAAATCTAAACCACATTATAGATTTAGCTTATGTGTTAATTTATAAATGCTTGGCTTGTGATAATTAGGTTCATGCCTTCTACCTTAAAAGTTGGGATGAGGGTGGGGTGGGGTGGGGTGTGTGTCAAAATACGAAACTATCCAGTGAGACCCCAGTCAAAGTGACGCCCTCAAATTCCGACAGCTGAAAATATAATGACTAAAGTTGTGTAGTACACGAGGCACGGTCACGTACAAATGCAGTGATATACGTTACACATGCGTGCACGTGAAGTTGCTAGTTACATATTAAATCATGTCATCGGAACTTCTGTACGAGATTATTATTATAATAACCAGGTTCATACAATAATCTGTATCCGACAAGAATAATATGACTGAATTAAATGAATTCGAACATTTTGTCATCTTTTAATACAGGCATTATTTAAATGAATTCAATACTTATGTTCACTTATGACATAGTTAACTTGAACGAGACAATAGTGTATATAATATCATCGCGTTAAACGTCTTTTAAATTTAGAATAAATACTTGAAAATCTAATTTATCAAAAAATTAAATCACATACTATGGATAGCAGAATGAATGCAATTTTTTATTTCACATAACTTTACACCTGAAGATTGCTTTCGTAAAGGTTACTGGTGTATGTAATTTTCAACACACAGTCAATACCTGGTTTGATTGGGCCAAGCCTCTGTAAGATATTTTGCCTTGCAGGCTCTTTTTCCGGAAGCCATGCCTAAAGTGGACAGCTTCATGACAAAACTCGTGTTGTGACGTGACTGTCTGACTCGAGTCTATAAGTACGCTGGTTATGGTGCAATCCAAGGCCAGAGAGCTTAAGATTACCGGTATTTCTCTTTGCAAGCAAGTTTGTACAGCACGGGATGAACCGAACTCAGTATTTTGAAGTGATTTAAGACGTAAATAAACCACTCTCGGGTAACGTTGCGCACTGGAAAGAAAACTCGAGCACATTTTAGTTCAGATATAATGCATACACATTATGAATACACTATTCCATGACAGTTAACCTAACAAGCATGAGGTTTGAAGACCTGAGAATAATGGCGTTCGACCAGCAGCTAGCTAAAGAATAAAATAAATATCATGCGAGTTTTTCAATTTTAGTTATAAGAGCGTGCGGATACAGAGTTTCGCTCATCTGAACTATGCATTGTGCAAAATGTAATGAGTTTTTATAAAGCGAGCACCAGATCAAATATTTTATTTATTTTTATTACGGCAAAGTCGCACAGTACAATCAATACCATTGTAAGTGGTACCAGGTAGACGTAAATAATCTTCTTTGCGAATTAACTGCAGATTTTCATTGCAAAATAAAAGGTTCACTTGAAATTTGCATGTCTCTAAACAATTGTATAATGTTTCCATAAAATATCCCAAAATTTCCTAGCTTGATTTGAAGATATGTGTGCAGATACGTACTTGCTTCGCGAAACCCTGCCGACATAGGAAAAAAAATGTGAAGACGAATTAATAACCTCTTTAAAATTGCCCTCTGCAACATGTTTGTAAATCAAATTACAGTTTGCATGTCTGACGAAAAATCGAGATGGTGTGTGTGTGTGCATGCGTGCGTGCATACGTGTGTGTGTGTGTGTGTGTGTGTACTGAAAAACCTATTTATTAAGACCAGACATGCTATTGATTTTCCGTTTCATTCTATATCAATTTTAAGGATTGTCCTGAACAGAATGTTTACAGCTCATTTTCTTCCTTTACTCGAAATTCACATATTTGTTTCTACGCATCCATTTGTCTTCAAATTATATAAATATCAGTATATATTAAAATACTAAGAAGACGTATGGATGCTACTGGTACATATCACAAAACTAAGAAGGCATATCGATGATACTAGTACATAGCACAATACTAAGAATACGTATGGATGCTACTGGTACATAACACAATACTAAAAAGGCATATCGATGATACTGGTATATTACACAATACTAAGAAGGCATATCGATGATACTAGTACAGAGCACAATACTAAGAAGGCATATTGATGATACTAGTACATAGCACAATACTAAGAAGGCATATCGATGATACTAGTACATAGCACAACACTAAGAAGGCATATCGATGATGCTAGTACATAACACAATACTAAGAAGGCATAAGTAGTGAATAGGGATAGTATAGCGTCAATGGGACTTAGCATTAAAAACACCCCTGGGAACATATAGCGTCAAGGGAAATTTAACATGGAGAAAAATCGTGGGAACATATAGCGTCAAGGGAAATTAACATGGAGAAAAATCGTGGGACTGTTGAGCGTCAAGGGGAATTTAAACAGGGTGGGACTGTATAGCGTCAAGGGAAATTGAACATGGGATTTTTAAAAAATTTTTTTTAAAAAAAGGGGTAGGCAATGGAAAGGCTATCTCTTTTCGAGAAATATGGCTGGCCCTGAAAAGGGCCTTTGGTTTTTCTTCTTCTTCTTCTTCTTCTTCTTCTGCTTCTAATTTCTTCTTTTTCTCAACCAACTTCTTATTTTCTCTCCTACACTCTTTTTCTTCTTTTTTTCTCCTCCTCTTCTTTCTTCTCTTCCTCCTCCTCTTCTTTCTTCCTCTTCTCATTTTCTTCTTCTTTTTCAATTTTTTCGTTCCATTTTGTGACGATCGTGGATAAATACCTATGTATCTATAATCAGCTGAAATTCCTATGAAATCCCACTATCTATTTATAGCTCCAACTTGTGGGTTTTTCCTTTGGAAAATCCCACTATCTTTTTATAGCCTCAGCTTGAGTGACGTTCCTGTTTATGAATTCTAGTATATATGTAAAGCTACAAAATGTGGAAATCCCCAAGTCGATATTTATAGTCTCGAAATTTCCAGCGTCAGTGACGTCACTGTACTGAACACTAGGGGATAAATGGCAACAGTCTTGCAAGTGGCTGACCTGAATACGCGCTACTGTAGGTAGGTAGGTAGAGTGTATCTGATAGGGATAAAGTGAGTTTTATACGGACAGAGACCAATAGACACACACAACGTACGCGCGCAGACACACACACACACACACACACACACACAACGTACGCGCGCCGACATACTCACACACACACACACACACACACATACTCACACACACACACACACACACAGAAACACACAACGTACGCGCGCAGACATACTCACACACACACATAAACACACACACTATAAAATAGATAAAATTAGTAACTACTTACAATATCAACTTCTGTGACGATCGTGGATAAATACCTATGTATCTATAATCAGCTGAAATTCCTATGAAATCCCACTATCTATTTATAGCTCCAACTTGTGGGTTTTTCCTTTGGAAAATCCCACTATCTTTTCATAGCCTCAGCTTGAGTGACGTTCCTGTTTATGAATTCTAGTATATATGTATAGCTACAAAATGTGGAAATCCCCAAGTCGATATTTATAGTCTCGAAATTTCCAGCGTCAGTGACGTCACTGTACTGAACACTAGGGATAAATATCAACAGTGTTGCAAGTGGCTGACCTGAATGCACGCTACTGCAGGTAGGTAGGTAGAGTGTATCTGATAGGGATAAAGTGAGTTTTATACGGACAAACAGAGACCAATACACACACCCACACAACGTACGCGCGCAGACATACGCACACACACACACATACACACATACACACACACACACATACAGAGGGAAGAGGAAAAAACAAACCCCAAATATACTATCAACACAGAAGGGAGATGATACAAACCCCAAATAAACTATCCACACAAACGTACGCGAACGCATACAAACCCCATATATAACCCCATATATACCATCAACACAGAAGGGAGATGATACAAACCCCAAATAAACTATCCACACAAACGTACGCGAACGCATACAAACCCCAAATATACTATCAACACAGAGTGAAGAAGTAAAAGTTTTTTGAAAGCACCTAAGCCCTCACCTGCAATGACCAACTCTGCCAAACACCTACACCCCACCCCACCCCACCCCCACTCCCAACACTACAAAACCCATTTAACCCGTTATTTTATGGCATCAGTGTGTGATTTAGGAAACATCAAGACACAAAATAATGGAGGAATAGACTGACTATTGTTTACCGACTTGCATGCCTAAAGAGCGTGCGTGAAGGAAAACATCCTTCCATTTCAATTCTAACTAAAACATGATCCAGAGGGATAGAGATAGGTGAAAGGGCACACTTTCATAAAGTGTGAGTAGAAAACAAAACACGCCATCCTTATTATACAATGTCAAGACCAAGAGACACGTGTTCTTTCTGGTCTATTCTCTTTTAGAAGGTAGTATGAAATTTCACATCAGGGCCAACGCATCGGCTCACATTGTCAATTTTTCCATTTCCATGTCTTTACTGGCACAGGTTCTTCATCATCTTCAATTTCTTCTTCTTCTGAATCCCTCTTCTCTGTTTCGTCTTGTTTTTGTTTATTCTCTTTTCTCGTAGGGCACTCTGAATTCCAGTGTCCTTTCTCCTGACAACGATATTAGGTATCTTGACTTTTGTCTCTCTTTCTTAGACGAAGCAGGTATTCTGGAGACAAATACCCATTTACCTTTGCAGATATAGCAAACTTCATTAGCACTTACACACTTTCGTATGACTCCCATCAAATCAACGACCAAAAGAGTAAGTTTTGTTGCCACTTTCGCATGTGAATTATGCTTTCGTATGACTTTTAGCAAATATTTGACCAGCAGGTCGATCTGTGCTGACTCTTCCATCTTTGATCGTTTGAGAGCGGACAGAATACTCTGACGCTAAGACACTCTCCTTATATACAGAGACCTGCTGCGTATGAAACCTAGTCAAATGTAATTTTGCAATAAGATGAAACGATTTCATTGAGGAAGCAAAAGGCAATGATGTACCGTATCGCCTCACACAAAACCTGAAGTGTTAGTTCAAATCTGTGTCAGCGATTTCGAAGACGACATAACTGGGCTTTAATCAATGCTCTCCATTTTTGCCACAAAACCACGAGTCCTGATTCACGCCAAAAGAAATTTCGTTCGGTCCATAAAAAATAGTATCACATCTGAGAAACGCAAAAACGAACTTCCAGAAAACTGAGAACGACGGCTTACACCTACAACGTAAATGTATGAGTTCAAGTAGTGCGTAAAACTTAGTCAAATTAAATTTTTATAGTCAAGACGAAACGATCTCTTTTCGAAGAAGAAAGCAGACACCAAACGACAATGGCGATCCGTGTCACACAACACTTTTCAAAATGTGTATGATCAGAGGTTTATTTAGCGATCTGCACGGTTAAATTAAATGTTGATGTATTTTGCAATAAGACGGACACAATTTCCATGGGATCGCCCATGGTACGATTGTTCGTGCATTAGTTTAATTTTTAAAAATATTTTTTTATATAAATCGCCTATAGGATAGACCCAGTAAAGCATGGCCATTCTCGTCACTGTCTCAATAGCTACTCAAGTCAATTCGAAGGGAACGCGGTAAGAAAATAAGTATAGCCAATGAAATGGCTTACAACGGGTGATGCATTGTTTTGTTCTAGGACTGTGTGGCATAATAACCCCTATGTTCTTGCGTTGTTACCATTACAGTGCAGACACTGAAATGTGAACTTACAAGCCCTCTTTGTGTGTGTGTGTTGTACCATTTCCTCTTACCACATCAAAATACTGAGCGTCACAGTATTGGTTCGCGTTTTCAAGCTGACCATTTTTTTATATCTCACTTAAACATTTCGACATAAACACTCACACTCACATCGGTAGAATCAGAACAGACGTGTTACAGTATTGAGGGGCATGCTATCTTTTTTTTTCAAACTAATAAATTTGGGGTTTGTATGAAGTAAAGAACCGAAAATACAGTGAAACTCAAGGATGATGACCCAATCTGTCTGTCTATTGATGCATGTATTTACTTAAGAAGAAATATGACCTCTAAAACACAAAGAGATACGGCAAGCATGATTAGATTAAACACAACGATGTTTTTCCTTCACGCCTGTGTAATTTAGAGTTTCAATCGTCTTTGAACACAAACTTGGTCTCCTTTTGTAGGGCTTGAAATAATAAAAAAAGCTGAAAAATCTTAAGCACTTTGCTATAGATAATTTCATCAACAGACTAAACAACATAAATACCGTTACAACAATAGAAAGCCTTAAATCTTCTATCAAAAAGAAATGCATGAAAAAAATTAAAGATTAACGATAACTAACCAATGAAACCAAATTTAACAAAGGCAATGACATGTGAAGAAATGCCTCTCACTTTGGAAAGGTAGGCGAATGTACTCTGTCATGCACCATCAACTTGAAAAAAATTATAAACAGAGAGAAACCTGAATTCAAAATTCAGTTGTTTTTTTTTTTTTCTTCAAAATTATTTCGTTTCTTTTTTCTTTTTTTTGGAACAAATCTAAGCACTAATATAGAGTGGAAAAGGGAAAATGCACATACAAGCTTTGCTATTTCTGAAAAAATGAGGGGATATTCCTAACGTTCATAACCACCTATATATGCTTGGACTTGTCTGTGACTTATCCACAAAACAAGATGTACATATTTCTGGTCAAGCTGCAAGTGTGTGCGTGTTTTTGAAAATGGTAAAAACTTGGATATACAATTTTCTCGTGACACTCATAAAGTGAAGAGTCTGTGCAAGTGTCAAAAGCCAAAGTCATATAAGTTTTGTATTTTGTACGGCTTGTAAAGATTTCCACTTTAGGAAATGTGAAGTATCACAAGTTATTATCACAAACAGAAGTGGGACATAGGGGCTTGCAAGAAAGAAAATAACCCAGACAGTTGGTGTCATCAAGAGTGCTAGAGACGGTACCCGAACTTGCTTGCTTGCTTACTTGAATTAAAGTGGTTTTCGCTCTAATGGAGCATGTATCACTGGTTTAATAACGCACCGCGTGATTTTTAATTACTCCTGGGGAAGGAAAGAGAGCCTCATCCCCCAGGCTTTTATGTACTCACAGACTATTTTTAAATTTAGCCACTCAGGTGTAGGACTAACTAGTCCTTAACAACCTGACTGAAAGGTTTTACACATGAGTGGGAATTGTCTCACCACACACTCATTTTTCTGTCCGAGCGTGGTAAAGGAGGAAAAGGTGCTCAGCAAGACAGCCATGGATGTTAAGTACTCACCAAAACGCTAGCCCGTACTTATTTCAAATCAAGTCGTGTCACCAGAAAAAGACGACGTGTACGACATCAAAGGCATTGTCAAACGCAGAATGCCTCAATGCTAACTGGCTAGGTCTGCATTTCTTGCTCCCGCTGCTGTTGCGTATATTTCTTCCCTCCACACCGAGTTCTGGGCCTAATTCTTTTAATTTCGTTGTACCCGAACTTACATTATCCATATTATCACCAACCAAAAAAAAAAAAAAAAAAAAAAAAAAACGCACAGACCTAAAAGAAACATTCACTCACTTTTTTACAGAATATTACTATTTTTAAAATTTTGATAATCGACGGAAACGAACAACTTAGAGTCACACTTTCTAACCAAGATAAAGAAATCATGTGTTGATAGACTCACTTCTGTATTTTTTCTTCTAACTGACTAACATATCATAGGCAATGGAATGTTATTTCTTTTCGAAAGTATGGGGTAGCCCTGAAATTTTTTGGGAACTTGAAGCTATGGCGATCGCTTAGGTTATAAGAAGGCGGCCTCCTCTGACGACAGGCTTTCTCACAGGATAAGGTCTGCTTCTTCGGAAAAGAGAAGAAGAACTCTTTGGTGTCGATACGACAATCGACAAAGCCTCTGTCAGGTTCACGCTGCTGCTGTTGCTGCTCTCTCTCTGCCGTTTATGAAGTCTGTACTTCTCCATCCATTCTTCTTTCTCCTTCTTGAATTCCTCCTTGAAGAGCTCTTCTTTCAGGTCTTCAGTGACTTTCAACATTATGATATTGTCTATCTCTTCAGGTCTCGGTATCAGACTTGTCATGACCCTATGCAAATTCACATAGGCTTCGTTCAACTTGGCTAATCTTGAGCACATCTTCGTAGGAAGATAAGTTAACAATGGATGGGCAGACTGGAGACTTCCCCGTTTGTATTGTCAAAGCGCGGACGTGAAGGAAAACATTGCTACACGGTTTTCGAGCCGGAACGTTCAAATAGTGTTATGGGAGGGATAGAAAGAAGTCAAAGAGCATCAATTCAACATTCCTATAGCCAAACAAACCACAAAGGCATTTTTTTCTTCAAAACACAACATTTTTTTATTCATACTAACAAACAACTCTAACATTTTTTTAACAATAATCTAACACTATAACATCAAACATTTTTTTCAAATACCAAACGTTTTTTTTAATTCACACTCTACTTTAAACAGGGCTGACAACGTTGTGAATGAAATTGTGATTTCCACTGTTGGAAGTCATCAGGCCATTGATGGACACTACGTTTCCTAGCTTGAGACAAAAGATAAGCATACTGGTCCCAAAACCATCAATCTACTTTCACATCGTTTCTTGAAGAAGAACGAGGATCAAAATGAGTCACTAAATGTTCTAAGGAATAGCCCAGGCTGCGATGATGCAGAAAATACACACAGTACTATCCGCACACCAAGGAAACTGTGCCTTGTAATTTCACATTATTGAATCGGGTGGTCTGAGCATTTCTTCTCATAAAGTCGATGATATCGTCTTCCAAAGGGGGCAATCCGTACGAATCGAAATATTTCACACATCCTTCTTGAGGAAAGTAGACGGCTACCCAGTGGGTTCCTGGGAGATGACTGTCGTCCGTGTTGATCACGTAAGCTTGATGGTCTTTAGGTTTGCGATGAGGGAGTTCATCTTTAGCACAGATGACAGGATTCCAAGAAGCAGTGTACAAACTGTGGTTCAAAAGGTAATAAAGTTCTCAGGTATCCATTTTTTGTTTTTTTTCTTAAGTCATCAATTCGATCCTGACTTTCTGCTTGAAAATGTCTGACAAGCAACCGTTTTCTTTGCCTTGTCTCCCAACTCTGATCCAACAGAGCTTCGATGCGATGGATCTCTTGAGTTGTTAATGGAGGACAATAATGTTCACGCAAGCCTTTATACCACTGTTGTAACACGTCTTCTTCCGAGATGAGACTCCAAGCTTCGTCCAGATATTCGTCCAATTTTTCTTCTTGACTAAGCATTAGCATTTATCGTGTTGAATTTGACTGGGATGATCGTTATGACATCCATAGCAATCTTTCTTGATCAATTCCTTAATTTTTTTTCTGTCAAGACTATAGCATAACAGGAAACTATATGTGATTCTTGTTCTGGCCATCTAGACTTCATCATGATGACTTCTTCGTCTTTGTCTTGGGGTTCTCCTTCCTCAGGATCTTCACATTCCATGTCCAAAGAATCCCTACTATACAAACATTGATAAAATTCTTCCATGACTTCTAATAGTGTAGAATGACTTCTCTCAAACTGTTGGCTTATATCGTATTGTCCAATTCAGCATACAGGAGGACGTTCACCGTATTATCTGCGCGTAGATTTTCTGCAAACTGAAATTCCACACGCATCTGGCCGGATTTTATAGGGTGAAAATGTCGCTCGTCGCTGTCTTGACTTACAATTCGTTAGAGAACCGTTTTCGAAAATGGAGTTTCACTGTAACTTTCCCTTTGGAGAAGGGAATATTTTGTCCCAGATCTCCTTTTATAGCAATGTTGACAGTGTCTAAATACGACTTACTGACGGGTAAATAGTGAGGATGTACAAATTCACGGTGTACGTGATAGGTGTTTGCACCTTCCTGGTCATTGTTTGTGGTACTATCCACTTTGAAAGGAATGACACGCAGTAACGGCACAGAGGTGTGTCCCACCACGTTGTACTCCACCACATCGGAATACACAAAGATCAAATTAAGTCCTTGGTTCAGTTCTACCGGGTTTCCAAAAGCTCTGTAAAAATCCATATTACTTTTGATCTTGGGACTCATATTGTTTGCGACCATTTCTGCATGTCCACCCAAAATTTCAAACAAACTACCATTGAACCTGAGGGACAATGTGTCCGTATCTTGAAATTTGATCACGAGACGATGAGCCACTTTATGGTACTCAATCTTCACACTTTTTTTGGCTCTGTTCAGTGCTTTGCCAAAGGCTAAGTTGAACCTGTCCGCAATAGTGTCCACCAAATGTTCACCACTAAAATAATAACCTGAAGGAATTTTCAAGGTGTAGATAATGAAGGCTGGATTGCTGGCTGCTCTTGTGTCCCCTAAAAACCCGATTTTGTTGATTTCTTCCTCCAATTTTGCATTCAGGATTTCCACCTCGAAAGTGTTTTGCTTTTCGGTGATGTTTTTGATTTGTGTTGGGTGAATGATTTCCACTAAAGCCACTTCCCAATGGGCTTCGTGATCTAACTGGATGGTCTGAGGTAATTTGACCGTGTAACAGCACAACGTGTTGTTGGGAAACACCTCCATGGAACTGTCACTGGGTAAGGTTAAGTAAAATTGGTTGTTATTGCTCATAATTTCAGAGTTTTGCGGCTCTCCTAGGCGATACTGGAAGTCAGAGGAGTGTCTCCGCCCAAAATGGATTTGTTGTTGGAGTGGTGGCTGGCACTGACACTGGACACAAGGTTCCCGTGGTTCTCGTTCGAGGAGAATTTCAGGGAGGGATTAGGAAGCAGGTAACCGATGTAACTGCTCAATACAATGGTCCACAATTGTTTGTCTCCTTGTTGCAAACTCAGATTGGCGATGGCTGCCCCGATGACACAATACACCACGAAGATTTGGCAGAAAAAGACGATTTGTGTTTTAGGCACACGTTCTCTATACCTCACCCACAAGGGTTGTTTTTGTAAATCTTGCAGAGAAGAATTGGGTGAAGGAGTGATCGCAGTAGCTGAATCTGTGTGAAAGGGAATGATGGTCACTTCTTTTTATAGTCGATGACGTGCGAAACGTCGATCCAAGAATGATAACTGGTCGGATATCCTTTCCAACGTACTTTGACTTCTTTGACACGTCGTTTGCCCACTTTACGGTTTCTGCCAGTTAGCACTCCACCCACCTCGAGAACACAAATAACATCTAGTCAACAGCTGACTATACCTAACAAACAACCCGTCCCGGAAAGAGTGGTGGCAAAACAAAGGGCCAATTATGTTAGACAAACGGTATGGCAAACTCAAATGTAATTATCGGAGGCACTACGTTCTTTTCTCGCTCCGATACTACAGGCAATCTCAGCTGAAATAACAACCACAACAACAATAACAGCGACATACACCATAGCAGCGGATTTGAAACTATCTACTTCAACTGAAGAATTAGTATCAGAACCAGAAAAGGAAATTGAGGCGGTTGAGGAGGAGGAGGGGGACTCTGACCCTCGTTGAAAAGTACACCGAAATGGGGCTAGATCAAGCATTGTATGACGTCAACATAGCAGGGCAGTTTATTAGAGCCATACAATACGTTGCCTACAGATCTCTAGACACCTTTAAACCAAGACCTTCTCAATGGGGATTAGGGGTCAGAGTTCTTCCCCAATTCTACAGACAAACCTACACTGGATACCCCCTCAGTCAACTGGTAGAAGCCGCTGCTTACATTACCGCCCATCATGGCTACGCATTTCCTGATATCAAGAATCATGTGACTAGGAGTGCGGGAAAGAACGTGAAAGCAAAAGAGAGACGTGTTACCTTCTAACAGAAAAAACAGACCTTTTTAGGGCTCCAAAAGATTGCTTTTTATTAAATAGGGAACTATATTTGGCTTGGTATCCCTCCTTGACTAAACTATTCTCGAAACAAACTTGACCCATTGGAACACTGCAACAAACTTAACTTTTTAAACCTAACAGTGACCAAACTGGTATATGTCGCTTAGACATAATAATTTAAATAAGATCAGTATGGCTATTTTTATGTACACTAAGTACTAATATTAGACAGATATGTTAGGAAATTTAACAGACTCGTTAGATTTGAACTAATTGCACAGGTGGTTAACACATTATTGGTACTTATTATTGTCGATTAGCAAAAAACGGGACTTGATTTGAAATAAGTACGGGCTAGCGTTTTGGTGAGTACTTAACATCCATGGCTGTCTTGCTGAGCACCTTTTTCCTCCTTTACCACGCTCGGACAGAAAAATGAGTGTGTGGTGAGACAATTCCCACTCATGTGTAAAACCTTTCAGTCAGGTTATTAAGGACTAGTTAGTCCTACACCTGAGTGGCTAAATTTAAAAATAGTCTGTGAGTACATAAAAGCCTGGGGGGTGAGGCTCTCTTTCCTTCCCCAGGAGTAATTAAAAATCACGCGGTGCGTTATTAAACCAGTGATACATGCTCCATTAGAGCGAAAACCACTTTAATTCAAGTAAGCAAGCAAGCAAGTTCGGGTACCGTCTCTAGCACTCTTGATGACACCAACTGTCTGGGTTATTTTCTTTCTTGCAAGCCCCTATGTTCCACTTCTATTTGTGATAATAACTTGTGATACTTCACATTTCCTAAAGTGGAAATCTTTACAAGCCGTACAAAATACAAAACTTATATGACTTTGGCTTTTGACACTTGCACAGACTCTTCACTTTATGAGTGTCACGAGAAAATTGTATATCCAAGTTTTTACCATTTTCAAAAACACGCACACACTTGCAGCTTGACCAGAAATATGTACATCTTGTTTTGTGGATAAGTCACAGACAAGTCCAAGCATATATAGGTGGTTATGAACGTTAGGAATATCCCCTCATTTTTTCAGAAATAGCAAAGCTTGTATGTGCATTTTCCCTTTTCCACTCTATATTAGTGCTTAGATTTGTTCCAAAAAAAAGAAAAAAGAAACGAAATAATTTTGAAGAAAAAAAAAAAAAAACTGAATTTTGAATTCAGGTTTCTCTCTGTTTATAATTTTTTTCAAGTTGATGGTGCATGACAGAGTACATTCGCCTACCTTTCCAAAGTGAGAGGCATTTCTTCACATGTCATTGCCTTTGTTAAATTCGGTTTCATTGGTTAGTTATCGTTAATCTTTAATTTTTTTCATGCATTTCTTTTTGATAGAAGATTTAAGGCTTTCTATTGTTGTAACGGTATTTATGTTGTTTAGTCTGTTGATGAAATTATCTATAGCAAAGTGCTTAAGATTTTTCAGCTTTTTTTATTATTTCAAGCCCTACAAAAGGAGACCAAGTTTGTGTTCAAAGACGATTGAAACTCTAAATTACACAGGCGTGAAGGAAAAACATCGTTGTGTTTAATCTAATCATGCTTGCCGTATCTCTTTGTGTTTTAGAGGTCATATTTCTTCTTAAGTAAATACATGCATCAATAGACAGACAGATTGGGTCATCATCCTTGAGTTTCACTGTATTTTCGGTTCTTTACTTCATACAAACCCCAAATTTATTAGTTTGAAAAAAAAAGATAGCATGCCCCTCAATACTGTAACACGTCTGTTCTGATTCTACCGATGTGAGTGTGAGTGTTTATGTCGAAATGTTTAAGTGAGATATAAAAAAAATGGTCAGCTTGAAAACGCGAACCAATACTGTGACGCTCAGTATTTTGATGTGGTAAGAGGAAATGGTACAACACACACACACAAAGAGGGCTTGTAAGTTCACATTTCAGTGTCTGCACTGTAATGGTAACAACGCAAGAACATAGGGGTTATTATGCCACACAGTCCTAGAACAAAACAATGCATCACCCGTTGTAAGCCATTTCATTGGCTATACTTATTTTCTTACCGCGTTCGCTTCGAATTGACTTGAGTAGCTATTGAGACAGTGACGAGAATGGCCATGCTTTACTGGGTCTATCCTATAGGCGATTTATATAAAAAAATATTTTTAAAAATTAAACTAATGCACGAACAATCGTACCATGGGCGATCCCATGGAAATTGTGTCCGTCTTATTGCAAAATACATCAACATTTAATTTAACCGTGCAGATCGCTAAATAAACCTCTGATCATACACATTTTGAAAAGTGTTGTGTGACACGGATCGCCATTGTCGTTTGGTGTCTGCTTTCTTCTTCGAAAAGAGATCGTTTCGTCTTGACTATAAAAATTTAATTTGACTAAGTTTTACGCACTACTTGAACTCATACATTTACGTTGTAGGTGTAAGCCGTCGTTCTCAGTTTTCTGGAAGTTCGTTTTTGCGTTTCTCAGATGTGATACTATTTTTATGGACCGAACGAAATTTCTTTTGGCGTGAATCAGGACTCGTGGTTTTGTGGCAAAAATGGAGAGCATTGATTAAAGCCCAGTTATGTCGTCTTCGAAATCGCTGACACAGATTTGAACTAACACTTCAGGTTTTGTGTGAGGCGATACGGTACATCATTGCCTTTTACTTCCTCAATGAAATCGTTTCATCTTATTGCAAAATTATATTTGACTAGGTTTCATACGCAGCAGGTCTCTGTATATAAGGAGAGTGTCTTAGCGTCAGAGTATTCTGTCCGCTCTCAAACGATCAAAGATGGAAGAGTCAGCACAGATCGACCTGCTGGTCAAATATTTACTAAAAGTCATACGAAAGCATAATTCACATGCGAAAGTGGCAACAAAACTTACTCTTTTGGTCGTTGATTTGATGAGAGTCATACGAATGTGTGTAAGTGCTAATGAAGTTTGCTATATCTGCAAAGGTAAATGGGTATTTGTCTCCAGAATACCTGCTTCGTCTAAGAAAGAGAGACAAAAGTCAAGATACCTAATACACTGGTCAACAGTGAAATCATTACTGACTTGAAAAGGCCCTAATCTGTAGTATTTTGGTGTGCCGAACACGAATATAACCGTGAAAAATTTGTATTGGCTCTCGTTTTGAAGATATTCATATACCTCATTTTCTATGTTTCACTGTGTAAATTTCTCCAGTAGGACTGCAGCAACATCCGGAATAATGATGTAACATTGCATAATACCATCATGCTCACATCATCCACAGTTGATTGCATCATTTTCTGATGCAATGCAATACTAATGCCATGCGGCTGCTGAAGTAAGTTGACGTCAGCAGTGTACTATACATGTGTAGGCCTATTATACTAATGCCAGGCGGCTGCTGAAGCTGACGTAAGCAGTGTACTATATAAAGCCCAATCAGATAGGTTCAGCATTTAAAATATTTTAGACGTTGTGCGAGACAGTTCAAGCTACTGTTACATAAAACTTATTATTTTATCCATTTACGTACAATAAAGAACAGTAATGCCTCGAAAGTGTGTTAATACCGCGGACAATTTTTGCTATATTTGTGGGGAAGTGACATTTGCCAACCAGAAGAAAAGTATCAATTCGCAAGTGAAGAAGGCATATCATCTTTACTTCGGATGCAAGGTTGGTGACCAAGACAAGCCTTGGGCTCCGCATATATGCTGTGCTACATGTACAACACAGCTTTCACAGTGGTTGAATTGCAAAAGGTCATCAATGCCGTTTGCAGTCCCAATGGTGTGGAGAGAGCCAAGCAACCACCTAAATGACTGTTACTTCTGCTTGGTTCCTCCTCTTTCCGGCGGAATAACGAAGCGAAAGAAGTCGAGAATAGTCTACCCAAACATTCCGTCTGCATTGAGACCAGTTCCACATGGTGAGGGACTTCCTATTCCAGAACCTCCAGCAGAATATTCTCTTGATTCATCTGACGAAGACAAAGGTGAGTCGACCTGTTCTTCTCCTGGTCCATCAGCATGCAGTGATCCAGATTTTCACTGTGGTGCATCATCAACCCCACACAGAATAACACAGGAAGAACTAAATGACCTGATTCATGATTTGGACTTATCAAAGAACAAGGCAGAATTGCTAGGATCAAGACTCCAACAATGGAATCTTCTAGAAGAAGATGTCACAATTACTGCATATCGAAAGCGCCACCAGCAATTGGAGCCTTTCTTCAGAAAGGAAAGTAATCTGATATTCTGTTCCGATATTGAGGGCCTCATGAATGCTTTAAAAATCACTCATGACCCACAAGAATGGAGACTATTTGTGGACTCTTCGAAACTGAGTCTCAAGGCTGTGCTTTTGCACAATGGAAACATTCTTCCATCTATTCCAGTAGCGTATGCTGTCCACATGAAAGAGACATACGATAACTTAAGGCAGCTACTGAATTCCATTGAGTATAACAAGTACAGCTGGCACCTCTGTGGTGATTTGAAGGTAGTTGCCCTTTTAATGGGACTGCAGCAAGGATATACAAAATACATGTGTTTCTTATGCGAGTGGGATAGCCGAGCAAGGGAAATGCACTACATGAGGAAGGAATGGACTCACAGGCAGAATGTAGCCATTGGAGAGAAGAATATCCAACACCCAGCTCTGGTTGAGGCTCAGAAAATCTTGCTACCACCCCTTCACATCAAACTAGGTTTGATGAAGAACTTCGTGAAAGCCATTGACCGGACTTTGCCAGCATTCCGATACCTGCATGAAAAATTCCCTCGACTCAGCGAAGCAAAGATTAAAGAGGGAGTTTTTGTGGGTCCTCAGATTCGAGAGCTTTTCAAAGATGACCGGTTCAACAACTTGCTGGAAGGTGACGCGAAACAAGCATGGAATGCTTTTCGCCTAGTTTCTACAAACTTCCTCGGAAATGTTAGGGCAGAAAACTATAAGGAACTAGTAGAAGACATGTTGATGAAGTATAAGAAACTTGGCTGCAATATGTCTCTAAAGATTCACTTCCTTCATTCCCATTTGGATTTCTTTCCTAGCAACTGTGGTATTGTTAGTGATGAACACAGCGAACGTTTTCATCAAGATATCGCAACAATGGAACAAAGATACCAGGGAAAATGGTCCACTACAATGCTGGCTGACTACTGCTGGACACTCCTCAGAGATGCTCCCGAACAGCTGTACAAGAGACAGGCGAAGAAATCTAAGATGTAGTCAATGACTTGATTTTTTATAGGTAGGCTATTACAGTTGACCTTTTACTATTGGAATGCATTTCGTTATGTAAACATTAATTTCTTGCAGATTACAAAAAAACTAGAGCCAATTTTGCAATTTGACTGTCATATTCGTGTTCAGCACATAAAAATTGATAAGAATTAACTAATTTTATTTCAGTAACATGACTTTTGTAAAAATTTGTTGTCCAGTGATATCGTTGTCAGGAGAAAGGACACTGGAATTCAGAGTGCCCTACGAGAAAAGAGAATAAACAAAAACAAGACGAAACAGAGAAGAGGGATTCAGAAGAAGAAGAAATTGAAGATGATGAAGAACCTGTGCCAGTAAAGACATGGAAATGGAAAAATTGACAATGTGAGCCGATGCGTTGGCCCTGATGTGAAATTTCATACTACCTTCTAAAAGAGAATAGACCAGAAAGAACACGTGTCTCTTGGTCTTGACATTGTATAATAAGGATGGCGTGTTTTGTTTTCTACTCACACTTTATGAAAGTGTGCCCTTTCACCTATCTCTATCCCTCTGGATCATGTTTTAGTTAGAATTGAAATGGAAGGATGTTTTCCTTCACGCACGCTCTTTAGGCATGCAAGTCGGTAAACAATAGTCAGTCTATTCCTCCATTATTTTGTGTCTTGATGTTTCCTAAATCACACACTGATGCCATAAAATAACGGGTTAAATGGATTTTGTAGTGTTGGGAGTGGGGGTGGGGTGGGGTGGGGTGTAGGTGTTTGGCAGAGTTGGTCATTGCAGGTGAGGGCTTAGGTGCTTTCAAAAAACTTTTACTTCTTCACTCTGTGTTGATAGTATATTTGGGGTTTGTATGCGTTCGCGTACGTTTGTGTGGATAGTTTATTTGGGGTTTGTATCATCTCCCTTCTGTGTTGATAGTATATATGGGGTTATATATGGGGTTTGTATGCGTTCGCGTACGTTTGTGTGGATAGTTTATTTGGGGTTTGTATCATCTCCCTTCTGTGTTGATAGTATATTTGGGGTTTGTTTTTTCCTCTTCCCTCTGTATGTGTGTGTGTGTGTGTATGTGTGTATGTGTGTGTGTGTGTGCGTATGTCTGCGCGCGTACGTTGTGTGGGTGTGTGTATTGGTCTCTGTTTGTCCGTATAAAACTCACTTTATCCCTATCAGATACACTCTACCTACCTACCTGCAGTAGCGTGCATTCAGGTCAGCCACTTGCAACACTGTTGATATTTATCCCTAGTGTTCAGTACAGTGACGTCACTGACGCTGGAAATTTCGAGACTATAAATATCGACTTGGGGATTTCCACATTTTGTAGCTATACATATATACTAGAATTCATAAACAGGAACGTCACTCAAGCTGAGGCTATAAAAAGATAGTGGGATTTTCCAAAGGAAAAACCCACAAGTTGGAGCTATAAATAGATAGTGGGATTTCATAGGAATTTCAGCTGATTATAGATACATAGGTATTTATCCACGATCGTCACAGAAGTTGATATTGTAAGTAGTTACTAATTTTATCTATTTTATAGTGTGTGTGTTTATGTGTGTGTGTGAGTATGTCTGCGCGCGTACGTTGTGTGTTTCTGTGTGTGTGTGTGTGTGTGAGTATGTGTGTGTGTGTGTGTGTGTGTGAGTATGTCGGCGCGCGTACGTTGTGTGTGTGTGTGTGTGTGTGTGTGTGTGTCTGCGCGCGTACGTTGTGTGTGTCTATTGGTCTCTGTTTGTCCGTATAAAACTCACTTTATCCCTATCAGATACACTCTACCTACCTACCTACAGTAGCGCGTATTCAGGTCAGCCACTTGCAACACTGTTGCCATTTATCCCCTAGTGTTCAGTACAGTGACGTCACTGACGCTGGAAATTTCGAGACTATAAATATCGACTTGGGGATTTCCACATTTTGTAGCTTTACATATATACTAGAATTCATAAACAGGAACGTCACTCAAGCTGAGGCTATAAAAAGATAGTGGGATTTTCCAAAGGAAAAACCCACAAGTTGGAGCTATAAATAGATAGTGGGATTTCATAGGAATTTCAGCTGATTATAGATACATAGGTATTTATCCACGATCGTCACAAAATGGAACGAAAAAATTGAAAAAGAAGAAGAAAATGAGAAGAGGAAGAAAGAAGAGGAGGAGGAAGAGAAGAAAGAAGAGGAGGAGAAAAAAAGAAGAAAAAGAGTGTAGGAGAGAAAATAAGAAGTTGGTTGAGAAAAAGAAGAAATTAGAAGCAGAAGAAGAAGAAGAAGAAGAAGAAGAAAAACCAAAGGCCCTTTTCAGGGCCAGCCATATTTCTCGAAAAGAGATAGCCTTTCCATTGCCTACCCCTTTTTTTAAAAAAATTTTTAAAAAAATCCCATGTTCAATTTCCCTTGACGCTATACAGTCCCACCCTGTTTAAATTCCCTTTGACGCTCAACAGTCCCACGATTTTTCTCCATGTTAATTTCCCTTGACGCTATATGTTCCCACGATTTTTCTCCATGTTAAATTTCCCTTGACGCTATATGTTCCCAGGGGTGTTTTTAATGCTAAGTCCCATTGACGCTATACTATCCCTATTCACTACTGGCATATCAATGATGCTAGTACAGAACACAATACTAAGAAGGCATATCGATGATGCTGGTACATAGCACAATACTAAGAAGGCATATCAATGATACTAGTAAAAAGCACAATTCTAACAATGCTTATCAATTGTACTAGTACATAACGCAATACTAACAAGGTGTATCGATGCTACTAGTAGAATGCACAATACTAAGAAGGCATATCAATTATACTTATACAATGCCACTAAGTCATATCGAGGATAATTTCAATCAATTTTCGCAGATTGTAAATTGGTAAACCCTGTTTATACATGTTATAAACCATTATTGTCTGTTCGTAAAATCATAAACAATTTTGATTATTCCTATAGAGGTTAGTAAATATTCTAGCACAGAAACAAAAAGCAATGCAACCCATTATTTTGACATACAGGCTTAACCGGGCTAGATTCCAGTGTCCGGTATGTGAAAGAACTAGGCATGTTTAGCAGCAGGGGGGGCGAATCCGACATTTTGTCCAATCGTTATTTGGCTTAATTAGTACTTTCTGCACTCAGCGGATCCGGTGTCGTCAGCGCCTGGTAAAAAAAAAACGACGTCGTCGTTGGGGGATCGTCCGGACGTCATTTGGTTTAATTAATACCTTCTGCGCGCCGATCCCCAGCGTCGTCAGCGTCCGGTAAGCACATCGACGACCGCGTCGATGTCATCGCCCCCCCTGCTGCTAAGGGGCTATTTACAATTTAACCAAATATTTGGTCAAGTCCGATACGATATCGTGTCCGAGGATCATGTAAATTTATCGTTATAAATCCATGTGGGGTCGACTGAGCATGACTAAAAAAGTTTCGAAAAACATTAAAGTCCATGTCACCGCCGCACCATGTCTGCCAAATATTTCGTAGCGTGTGTGTATCAACGCCGTTGAATACAGCAAGAATATTACAGTTATCTCTGATTACTTTTGGAATCTGAGTATACCGTTGAGTGACATATATCACGTCAGTGTTTTTATGCCTGCCTCTGGAAAATATCCTAGCTGGGTTCTTTTGATTGTCTAACATAACATCATCGTACACGACTAGATTGTTAACGTCGCCATCAATATCATCAATACCTGGTGCATCATTGATATCTGTAATAAACTCGATGACATTTTTTTTAGCGATCGCTGATGCATTCTCGTTGAAATCTTTCAACACCTCGTAGCATCGTTGATCATCTACGCTAGGAGCAACCAAATACAACTTATCCCACTTCATCCATCTCATTATTAAATTGAGTAACAATTGCGTCTTGCCGGATCCAGATGGTCCGATGATAATCATCCGGATCGAGTTTGGTAACGCTGCAACATGCTTAACTGGTTCTCTTGTTTTAGTCGCTGAAAAGTCAATTATATTCATGTCTCTATACATAAATTATGGATCTATATTGTGTGAAGTGTAGAGTGCGTACTGGCACAAATGATATGACAACCGTTACAACAAGAAATAACAGATCGGCGCTTACTGGTAAGTGTGTACAATGCGGTATAAAGAAATTTAGATTTATTTCTATTAGACCCGGAGATGTTTTAAAAAAAAGCGAGGAGGTGATATTGCAGCCAAGTTATCAAAACTCCCCGGAACCCCGTGGGCAAAGTATCCAGGAGAAAAGCACCTTCCAGGATATAACTACTGTGGCCCCGGAACACGATTAGATATCAGACTCGATGATCAAAATCAGCCCAAACCCGGTGAGTATCCAATAAACGCTATCGATAAGGCGTGTCATACTCATGATGTTGCTTACAAAAGTAGCGATCTGCAACAGCGTCATATCGCGGACGTAAAATTAATTCACGCGTTAAATGCTATTCCTGATAAATCCGTCAAAGAAAAATTGGCCTCATGGTTGGTAAAATCGGCTATGAAAGGTAAATTAATGATTGGAAGCGGAGCTTCTCGCGCTGGTAATTGAAAACGCTAGCGTTTATAATAACAACATGGAATCCATCTATTATTCTCCGAGAGGATACTGGAAGGGGAAGGCCGCAATTGGTAAGCTTGCAAGCGCTGCAAAGGTAACAAAGGCCACCGCGGCTAATTGGTTATCCAAACAGGCTATATGGCAAATCTATCTACCACCGCCTAAACAAATCAACTTCTCGCGCTTTGATGTCAGCGTACCTAATGAAGTTCATCAGGCTGATATACTATTTCTGCCGCATGACAACGGTTACAAATACGCGCTAACCGTAGTTGATGTTGCGAGTCGATACAAACAAGCGGAGCCGTTAAAAACAAAGTCAGCAACTGAAGTAGCCGCTGCGTTTGAAAGAATTTATCGAAGAGGTCCTCTGCGCTGGCCAAATCTATTACAAGTTGATCCTGGTAGTGAATTTCGCGGCGCTGTTTTATCAACGCTGAAACATCATAGCGTCGCGATACGACGAGGTCATACTGCGCTACATCGTGATCAGGCAATTGTTGAACGATTCAATCGGACTCTCGCTGAACGGTTATTTGGATATCAATACGCGAAGGAATTCATCCAAGAAAAACGATCTCGTGAATGGGTCAAAAGGTTGCCAGGCGTAATTGCAGCGTTAAATAACGAGATTACCCGAGCAATCAACATGAAGCCCAGCGACGCGATTAAATACGAGTATATACCCAAAAGATCAAAAATAGATAGCGTTTCCAAGCCGATTCTCGGCGATGTTACCGTGAGATATCTGTATGAACCAGGAGAGCTTGAAGGCGGTAAAAAAAGGGCTACCGATCCTATTTGGAGTGTTACCACACATAACATATCAACGATAACACGATCAACTGGTAGACCACCGATCTATAGACTGGATTCAACTGCTCCTCAGCGCGGATTTACACGCGAGCAACTACAAGTGATACCCGACGATACTCAATTACCCCCGCGTGGTCTTAACTAGCGCCGTTGCGTCTATTGCACTCAAGACAGGTCAACCTCACATTGTTTTTAACATGACCGAGACTGTTATCGATTCTGTCCACGGTAAATTGGCGAGCGTCTTTATCCGAATAACGCCAGCGCATTACACAATTACAACTTGCGCAGTGATTATTCTGTTGTTGTCGTAACGCAATTATTAATTCGGCATCAATATCAAAACGCCGCTGTTTTTTTTTATCCTGTTGGCGGTAACCCGAGAGTTTTCTATCAATGACGCTTGCATCGATGGCGACTCCGTCACTGACTCCGTCACTGACTTCGTCAATAACAATTCTTCGAAGCTGATTTATCCTCCGTACTCGGGACACTGCAAGATAGACTAGATTCGACCATTCGATGCGATTATCAACTATCCAAACAATTGTGTCCGTGATAGTTAGTCCCTGCGAGGAATGTATTGTTGTTGCGTATCCTAGCGTCCACGGGGATTTATCAGCACGTAGCGCGTCCTCGACGACGCTGATATCGACGAGCACGATATCATTCAGCACGAGAATTTGTTTTTTTGTCCCCGACGCTGTCGGGCCCGGGATTTCAACTTCAATGTTCTGCCGCCGTGTATTCGCGGGTCTATAACATAACGGCACTGGACGCGTTGGAAACTTTTCCTTATGCAACGTAAACAACCTCCGCTGAAGTGTGTCCCTGACTATCTTTCTACTCGCTACAATCAAATCGTTTGGTTTCCATGTTTCCCAGAATTCATTTAACGGCGTTTCCGGAATCACCTCGCGGATTATTTCACATTGAATTCTATCCGGCTGTAATCTGATTAATTTTTTAACCCCGCGCAGTTGTTCATCAAGTGCCCGGTAATCAGTATCGGTTTCTTCATAATAGTCCACGAACACGCTCAACCAATCATGTGGACCCTCGCCGACAAATGGTGGTGGTTGGCCATGGTCGCCACACATGATCACCGCTGTATTCGCGCGCAGTAACCACTCAAGAAACATTTGTAAAACATCTAACGAAACAGTACATATTTCGTCCCAGATGATAACTTCAGGAATAAATTTTTCACCCATTCGATCAGGAGTCCATTCACCGCCGCTGTATCGAAAAAAGCTGTGATAAGTAACGGCGTCAACATTTCGTTGTTTTATCTCTCGCGCTAGTCTATGGGTCGGTGTAAGCACGATTATACTTGCCCGCGTTCGAAATAATTCAATTGCCCGAGTCGTCTTTCCTGACCCGCCACAGCCGCTTAAATAAACTGTTTTGTGTCTACAAATTGGATCAGAACACGGTGGTGCATTAGACCATTCTGACAATTAGACCATTCTGATAATCGCGTCGTATTTCATTTTTAATTCTCCATGTACCCCAACTCTCGTCCGGACTAGTAAACCCAGCTACGTTTTCCTTATACGCTACGTCAACATAAAACGAATCAACGGCTACTCTAACCGCGGTGTCAGGAAATCTATTTATCATCGAGAATAAATTGATAGCGGCATAACCCAGCATAGACGCCCTCAAATGCGGGTATGCCGGGCTGTCTCCGTCGCTGTAGGTAACAACTGTACCCAACCTTGTTCCATTGGACAAGAAAGCTGTTTCGCAGTTCACGTATCTATTTTTCGCCACTGCGTCCTTGATTACGAAATCATATTCTGCGTCATCTATAATCAGCCGTGAGCAATATCGTTTGCAATCGCAGTTTTTTCCACCTTGTGTGAACTTACCGATTATTCTTCTACCGAGATCTTTTGCCTCGCGGTTTCGTTGGTTGAATATCCTCCTGGACCATTCGACGATATATTCCTCGTCGGCATCAATGTGTTTTTTGGACTCGTCAATTATGCTATCCAGACGCTCCGGTTCTGGTAACCAGACTTCAGTCTGCGCTCGGTATGATATAATCGCGTCACTGACAATCAACGAAACTAGCATTTTACAATCAATCATATACCGTAGCAGCGCTATTGGCAGCCACTTCTTTTCAGCCATGTGTCTACCGATCCAAATATAGCAACAGCGATGAAGTCCTGCCGCGAACTCAAATGATACTACGCGAGCGAATCCGGTTAAATCAAAATCAGGCAGTGGTCCATTAATAGCAACACGAGTTATTTCATGTCTGGGGTGTCCAAATCGTTTGAAATACTCAGCGGCGGATCCATACCCGAGAAAACTCGCTGGATAACAGGCAACCATATCAACCGAGATCATAGCGTCGCGGTTGTATTCAGTGTTCCATAGTCCACCGTGATAGTATTCCAAACAACTGGATTGTACATCCGGTAGAAATTCCTTGCGTGTTGGACTCCACGCATTTTTCCTCGCTGCAACATGAGCCGAAATCGATGGAATCGTAAAACAATTTGTTAGCAGTTGTTCATCATGCTCTTCAAATTCCATGGCGGTTTTTTTCATCCTGCTGTGAAATGCTTCAGTGCGATATAATTCACCGTTTGGTCTTACAAACTGATCAAAGGTATCAGCGCTGCGAAGTAACCACACTGATACAGGGTCGTTTTTACACAAATAAGCGATAGCATCAAATAGTTTCCTCTCCGCGAGAAACCCGTTCTCTTCCAGGAATTCTTCGGGTATATACTTTACCGTTCTATCCCGTGGAAACACTGTGATCGCGGGCGTCCATGCGTGTTCGTTATGATCAATAATTTTGATTGGGGCTCCATTTGATTTGTACTTCGATTCGTATAATACTTCACCGGTTATCGTTGTAACGGTTATTGGAAATCTCAACGACGTTTCTAATCTCGCTATGTCGCTGATGGTTGCTCCACGCTCTTTTACGGTTAGTTCCCACTGGTTAATTTTGCTACGTCGTAAATCAGTCAATTTGTTTCCTCGACACGCATTTGTAAAATGCTCTATTATTCGTTCTGCTACACAATTTATCCCAGTTGACTGTTTCATTGGTTTCAGTTTTCCGATATCAGGTTTCTTATTTAACGGGTATATTCCATAAACAACTGCTGTTTCAGGATACGCTCGTTCATAGTATGGTCTGTCAATTCCGGTTAACAACCCCGGCTTGGAGTCGCGGCTGACAATGACTGTTTTCTTGTCGCTGAGAACTGGTTCAAATTTATCACGTATGATCCAATCACCTGATTCCACCCGGACAATGAATTTTACTCTGAAGAAATACCTTTTACCGTCAAGTTGTGATATTATCGTTGCTGCGCGGTTGTCGTTCATGGTAGCATCAACAACGCCATCAATTCGAAATGTTGACCAACCATGAGATGCGCCATCACGCTTGAATTCATCGATACAATCGCGTATTTTACTCAACAGGGTTCTATCGTTTATTAACGCTTTTGGTGCGTCCTTGAGGACTCTATCGAGATTGAACTTAATATTTTTCCGGGGCTTAATTGCTGCCAATCTCTCGAACTCATCCATATAATTAAAACAAGTATTTAAATGAAAGAATATAGTATAATGAATCACTGCAAATGGTTGATGATTGGGTCGACAACCCCGTGCAATAAATCATGTAGAGGTGAATTCTGCGGGTACCATTTACAAAGCGTTCGTAATGGTTCTCTTGGCCCCCTCCCGTGCTTGGTTTGCCACGTCGGTGTAAGAGGAAAATCGCAGTTGTGTATTAATTGTGGCGGAAAGCGATACAGGGAACTAAAACGCTATTATGACAAGCGAATTAAAAACGCCGTCATTGACCCCACCGCTGACTTCGTCATCAAAACCCCCCAGGACTACGTTGAAAGATTCATAATTAAACCAAATAATAAATTAGACAAATAGTATTATTATATAAATGGACCAAGAATTTCAGCCGCATCCTGTGCTCGTCAATTACGAGGCATCTCGCGACGGCATTGTTAGAAACCGCAAACTGAAGAAGCCGGTTGGTACCGTAAGTAATCAGGGGTATCTGGTGTTTGGTGCCGGAAAGAAGAAGTACCATGTTCATAGGGCGGTATTTGAGGTATTCAACGGATTAATCGAAAATGGACTTGTGATTGATCATATTAATAATAATAAGACTGATAATTCTCTTATAAACTTGCAAGCTGTCTCGCAGAGTCAAAATACCAAAAAAGGCCAAACCGGTAAATACCCAAAGAAAGCAAAACCCGTAAAGTCATTTGATACAACAACTCACGAGGAAAAAATATTTCAGTCGATGAATGAAGCCAGTAGATACTTTGGCATTTGTATCGCCTCAATACGAAAAGTAGCAGAACGAGTATATCAAACAGCAATCTCAAAAAAGACCGGGCATAGAATTCGATTTTCATATGTAAATATCAGCGAGTGACGAAGTCACCGGCGCCTATGGCGCTGACGAAGTCGCCATGACAATAAATTGTCCATTCCGGAAGAAAACGAATTATTAAACACCTCGGGATTGATACACGGGGTTTCATTTTTTTTTTATTTAAAAACAAGATGTTTTATAGGAATAATGAATATCGAAGACATCAATAATATATTAGCCGAGATTTCAAAATTAAAAAATCAAGGAATTGAATTATCTGATGGTCTCGACAGTGAAAAAATATTATCCGATTATGAGATTATTAACGAACAATCGAAACGGGGGCGTTTTACCCTGGCCCGCGAGTACTTTTTTATAAAACGATTACAACATACGATCAATGAAAACTTGTACCACAATGACGCAAATGCATTCATTGGACTATTCACTGCCGTTGAAATAATACGAAAAAAACTCGGACGTGTTTATGAACGACGCCGGGAGATTTCTAGTAAGATCAAAAACATTAGAAGGATTATAGACGAAAACTCCGGCGAGAAATTAGAAATTGCTTCGCAATTGCAATAATGGTAGGCGAATCACTTACTACTCGGCTAGCCAGAGAGCGGCTAGCGGCGCTTAAAAAGTTCATACCGTTACGAGACAGGGTCCGAGAACAACTTCAAACGCGGCAGCAACTACAAACCGATTTTACTGTTGGAAGCGAACAACTCTTTGCCCCGGTAACTAAAGCGACCAAAGATGTTACGGCGGCAACTGTACCCGTCCTCGATGCGCTTGAAAAGATAGCGGCTCAAACCGAACAAACAAAAAGGTCTTTAGAAACACTAGCGGCTGCCACAACACGGAGGCCACCACCACTCGCTATAACCGAACCACAAGAACCTTATGTTACAATGGCCGACGAAGAAGAACTAGGTGCTACCTCAAGAGAACCAGAAGAAGAAATACCGGAAGAAACATCGGAAGAAACATCGGAAGAAAAAGAGAGAGAGAGGAATATACCCAGTAATATACTCAAGAAGGGCACAATAGATCAAATCAGGCCCTTCAGCGATGAAGAATTAATTGATTCTGCCGCCAACAATTTTGCTAAGAATTTACGAGATAAGCATATCAATAGCGGCTACGAGAAAAATATAAAGTCGTTAAGGGATTGGACAAGAATGGTGTATTTAGCGAGTAAATACAAGAATGCATTGCTACGTGGTGATGGCCCCGATTACGACGCATTCCACAATAAAGTAAAAAGTAGAATACCAAAAAAAGGAAAAGGATACTCTGTTGGTAAAGAATCCTACGGCGTTACCTGTCCTAACAGTGTTCTCAGTGATATATCACGGCTAGAGGTACTAATCGGAGGAAAGCGAGCCGGAAATAACTCTCCGGAAATAATCAATGAGGCCGCTGATATTTGCAAGCGGTTATTTACGGGCGGTATCATGGACGTTAGTGCATATCGAACGCTCATAGACGAACTCGTGGATGATTAAAAAAATTATCGTTTTGTTAATTTTGACCGTTTTTGACCGTTTTTTGAGGGCAAAAACCCCAGGAAATCATTTAGAGAAAATCGATGTTTTTGCTGAAAAATCGAAAAAAAACGACTATAGGCAACAAAAAACGACCAAAAATGACTAGAAATCAGGAAAAAACCGGATTTTTATCGAGGGCAAAAACCCCAGGAAATTTTGATAAAATTTATTCCGGTTTTCCACACGGCGGTGGGGAGGGGTGATGATCACAATCACTAATTGAAAAACCGGTGTTTTTATAATAAAGATGATCATACACTACAACCACGATAAACCAGTACTCGTCTACGTGGTAAACTCGCGATTGCCTGTTTACCGCGCGTACTATGGAGATGGTCTCGGTAGCACCATTGCGGAGTTATTTACAAGAATGGCTCCAAAAGTAGCGCCGTTAGCCAAACAATTAGGAATGAAGGCTATTGATGTTATTCGTGATAAGGGTATTAGTGCCATTGGAGATGTTGCCGGAAAGGCGCTTTCAGCCGCGCGGGATAAACTAATGTCATTGGTGAGAAAAAGAAAACAGAAACCACCGGTGATGCCATCAACGACAGTGATGCCTGCAAATGTCAGTAAAGTAATAAATAACGCCGTGGAAGAAAAACTAGAGTCGTTGGCGGCTCAGTCATCCACCAACGCGCCCATGAACACAATAGCGGGGGAGTGGTCTTAAACAGAGTTCAAAGAAAATCGCAATTGAAAACATCAACACGATAAATAATAAGATGTTTGCGCGAACCGCTGATCCCGCGTTTGATATGGATGCCCCAGTGCGCAGGGATGATTCTGTCCGTGATTATCAATTTTATTCTTATTATGCAGCGCAACCTGACCTACGATCGCGAATTGAACTTCAAGTCCAAGATACCAGTAAATATTTTCTGCCGTGTGAAGCGTTTATCGAAATTGAGGGAGAACTCGTGACAAATGCCGCCGATAATGCACCATACGCAGATGACAATCATGTTCGAGTTGGTTTCGTCAACAACGGTATCATGGCGTTATTTGAGAGCGCCAGATATCTTATTGACGGGCGAGAAATTGAGTCAATAGAACGCGAGGTTGATGTTGCAACAACGATAATTGGGTTAGCGAGATACTCGGACGATTATACGAGATCGGCGGGCCCATCTATGATGTTTGCAAAGGATACCACTAATAACGCTGACCATTTTCAGTACGTTAACGTGCTGGCGAAAAAAGAGACCGCAGGTGATCAGGCTGAAGCAGCCAATCCAGACCGCAGAGCAAAACCGGACGCTGATTTCACTGTTATAAAAAGTCTTAACGATAATTACAATATGGGATTCGCAGCACGAGTAGGGATGTTGCAAAGACCACGCCGACAGTTTTCATGCGCGATTCCACTCCATCACATATTTGGATTCTGCAGAAATGTCAGAAAAGTTATCTATGGGGCCAAGCATACAATCGCGCTCACGCGAAGGGGCGATGATAACAATGCAATATGGCATGCTGCTGGCGTCGCTGCCGGTAAAGTCATTTTAACTAAAATGGCATTGTGGATGCCGGTGCTGACTCCATCAGTTACCACGGAAGCACGATTGTTATCATTTATGGAACAGGGAGGGAAATCGTTGTTGAGTTGGCTAGCGGTAACAACTGATGCTAAAGAGGATAACGTCGCCGATACGTTTACATGGCACCTGGCATCAAAACAGGGTGTTTCAGCCCCGCGTCATATATTCATAGCGCTACAGAATAGGGAACGATTGGGCAGTCAAGAACGCAGCCATATGATATTTGATCAATTAGGAGTCAGGGATGTTTCGCTGAGAATAAACGGACAACAGGAACCATCCGAGGATATACAGCTTAATTACGGCGACAACCATATCGCACGTGTGTATCATCGATTGCTGTCATATATGGGCCGTGATCAAAATGTCGACACTGGTTTGCAAATATCACAACTTGATTTTAAAAAGCTGTATCCGATTTACTATTTTTCGTTGGAACATCTTGATTTAACGAGACAATCCGTCGTTGATATACACTTCCGAGCTCGTATAGCCCCGGGTGGTGTTAATTACAGAGCGGTTGCTGTCATTCTCAGCGATAAATCAATGCTGCTAGAAGGTGTTGGCGGACGAATGAGAATCGTTGATGCGCCAGTGGAAAACATGTAATTGAAAGCACAAACACGTTTACAATAAAATGTCGTATAGTGTCGTCACTGTAGAGTTGACTGATGGTCAAGTCAAGAAATTACAATCAAAGTCGGCTAAACAATGCGGAACCACAATAACGCTGAAGCCATCGCAGATGGCGGGTGGTAATCATAAAATATCGTTGACGGCGCGTCAAATAAAACATTTCAATAATGCGATGAAGAATAAAAAGGGTGTTCAGGTAGATTTTTCAGCCGCAGCGATTAAAAACATGGAAAAGACCGGTGGGATATTTCCGCTGTTAGCTGCGATTCCAGCGTTGATTGCCGCGGCGGCCCCAGCAGTGGCTAAGGCGGCTGCGTTAGGGGCCGTTGGTACCGCGGCGGGGATGGCACTGAAGAAGGCAACCGGGAAAGGCTATAAAAAAAACGATCCGTGGCCGGAAAGGGTCTAAGACTACCGGGAACCCCGTATTCATGGTACTCGGGAAAGGGTCTAAGACTACCGGGAACCGTTTATTGACCCGGGGGTCAATGACTCCTATGTCTAATTTTGATTTAATAGACGCCGCAAACGCGTTAGCGATAAAAAACTTCAGAGGTGTTTTTATGAGGGATCAATTACCGGCGGCACCAAGGAATATTGAAACCGGCATAATTAACCTCGATGGGTCCTCCGGAGCGGGGACTCATTGGGTTGCGTACGCGATTGATCCGCGTGCGATCGTCTATTTTGATTCATACGGGTTAGCCCCGCCGAACGAGTTCATGCGGTATATCCGGGCGTGTTCAGCCCGGGCGTGTTCAGCCCGGGTTTTTTATTCCACGTTGCCAACACAGCAGTTAAGCGACCCGCCGATATGCGGCCGTGAGGTATTAAACGTACTCGCGGCGATTTCATCATCGCGGAAACCACCTCATGTGGTTGTAAACGAATACACTAGTGGGGTCGTAGAGGCCCGGCGGGTTAATTAGAAACGCCGTTTTTTTTTTACAATAACGATGATTGATATTTGGGGACGACCGGTTTCGGCGCTGAAAACGCCCGCCACCGATGACATAAAAAAACTAATCGAGGATGAAATCGCTGATACGTTGAATTTAACCAGTGTTGACCCAGGTGAAATAGTTGTATTTCAAGACCGCCAGGGTAAATTAAAATCCAGTAATGTGTCGCTGGATGACGTTTGAACACGACAGCGTGACGCCGCCGAAGACACTATCGCGTTGTATACCAGCGACGGACGACTCAAACCGGGTGAACATATATCGGCGGTAACATTAATCCGAGACGGTTTTACAACGCTGTCGGGTCAATTTTACACGTTACGAAAATATTTTAACAGGATCGATAACAACTTTGATAAATTCTTTGGTAAAAAAAATGTCAAGCTGGATGAGATTACAACAACTATAAATGATATCACTGCGTATGGACAGGAAATAAAAACAATCAAAACTGATGTTGAAATGAGCACAGGGAGTATAAACGTGCATGCAAGGGAAATAATAACGCTCAAAATCGAGGTTGACGCGAACACAAGGAGTATAGACGCGCATGAAGGGGAAATAGCAACGCTCAGAACCGAGGTTGAAGCGAACAAAGGGAATATAGACGAGCATGCACAGGAAATAATAACGCTCAAAATCGAGGTTGAAGCGAACACAGTGAGTATAGACGCGCGTGCAGGGGAAATAGTAACGCTCAGAACCGAGGTTGAAGCGAACAGAGGGAATATAGACAGGTGGGTAAGGAAAATAAATACACTCGCTGTTAATACTGAAGTGAACAAAAAAAATATCGACGAGCATACACAGGAAATAGAAACGATCAAAACTAATGTTGCAGCGAACAAAAAAAGTATAGACGGGCATACACAGGAAATAGAAACGATCAGAACTGATGTTGAAGCGATTAAAGACGGACTACCGAGAGTAGCAGAGCGATTCGAAAAAATAAAAATCCCTCATGAGAACATCATCAACATAGTATACACAATTCGGCATGGATCATTCGATTGGACTCCTACACAGAATACAGTAGATATCACCGCAACTGTTAAGGGCATTTATCGATTGACATTGATTTCGGCGATGCAGTTTAGTATATCATCGTCGAGTTCATCCGGGTTTAACAATACAGTGTCAACAATCATTGACAAGGATACAATTGAACGGTTTATAATTAAGGCCGTTGATAGCAGTCTATTTAGGACAAACATCACATGGTATGTGGAATTTGTAGCGGATCTAAGTAATTAAAAACACTAGCTCTTTTAAAATAAAAATGACCACCAGGGTAATTGAATCAGAGGTATCACCGACGTCACATCAATATCGATTCGATACCGCAAAGAATTCTCCGCGAATTTGAAAACGCTTTCCGAACAATACCGCGCAAAAATAAAAAAATACCGCAGAAAAATAACCACCATCGACGCGGTCGTGTACTCGGTATCGGGTATAGTAGCCGGTACCGGTGTTATTTTATCCACGGTAACCACGATAGCCCCGATCGCTGTTCCAATCGCTATCTCCGCGATGACAACAATTGCTGGAGTCGCCAACGCAATCACTAAAAAGATATCATCGTGTTTTCAGAAAAAACTCGACGAGTATACAGTAAAACATCAAATAGTATCCGACGCGTACTCGAAATTATCCGGGTTGATCTCATTATCGATTGATAATTTGTTCATATCCGATGTTGAATTCTCCACGATGGTCCAGTTGTATAGCTCCGCGATGTCAAAAATCGAGGATTTTTAACTGGAAGCCGGAACCACCTGGTTGTTAAAATTAGACACTGAAGACAACGAATAATAATAATGTCGCTGAACCCCGAAGGGTCTCAATTACTTCAGCGGATCGCGGAGAACACCACTCCGGTACAAACAAATATGATATCGATAACGTCAACGAAGCCAGAATTCAGTGTGAACTTCCCGTCGCCGGTTCCAGTGAAGGAAATAGCGCTGGCAAAATTGCGAGTATATCACAGCTGGCCTAATATCCGAGCGGACGCATTTAACGGACAACAACCTAATAACTCGCTGGTTTTTGCATGGACAAATAAGCCCGATGGGACCCCAGACTGGAATGAGGTTACAATACCAACTGGGTCATACCAAATAGAACAAATCAATGGAGAATTTCAGCGCAGGATAAAATCGATCACAGGAAAAGAATCAAAAATCGCTATTACAGTTCATGAACCGACGTTATCGTCAACGATTGAAATAAGCACACCGGGGTATATGGTTGATATCTATAACAGTTCAATAAGAACCATACTAGGATGGCCTAAGAATCCACCCGAGGACTTGCACACGAATGCGAAATCGTATCATGAAATTACCCCCCGGTATCTAGATAAATTATCTACTATAAAAAGCACGTTATCACCCAGTTGGTTTTTATTTCAAGACAGGAATATCATGCAGTGGTATTTTCAGCATAAGGAAACTACTGAATCGGTCGCCATATTAACATTTATTTTAAGTGATATCACTGATATGTTTGCCGAGATTGATTATTATTACCAATTACAACTAGAACAGCTACGGGAAACAAAAGAACGAAAACACGTTGAGGTGTTAAATCAACTTATATCAGACATGGAATATATCAATGAACGAGTCGTTAAAATGATATCCGATAACAGCGATGGTAGTAAACAAAAATTCCTAACCGAGTATAATATCACAGAAGCCGATTTACCCGATTTCAAGTTTCCAGGATACAACGCGCCAGAACTAAGAAAGTCTCTTAATGATTTTCTCGGTCCATCAACTTATATCCTCAAACACGATAACGGAGATGGTGGTAGGCATATTGCCCCGTACAACGTAAATATCGCATCAGTGATAGCGATCAATCTAGTGTGTGATGTTATCGAAGGGAGTTACCAGGTGGATACCAAGCAATCAAATCAAGCTCAACAGGGATATATCCTTTATTCATTTTCACCAACAGCCCCTCCGGGATTTTTGATCATTGAGAGTCCGATTAATCCGGTCTATATGCGATGCCATAATCGGTTTTTAAAGAGAATTAATTTCAGACTTACCGATCAGTCAAATAACCTAATTGACCTACAAGAGGAGGAGTTAGTGATCACTCTGTTTGTAAGATCATAGCAGCAGGGGGGGCGATGACATCGACGCGGTCGTCGATGTGCTTACCGGACGCTGACGACGCTGGGGATCGGCGCGCAGAAGGTATTAATTAAACCAAATGACGTCCGGACGATCCCCCAACGACGACGTCGTTTTTTTTTTACCAGGCGCTGACGACACCGGATCCGCTGAGTGCAGAAAGTACTAATTAAGCCAAATAACGATTGGACAAAATGTCGGATTCGCCCCCCCTGCTGCTTGTTTAGGTTTTACCCATTGTCCAAAATGTTCTCTCGTGGTGTTGTTAGTGGCACATGCACAATTGTGCGCACGCAACTATAATTAAACTCAACAACAAAATCGTGGTGTTATCATTTTAGGTAATAAAGATAATCTTTAAAAAAAAAACGTTCCATGTTATGTGCAACAAATGCTACGTCATAAACTAAACTAGCAGTCAAGATTGATTTGTTGTCCTCCTTTAAATTAAAAAACAAACCAACGGGTTAAAACTAAATTTCGGTAGAAACTCAAACGGTGTAGCCGTATTTTTCAAGAACAATTTAGTAAAATGTCGTACATTATCATGAATATGCAATCATATTAAGCTGTACTGCATATTTCTTCTAATTTGCCGGATATTACCAAGGAGTGATAATTTGCCAGCCAATACCAAGTAGTGGTAATTTACCGGATAATACCAAGGAGTCTAATTTACTGGACAATACCAAAGAAATAAATAGCTTTTATATTTTACAAGTTTTCACCGAAGTGATCGTCATTTCAATGACGATGCTAAAGAAAATGGAATTTATTTATTTACTGGGAAATTATAAAGAATAAAATTTGTATATCAAGAAGTTGCTTAGGTTCTTGCAGGAGATTGTAATGCTTGCATAAAATATTTTTTGTATACAAGATTTTCTTGACTTAATAGCTAATTAAATTATTTTAATTGTCGATGTAATTTATGATGACGAGAACTTTTCTCTACTATGTAATATTGAAGACTGTGAAACACACAACACTTTCGCTTTTAGTTCTTCCAGAAATGTGCAAAATTTGTAATATACATGGACATAATGGTGAGCTCTTCAACGATAAAGACAGGAATAACCTGCATTGCAAATAATCGAAGCAATTTAGGTGGCGCTCTACAATTTCATATTTTGCATGGGTTAGAAATTTAAAGAAAAAGAATTTTCCCAGATTTCCTCACTGGTTATACTGGCTATTTAAAAAGACCTTGTATATCTAAGGTATTGTTCAAAGAACCTTTAATTCCCTTTATTTTGGTGTATGATTGATGGGTGTAATATGAGTTATAGAGTATACAGCTTGGCCTTATTCCAGATGTGCATCTTTCAAGAACTGCTAGCTCCACTTGGTCATTTTTATTTCCTGGACTTCAGAGGTAAATTGTTAAAAAAGGCGCCGACAACTTTTTTTTTTACATTTTATATATGTAGTAATTCATCCATAGCACACTTTCAGAAGATGGTATAGTCTAGTTGGCCAAACTTAATTTTCCCTATTTTAATAGGTGCTTAAGATAGTGTACTTTTAGACTAATTCAGGCTGACTTTTTTAGCATAAGGGAGCAGTCATTTTAGTTACCATTGTGCTTAGATCATGTACAATTGCCACAAGTAAAATATCCAAAAAAATGTCACCCACATTATATCAAAGCAGCATAGAGGTATGCCAACATTCTCTCCACTGTGCATGTTTCAAATACAAACAACTTCACCTTACATAAGTCACTCTCTCAAATGTATATATAAACTGGCGTTCGCCCTTCAGCGGATTATTCATTAGTCTCAACTGAGTTGTTTCCCTTTATGACAAGAAATTGTCCATTTTCGGATCAATATTTAGCATGAAACTTGTTGATACATCTGATAAATTAAATAAAATTAATGTCTAAATACAAGATTTTTTTGCACTTAATAAACATGTCAGTGATGGCAGTGTTAGTCATGGAGACAAGGACGGTTATGTTTGTTACGTATGGGAAATCTTTTTTCCAGCATTTGTTTAGCAGAAATTCGTTGAAAATTATGAAGACATAACCGATGTGTTGCATTTAAATATAAACTATTGTGTAAAAAAATCAACAAATATGTCGTTTTTGTAAGGGAATTTGTGATGAAATATAGCCAAGCAAACTCCCTTTTACTGCAAAAGTTACAACCCTTATGGTGTAATCTAAAGTGCGATATTGCAAAATAGGAGAATTTTCAAAATTTTCAGGTTTCAATAAATATTGATTTACAAGCAAAATTATCAATATAGAGGCATATATTTGGATGGATTCACAGGATAAAATCATTTAAAGAGTGTATCAGTTGATAAATTAAATATCTGAAACCCTAAAGATAGTAAAACTTGAATAACCTAAAAATTATCATCAAAATTTATATCAGTTCTTGTGGAAAAAGACTACAACAGGTAAAGGTAAGACAATCTAAATTAACAAAAGAATATTGTTTAAACTACTTTCGCTCGCTACACGATTGGGATAAAATATGGAAATTACGAAATATGTGATAGCCTTCACTATTTGAAAATAAAATCCAAGGTTCCGACAAGATTCTGGTCATGTTTGACCAGTGAACTTAAGCACGGATCGTTCAGTTATTGAGCTTGCGTTTCGATACAAATTTTGAAACTATTGAATTTACAATGAATTGGCCAAAAAAGTATGAAAAGTATAATACATCTTAATAGTTTCTGTGTGACAGTATATGATACCCTACCAGTTATAAGAGAATTTCCCTGATACATGTTTTCTGCACCAGAAATATCAGCAGTTCAGCAAAGATTTTGTTTTTTAAAAATGTCTTAATGTGCCATACACTGCAGATAATTATGTCATTCTCTGTTAATGCGGGCGATACCCTTTGAGCACAACTTACATGTTCCGATGGAAAAAGCACTGGATTAAAATTATGCAAATACTGACAATTAGATGCTCTTCTCAATGTTATATTATATTAAAGGGTCTGGATGATACCGATTAAAGCACATAGGGCAGTAAATTTGAAAATGTGTTATATTCTCTTGGTACTAGCTCTTTCTGAATAGCATACAAATGTGTGACATAAATTGTTCTATAGCTATGCGCATTCTTCATTACATATCTGCTCAAATATCTGTGATTCTACAAAAAAATTATGTTGTAGACAGTAGAAGTGTTTAACGAAAACTGAAAGAAATATTTAACATTGGAATTACCTTTCATTTTCAGAAGACAAACAAAAAACCACTTGCATATTTTCGATGTTCTAAACATGATTTATGACTGAAAAAAGACGACAAACTAATATTGAAAAAATCTAATAGTTTGCAAACTTTGTTGTGACGAAAATGTTAAGTATATAAAAAACGGATACCAGTTTGTATGTATATGTGCTTCTAATATCAAATTAATATGGAGATTTCTTGAAGAGATTTTTAAATCAATCACTGAGTAGATACATTTACAACTCTAATGTCCAGTCAGAAAATCGGTAGAATTGCAAGTACTTCAAAGAATTAGTATTTGGTTTTTCAGCTACAAGATCAACTTTGAAAAATACTGCTATCAACACCTAAACTACTGTATTTTACAGCAACTTTTATGGCGCATTGTATACACTAGACTTTTTGACAAATGACACTAGAAACACTAGACTTTTTGATAATGACTGTATACACTAGGCTTTTGACATATTTTGTATAATGAGCCGTAGTTCTATAGTATTGAATACAATTCTGTTCTGTTACATAGGTGGCAGAAACATCATGCTAGCTGTTCGAAGCACATACAGTGTGTCTGTCAGTGTGTACAGGAGGAAGAAAACAGAAAACGAGTACGAGACCACGGTCACTTAATAGACAAGTATAGAGGTTCAACCCATAAGTAACGTAATGTGAATTACAAATACCAAGTATACATACCTCTTTTTATTCATAACTTTTCTGGTTATGACAGTCAAATGTTTCAAGCTGAAAACGCACAATTTAAATTAAACAACACCGATGAATACATGTAATTCAGTACGAATTTGACTGGTTAATAAAAGAAGGAAAAGATACACTAGTTAAAGGGACAATCATGGTTTGTAGAAAGCTTTAGAATCATGGGACAAAACAAGTAAGTGGTCAAAAGGATCAAAAACATAAAATCCAGGCATTTGCCCAGGTCGTCCTTGATTACAGTCTTGCTTGCAACGGAATACAAGTCTAAGGTTAGGGGCCCCGAGTGGCCGAGTGGTCTAAAGCGCTCTCCGTTACGGATCACTGCCATCTCACCTCTGTCTGCGTGGGTTCGAGTCTCGGATTCGGCTCTAATGTGGGTATGTGAGAACGCTTGCCAGTAGCTTTTCGTGGGTCGGTGGTTCTTTCCGGGGTTTTCCTCCACTATTAATTCTGGCCGCCATGTATAGCCTATCGTGTGCTGAAACATGGCGTTAAACCCTACAACAACAACAACAAGTCTAAGGCAAAAATGATTTTCACCAAACATTGTTTTTCAAAATGATGCCCAACACTGCATTTGGTAAAGAAATGATTATTCTCAGGAAACGAGCAACAATTAAAACATGTGCAGATGATTATATCCTCTTTTGCAAGAGTAAAGCTGTCGACGATTCCTTAGTGCTAGTCAGTGTCTTAAAAAAGTGAACACAATCATATACCGATGCTTTCGAGTGTTTTAGTGAGGAATGGGCTGATGTTCTAATACAACCGGCTTAGATACAAACTCAGTGACAGAATAATAACTGTTAATGGATGTTGCAAACCTACTATGTATTTCGTGTTGAGACAGAAAGTCTTAACATGAAATATAATTCTACGTTCTATGACAAAATAACTATTCGGAGGAAAACATGTTTACCAGACATTAAAAAAAAGTTTCTTGATGGATCGCATGTATTCCATAAAATTGTTTGCAGAATTGAGATCCATACTTTATTTATTCAGAACAAACTAACAATAAAATAAAGTTTGTGAAGGGTAAAACAAATCAAAATGTAAACTGACTGTGTACTAATCAAACTGTGCAAGAAAAACGAATCAAAATGTACACGAGTTGCTTGTTAACACAAATGTGCAACAGAAAATCAATTTGCACACGGATTGCTTCTTAACCAAAATTTCACCATAAAGGTATCCAAATAGAAACGGATAGCTTAATAATCAAAGTGTGAAATAAAAATGTACACCGATTGCTTATTAACCAAGAAATTGCAATCAAAATCAGTATGTACACAGATTGTTTAAATGTGCTATAAAATATCAAAATATCAGGATGCATATTATCCAAAACGTGTAAAAATAAAAATGTACATGGATTGCTTATTTACCAAGTTGAAAATGTTTGAAGAAATAAAGTTACTCCGATCATAAAGTCATGAACTTTCTAGTAGTAAGATGATTACAGTATATTATCTGCACACAACGATAAGTATATTAAAACGGTTAGTATAAATACCTTGCCTTTTGGATATGCAAGCATCTAGTACTGAATTAAACGCATTTACAAATTCCTTTTTTATGTTTCAGAGTTTTTATAATGTTATATATATAGAGTATGTGTGCTAACTTTCGTGAACATAAATTGTTGGGGTCATTTAGTAAATTATATTAAATACTACGTTTCTTTATAGTTGTGGGGTTTGTACTTTAAGATGAGGTCATTGTAGTAAGCACATTAAATAGTTTAGCATAGAAATAAACATGTTAATGAGATCTGAGTTCAGGTCATGGGTTTTCTTGACAAACGAGGATGACCTCATTCTTAATTGGCTAGCTGCTAAAGCACTTTACCATGTTTACAACGTTAGCATGATTATGAAATGATTGTTTGACTCACATTATGCTTCTGAAATTGTCTTACTTCTCTTTATATAGTGGATGATTTACTGAAAACTTGTTATTCCTAGCATAAATATCAGTCTGAGATAAGCCAAATAGTTATGGTGATTTAATTTATTTATTTCAATTATTCATTGGAATTAGAAGGTGCTCAGACTTTATGATTTAATAGCTGTTTTGGGAATCACTATGAATTCATTTAAAGACACTTTGAATTATATCATTGCGATACATCAAGACTATTTGCACATCAGTACAGTAGATTGAACTTCATTTCAAATACCACTGGAACTCCTTTGGCATACTCGATCCTTTTGGACTGATACAACTTTATGACTATTTAGGATTTCATTCACCATGCTTATGGTTATTTTTGATTTTTCACTTTCTATTTTAGGGAAATAAATTATACTTTGAATGTTACAAAACTTGTTGGATTTTGCTCTTTTTTATTAATTAGTTTAAGACCATAGAGTCGTAACAACAATTTGTCCTTTGACTTCATCTTGAATAACAGTTTTCTTAGAAAAGAGACTTTCTGTTGCTTATATGTCCTTGCTGTTTAGGACAGATAAGGAATCCGAAATTTGGTAAATTAGTTTATCACCTCTTAATGTGAACATGTAAGGTTGCTTGTTACTGATACATTTGTGCCTTTAACTTCACTTGTTGCAATATTCATTATTACAGTAGGTGCTTTCTATTATGTTTTAATATCTAATGTAGAAAATTGATTATACTCTACTGTGAAAGTTTCTCTTCATTTGACGTCATCTTGAATGACGAGACTCTGTGTCTAAATCATCTTTGTTCAGATTTAGATTCAGTTTTATCTATCTTATTAATGTCTTTATAAATTAAATGCAACGCGAAAAACACAACAACAAAAAATACAAGACTTAAACAAGTTAACCCAGTATCTGACTACAAGAAGGCCAAAATCAAAATGTTAAGACAACTTTAAAGGCGTCCAAGTGAGTTTCAGATAGCCAAATCTGAATACTTAAGAAAATCCTAGTTAAAAAGTATGTAAAGTGTGCCAAAGGCATACAGACAGGGAATGTAAAAAGTAAGTAAAGTGTGCCAAAGGCATACAGACAGGGAATGTAAAAAGTAGGTAAAGTGTGCCAAAGGCATACAGACAGGGAATGACAGGCACATATCAAACGTGAAGAAAGAATGAAACATGGTCAACATTTATTATTTGATAGGTAGTGGTCTTGTTCATTTATGTAAATAGTAAAGTTGTTTCTTTTTTACTGGCAAGATAACGGAGCCAGTATAATGCAACTAATGAACAATACAGTCATCACTCGGGGATACCTCTCTTTAGTGGACAACAAGTCTTTGACTACATATAATACATTAGCACAGATGCATTAACAGAAGTTTAAGTCTGCGCCAATTGGTTAACTTTATTAGCTGTAAAAATAACAATTGGCGCCAATTGGTTAACCTTATTAGCAACATAAATAATAATGGGCGCCAATTGGCATACCTTATTAGCTAGATAACAATAAGGGGCGCCAAATGGCTAACCTCATTAGCTAGATAAATAATATGCTGTTCACTGAAAATAAAACAATACCAACAAAACTGACGACACAAAAAATGTAAAAGAAACAACAGATCCTGGTTCAAACGATCCAAATTAAATGGTTGGTTTCTAAATGTAAATTTCTCTTCCACATTTTGATCTCTACACAGGTTCTAAATCTAACCACTATAAGGCAATGACCTAAAAAGATGACAAGAAGAAAACAAAAACAAGCCAAATAAAAACAGATACTTTCATGGAAAGGTTTGGAAACTGTCCATGTCCTTCTCTCTGAAAATTGTCTATCACAATGTCATTACCTTTGTATTTGATTTCTTTAAACATCTTGTTTAAAGATAATTTTTTTTTAAAAGCTCTTACTATTCATTAAAATTGAAAATTAGAAATATTTTTCATGTAAGAAAATTTTTAAAGTTCACTTTTCCCTGGTTTTTGTCTTTGTGAAATTGAATTGAAATCTGCTTTGTGTCGTCATGCTAATGCCTTTGGCTGGTGTATTATGCTACAAACACTATTTTTGGAAAACAATCAACATGTTCATTCTTTTCTAAACGTAGTCTTAGTTATAACTGAATTGAACTGAACTCTGTAGATGCTACATAGTTAATCAAAATCAACAGCTCATTGTGTTGAAAATACCTGTCCATACATTACATTGTTTTACTTGATGACCTAACACACTCTGATGAATAGGAAAACTCTGTCGAGGCTACATGATCAAAATCAACAGCTCAGTGTGCTGAAAATACCTGTCCATACATTACATTGTTTTACTTGATGACCTAACATACTCTGATGAATAGGAATCAATATAGACACCATGTGTTTCTTTGTATAAAGAACAGACAGACCAAAAACTGGTTCCATGCTGAAACTGGTGCTGTTTTTCTATATTTCAGGCTTTAATTGAATTTAATGCTGAACAAATACAATTCTGTTTAGCCGACAATAAAACAAAAACATAACTTGAGTTTGGTTATACCTAAAAAGTTAAGGTGAAAATTTCACAATAGCCTTTAAATCCTCTAGCACAATTTTGTTCTTTTAGGATGAAGCATTGTCTTCACCTGAATAGACTAAATTTGTTGCTTGAGCTGGAGTGACTGGACCTGTATATGTTGTTGTCATGGGCTTATCACCATTTTTCAGCACATCATAGGCCACCCCTACCTCCCAATCTGGACCTGTAAATACTATTGAAACAAATGGAAATTAGAATGTGGCAGTAATGGCGTAGTTATTTTACTCTCGTGCTGCCATGTTTAATCACATGACATTTTATTCAAACTCTTTTAGGACATATATTAGTCTGTTTCTTCCATTATCTTACACTACGTCTTATCAAATGATTTTTACCCTCTACACAATGTACAAAGAACAGATTATGATGTAGTCCAAGAAATCGATTTTTAATTAACCCCTGTGGAAGCTATAAAGGCTGTAAGATAATTTCCATTTTTCATTTAGAACTACACCATTAGAATACTTTTGGTGAAAACTCCATGCCAATATGACCATCCATTCGTGAGAATTAGTGACAAGATTTTCAATTTGTTCATTACAGCAGTTATATTACATTTCAGCAGGGGACCATTTTTATTTCAGATCAACTAAATATTATAAAAAGTCTTTTGGCCAAAAACCAGATTAATATGACCATCAATTCTGAAGGAAGAGCTAAGTCTCATGTCTGGACGATTTCCATCTACTAACACTATGAACAAGATTTTCAGTATGGCTGCCATGGTTTCCATATTTGTCAGAATGGCAAACGTTTCATTGAGAAATAACTAGATATCAAAATAATCCAACAAAAACGCAATGCCAATATAACTTTCCATTTATGCTTAGTAGCAATAAAAAGATTTTCAAGATGGCTGCCACGGAGGTCATACTGGATGTCAGATCAGCACCATTTTCATTTAGCACCAGCTTGACATCATAAGAATTCTGGTAAAAACCCAATGCTGATAGGACTTCTAATTCAAGAGTAGCATTAACAATATTTTCAATACAACTACTATGGTGGCCATACTGGATGTCAGATCAACACTATTTACATTTAGAACCAAGTAGACATCACAAGTAACCTTTCAGTGAAAACTCCATATTGATATTACCATTCTTGATGTAGAAAAGAGATGACAAGAATTTCAAATTGATCACCATGGTGGCCATATTGAATGTCCAGACAACACCATTTTCATTTAGAACCAATAAGAAATGTGACTTTCCATTTAGGAGGAGTAGCATTAACAAGGTTTAAAAGCTGGCTGCTACAGAGGCCATATTGGATGTCTCAGCAGCACCATTTTCATTTGGGACCAACTAGAACTTGAGATATATGTGTCTAAAAAGTTTAATGGCAATCCTTTAACTGGTGTAGGAGTCGAGATAAGAAAGTTTCACCAATGGATGGACAGACAACAGGCTATCCCATATGTTCTTTTGGCCTATGACCAGTAAAGCAAACAAGTCTGAATGAGTACTTATTGAGGCACAGTGAGGTTGTTGACAAAAATATTAAAATTTGAGAAGCTGTTGTTGTAGGGTTTAATGCCATTTTTCAGCACACGATAGGCTATACATGGCGGCCAGTATTAATGGTGGAGGAAGAACCTAGGAAAACCCCAGAAAGAACCACCGACCCACGAGAAGCTACTGGCAATCTTTTCACATACCCACATTAGCCGAATCCGAGACTCGAACCCACGCATATAGAGGTAAGATGGTAGTGATCCATAACGGAGATCACTTTAGACCACTCAGCCACTTGAGGCCCCATAAATTTGAGACAGACATAACAGGACAATGGTTACAACTATCTTTAATATGCAAAAAAGATGTATGTAAAATTTATCATTAGACATAATCACTGCAATACACAAAGCATCATTTATATCAACAACATAAATTGATCTTTCAGTCCTTTCTTTTGTTTCGTGGTGTAATAATAGTTTTTTGCTGGAAATGTTTTTACAAAAGCTAGATCGAAAAATGGTTTTTTGAATTTGTTTATTTGTATAAGTAAAGAGATCATCACTAAAGACATCTGCAGATAGAAGTTCCTGTGTCACAGTACTTTTGGATAGACTATTTGCAATAAATTGGAAAATGAAAATTGGAGCAACTAAGAAATACCCATCACAGGTATATATTAATATCTAAGCGAATCTGACAATGATGTATTCCTGCTTCAAATTACAGTATGACCCATTTCAACCTTGGAAGTCGGTGACCTCCAAGTTTTTAAAATCAATGGAAGCCTTGCTTCATAAATGTCATGGATGAATGGACAGACAAGGGTAACACTGACCTACCTCTGTCATGGTTGGCATAAAAAGGTGTTGAATGGCATCAAATAAATAAAAAAAACAGAAAAATTGAGGTTATACTAAGACAAATTTATTCAAAATGATTTTACATAAAAGTCTGTTTATAAAAGGTAGATATTTATACAGAATTTAGGATTATATACACATGTAGGAATGTACAATCTGAAATCAACAGATCTAATATGACTGGTTAAGACTCCAAATCAAACTTAACCAAATATAAAACACGTTTCAAAATACCAAGACAAATTAGTAAATGCCTTGTTCTTGGGTCAATATGCTGCATTACCTACTAAGGTCCCATTTTCACAATAAAGAATATTTAATTACACAACTGAAATAAAATACAGATTCTATCATCATGTAGTTTAAATATCTTCCACAAAATACATTTGCTTCTTTAAAATCTTTGATTTGGCAAACTGTTGCAGTATTCTGTCAAATCCTAAATGGAATGTAGTTTGGTTTATCAGTGCACAAAATACACGAGTTGCATATATGAGTTTTGTTACATATTTATTTTTAAAATAAATGAATCAATTTGTCTGAGGGAGTACCAACTATACAATACATGAATATTTACAACTGGAGTAAAACAAATTAAAAATAAAATATCTGGGAAGCTGAACATATGATGTAACAAAAATAGATTCTTAGAAACATTTTAATAATTTTTAATTGTATCAATGTTTCTGTTGTTATTTTGCAAATTAAAAATGGCAAGTTATCTAATCAAAATCATTTATCATATAGGAAATGAACACTAATTATTATTACTGAATTTCAATTTTTTTAAAAATTATCCATCTTCACTGAAGCCAGAAAGTTACTAAACTTTTTTAATTGATAGGATGTCTACAAAAAAATGTACTTTTAGTTGTACCTTATTAAGATGTTTGCATTATTTTCATATATTGTAAGAAATAAAGGTAATCAAAATTCTTGTGAGTAAAAATTTGTTAGTTTAGAGCTGTCTATATGGCCATAAGAAAATACATTTTATGAAATACATGAACACAAAAATATATTTACATATTAATATGTAGAAATTCAAATGCTGAGAGAATTGTTAAGAAAAATATATGATAAATTTATTATGAAGCTTTTTTCTAAACCGTCCCTAAATTTGATTTGGAAAAAATAAATCATGGAATATTTGAATAAGTGGGAAAAAATATCATGATGGAATATTTGAATGAACAAAAAAAATTCTTCTCTCAAAATGATATTTTGGTTTGGAAAACATTTCAAGTATTTAGATTCTTTCCAAACATAACATGTAATGAAGCTTTAAACTGCTGCTTCAAGCATCCACACCAGGTCAGTCTTCTGGGATTTTTGTTGGCATGAACCAAGTAAAGTTGAAATATTACATCGATCCTATACCATCACTGAATTCAAACAAAAACTGAGAAATACAGTCAACATTTCCTCTATTTTGCTGATTATATAATTTGCCTTCATTTCCAAATATTGTTGGCAAACATGGACATAGTAACATGCATGGTAGAATAGCTGAATATAAAAAACTGATGATAAACACTACTCAGTTAATATGACATTGACCAACTATGATAATTAAAGAGCTAATCATGGAAATGATGTATATTGCTGTGTGGAAAGGTCATGCAACTGAACTCTGATGCAGGATGAGTGGAGTTCTAACCAAAGGGAGATAACTCAAAATCTGATCTGGAAGCTCTCTATAGTTCTGACTCATTTGATTCTTGCAATTGGATCTTGGTGGTAATTTGAACTGTAGATACAGGAGGTACCACAGGTGGGACAACTGGTGCTGGAGGGCCACGGATCCTAAAACAGAAGAAAAGATAAACTAGATATATGTCTATGAACAGTAATGAAACACAAGGCCCAAATGGGCACAACATCCCTTGCCTCTGTGACCAGTTGGCCAAAGAATCAGTTTAATTTTGTGTGAATTATGTTGAACAACTGATATTTGTATAGATCAGTAAGAGTATTTGATGGCTGGTCAAGGGGCAGTAATTCAGTTAATGAAGCAATGAACTCACGACACAAGTGCTGTAGATTTGAGTCATCTGCCTCAGTGTGCCCTTGACATTTAGTTCCCATTTCAATGGCACTTAATAGCCAGCATTATGTTGGCGAGAACAAAAACCATCCAACAAACAATGCTGATGGTAAATTGACTAAATGTGAATGATCTTCAAGCTATGACACTTTCTGACAAATATGTTCAAATTGTACAAACATACATTTTAGAAGAATTTTCTCTTTTTTATTAACATCACTCATATTTGACTGCATATTAACATCATTTGTGCTAACTTGTAAACCCTTCATCCCTGGATGCTTTCAATCAAATTTGCTGAAATTCTGTTTCATTTGTTATTTTTAAAGTATTGAAAGGATTTTGTTGCTTTTAATTGCAATGACTTTATTTGATGGCAAATGAACATCATTTGTACAAATTTGAAAGCTCTTATTGCCTGAATGTTTTCTGTCAAATTTTGCTGTAGTTATGTTTCATTAACAGTCATCATACTGAATGGTCTAAATTTCAAAGGTCTTTATGCCAGAATGCTTTTTGTCCATTTTGGTTAAATTCTGTTTTGTCATTTTTGACAAAATTTGTTTTTAAAAGATTGTATTTTTAGTAATGGCAAGCACATCTTATTGGGGATCAGCATTATTTGCACAAAACTGCTTTCTGTTAAACTGCTGAGCAGTCATCATTTGAGGGATTTCTATTTTTAGTAATGGCAGCCATATTTGATGGTGGATCAGCATCGTTTGTAAATACTTGTGAATTTTAAGGCTTTGATTTTGTATGTCCTTTGTATACCCTGTTGTGGATACCTAAAGGTACTAGACACTATATAGCCTGTTAAAATCTAATATATACATACATGTTTAGGTAAATTGATGAGAAGTGAATCTGTTTCTAATGACATGCTTTCACTCAAATGGATAAACAATACATTCAGGGTATAACTGTAGCAATTCAAATAATACTCCTGTGTCACTGGTTTGATACAAATGCAGGCTATCCCAGGTTGACTGACAAACGTCTGTGTTACTGGTGTGATACAAATGCAGGCCAGCCCAGGTTGCCTGACCAATGTCTCTGTTATTGGTCAGATACAAATGCAGCCAGCCCAGGTTGACTGACCAATGTCTGTGTTACTGGTTTGATACAAATGCAGGCCAGCCCAGGTTGACTAACCAACGTCTGTGTTACTGGTTTGATGTTGTTGTTGTTGTTGTTTTGGGGCTTAACGCCATTTTTCAGCACACGATAGGCTATACATGGCGGCCAGTATTAATGGTGGAGGAAGAACCCGGGAAAACCCCGGAAAGAACCACCGACCCATGAGAAGCTACTGGCAAGCTTTCTCACATACCCACATTGGCTGAATCCTAGACTCGAACCGCCGCAGACAGAGGTGAGATGGCAGTGATCCGTAACGGAGAGCGCTTTAGACCACTCGGCCACTCGGGGCCCCGTTACTGGTTTGATACAAATGCAGGCCAGCCCAGGTTGCCTGACCAACGTCTGTGCTACTGGTTTGATACAACTGCAGGCAAGCCGAGGCTGACTGACCAAAGTGTCTTGGGAACTGCATCTACCTCCCATTTCCTTGGCATGATACAAGCAGCATGGTGTTTAAAAAATGCATTTAAAACAAAACAACCAAAGTCTACTATAAATAAAAAATAGTATTTACCCATACACAACAAGAGTACTATTTAAATAGTATTTACCCATACACAACAAGAGTACTATTTAAATAGTATTTACCCATACACAACAAGAGTACTATTTAAATAGCATTTACCCATACACAACAAGAGTACTATTTAAATAGTATTTACCCATACACAACAAGAGTACTATTTAAATAGTATTTACCCATACACAACAAGAGTACTATTTAAATAGTATTTACCCATAAACAACAAGAGTACTATTTAAATAGTATTTACCCATACACAACAAGAGTAGCTGCAAACAACACTGCCATAACAGATCAGGGTCTCTGATGTTCTCTTGAAATCTTTAAGTAGAACAGAAGGGTTCTTTATATGACTGCCCATGGCAGATCCCTGTGTGTGTGTGACAAAAACTTATATTTCTGCAGATACTACTAGTTATATATTTAATACACATACCTAGCAAGTTCTTCTTCTGCTAGCATTTTTTCCTTCCTTCTTCGTCTCTCCTCCTCCTGCCTGCGTCTTCTTGCCTCCCACTGTGCCCTTTCTTCTGGATCTTCTGGTGGCCTGCGGTTCCCTTCCTGTCTGCGTCTTCTCTCTTGTTCCCACAATGCACGTTTTTCTGGATCTTCTGGTGGCCTGCGGTTCTCTTCCTGTCTGCGTCTTCTCTCTTCCTCCCACAATGCACGTTTTTCTGGATCTTCTGGTGGCCGACGGCGATCCTGTCTGCGTCTTCTCTCTTCCTCCCATCTTGCACGCTCTTCTGGATCATCTGGTGGTCTGCGCTGTTCCTGTCTACGTCTTCGCTCTTCCTCCCATCTTGCTCGTTCTTCTGGATCTTCTGGTGGGCGACGATGTTCACCCTCTCTCCTCCTACGATCATCATCTGGTCTCCTTTCATCATAGTCAGGCCTCCTGCGTTTATTATCATCCTCAGGCCGTCTCCTATCGTCATCGGGACGCCGTTTCTCATCACTTGCATATCCATTACGGTCATTTTTGTATGCACGGTTCTGATATCCATTGTTTGCCTGAAATGATACAGCCAACTAATGTCATTGTTTCAACAGAATAGCAATACATTCATTTTTGTTGGTGACAGAGATAACTTACTGTTTAACTACTTTTATGATCTGTGCACTAGTTTAGTCAACTATACAAGAGAGTGATTCAAAAGGACTTGTGATCTAGCGGCCAAAAAGAATTTCCAAGAAATCAGTTAGTTAAGAAAATTTCTTCATTATTATTACGGACATTAACATCATAATCAATTTCATGACCCTTGCAAATTAGAAATAAACATTCAACAAAACTTAATGCAAAGCATAAAATATTGGCCTTAATGACCTACTTTTCCAATGAGAAGCTGTGATCATCAAGAGGCATTCCCTCACCACTCTCCAAGTTTTATAATTCTAGAAAGGGTAATTATATGCACATAGCATGCTACATTTCTTTGTGGTTATGAGCTAAATGCAACAACCTTAGCCAGTAAAATCTGAAATGTAAATCACAATGACCTTCTGTTTGTAGAACTGTTGTTTGTGTGTTAACCATGTTTCTTCTTCAGTGACCTTGACCTCAAGATTGTAAAATTAGTCCTTACCCTAAGCGTGAGCCATCCAAGAGTTTGGTGGAGGTATGCGATGAATATTATTGTTTTATTCATTCAGTAGCAATGCCCTTGACCTCTGATCTTTTGACTTTGAACCCAATAGCATTCTTCCCTCCCCAAATGCAAGTCACCCACAAAGTTTGGTAACAGCAGTTGATGGAGAAATTAAGCTGTTACGCAGAAACCATTCATCTTACTTCAGAGAATGACTATGACCTTTGACCTTTTGAGTCAAAAATTAATTAGTATCTTCCTAACCCTAAGGGCAAACTATCTACAAAGCTTGTTAAATGTAGATGGTGGAAAACTCAAGTTATCACTGACCTTGATCTTTTACATGTTGACCCCAAAATCAAGAGGTTTCTTCCTTACCCCAGTTTCATATTTTGCATAGGGTTAGAAGTTTAAAGAAAAAAGAATTTAGCCAGGTCTCCTCGCTGGATATACTGGCTCTTTATGAAAAACTTGTTACAACTTAGGTATTGTTCAAAGAATCTATAATTCCCTTTATTTTGGTGTATTAATGATGGGTGTAATATGGATCATTGAGTATACAGATTGGCCTTACTTTAGATATGCACCTCTAAAAAAACTACTAGTTCCTCTTGGTTATTTTCACTTCCTGGATTTCAAAGGTAAATTCAACAACAAAAATACCTGATAACTTTTTCGATATTTTACATATTTGGTAATTCATTCATTGAACTTTCAGAAGCTGTTATTGTCAAGTCTGAAAAAATTCATTTTCCCTATTTTAGTTAACTCAGAGCTGCCAACCCTCAAGACACGCAATAAGTGAAAAGAGGGATAGAAATTACTGAAGTCTGAACACAATAAGTGAAAAATGATACCATGACACTAGTTCCATCAACTTTGATGGGCAGTACTGCATTATATGAAAATCCCGAAATAAAACTAAAACATATTATTTACACTGATTACAAGCACAAATTTATCTGAAGCCAAATTTACTGATATACACAAACACATAAAATGAAGCTGTGATAGACCTGAACTTCCTCAACTGGGTTATGGTAAATTTGTTTACTGATATACACAAACACATAAAATGAAGTTGTGATAGACTTGGAACTTCCTCAATTGGGTTATGGTAAATTTGTTTACTGATATACACAAACACATAATATGAAGCTGTGATAGACTTGGAACTTCCTCAATTGGGTTATGGTAAATTTGTTTACTGATATACACAAACACATAAAATGAAGCTGTGATAGACTTGAACTTCCTCAATCAGGCCATGATAAATTTGTTTTAAAACAGTTCAGGCTTCATGCCTGCTGGTTAATGTTGGTGACTAAAATTATTGCAAATTTTCAGCACCTAAGGAGGCACTAAAGTTTGTCTTATTTTTCCTTACAAAAGGAAATACTCTTTCACTGTCACAGATCTCCAACTGAGAAAGGCAGGTTATGTTCAACAAATAAAATCACAAACAAGGCTTCAGCATTGGTAGCTTGCAGGACTTGAGTAGGTACCTGGTACTCCAGAGCTAAAATCTGCTGGGTGTTTTTCATCTTTCCAATATCTATGTGCTTTTTCACATCATTCTGCCACATGTCCACAGGGACTTGCTTATCATTGCTTAATCGGTCATACATATACTATATGATAATATTATTAGCAACGATATGAGCCTCTCTGCACATTCTCAATTCTTAACTTCATGGTATAATACTATACGAAAAGCATAAAGTACATCGATCTTTGATGACTGAATGCAAGGCATACTCCAATCTATATTTCACTTTTTGTGGAATACCTATCTTTTTCCATGGAGGTGAAAACATTTTAATCGTTGTGTAGCTTAATTATTAAATGGTATTAATCAATAAGATCAAACATTCAACAATTGGTGGTGTCGGTGGATGCACAGAAAAATATGAACTCAAGCGAATTTCTTTACGTGCTAATCTTTCAATATCTGAAAAATTCCTACACTGAAAAAAGCTGTCTTAATTTGGTGTTTGTTTTTTAAAAAATTACAGTTGCTACAAGTATGTACATTAAAAAAAATATATCAGTTGGGCCCCGGTTTTCTTCATGAGTATTTGTAAAACTTCTGTTCTAAATATAGATTATACACTTTACAATGCTTGCTACAGGGCAAATTGTAACATGAGAATATAGTTTTACTAACATCGCGACTAGCAATACAGGATCATTATGCAGGGCTTGGATTTAACACAAATTTCTTTGTAGCCAGAAGGACTAGTATATTGAGAAATTTACTAGTCCTGCCAAATCTTTATTAGTCCTGTTCATAAAACAATGTCACATAGCTTTCATGTAAGTCTACCAATTCAATTTTAAAGTTCGAACAACCCACACAAAACTCGATGTTTTCCGTGCATTTGTTTTTGCGAATTGCATACACCATTTACACCACATAACGTTCCTTTCCTCATCATAATTCAGCCATTCCCTGTCTTCTGTCCATTTCTTCTGAAACTTTCCATTACGCTTTTCCCTATCATAAGAATTATTCCTCATCATTCTCATTCAACTTCTGCTTTTTTTCCGGTGGCTGAACACCTTCTATCAAATGCCACATTTTGCCTGTCTTATAAGGAGGGAATTATGCCTTGTTTTGAAATACGAGATGTTATAGTATAGCTGACGTGAATTATTTAATGCAAGAAAAGGAATGACAGTGTCCTTTATATAAGAAAGTCAGAACAAGAAACATGTTTCAAAAACACGTGTCTTTGCCCCCTCCCACAATTAAATGGCCACTCCCTAACAAAGACTCAACTTCAGCGGATGTTCTGCATGATCAAAGCAGTGGCTATTGTAAACACTGTTATAAAATATTAGCATCAGAAGAAAAGGTGTGTTCCCATCAAACGAAGCCATCTGACACTCTGCGTGTTGTATTTAACAGCTCCAATTACGGTATCATAAGTCGTAAGTTTGGTAATTGTTCCTAATTAATCGAACCTCAATGTATTGTTGAAATTATTAATAAGGCGGAAAATTTTCAAATCTTAAATGCCCATGCTCAGAGATTTTAATTCCCAACAAATGTACGGCATTCTGCTTGGATATCTCCACATGTATTCAATTATTTGTTCATTCTTGTAAGGGAAAAATACAAAAAAACTATTCTTATCATCATAGAAAAAGTAGCTGTATGGAAAGGATGCGTCAATAACGTAATCGTAATAAATCGATTTCAATGGAAATGTAAAATATGTAGTTTCCTGTTATAGAGTGTTGGAGCGTTTGGGTAGCAAGCCAAAAAAAAGAACCTAAAACAAACAAAAAAAACGTGCAAACTAATTTCTTTGAATAGTTTTTGCCATGTTCTTTTGTGTGGTATACCGCTTTGCAGTTTGTTACTGTGGTCGAGTGAATAAAGTGTGATACCACGTCATTTTTTTCATTTAATTCGTTATCAGATTAATTAGGATCAATTACCAAACTTCCTTTGTTAATGACAGGACCATAATTTGCACTGTTAAGTGAAATGCACAAAATCGGATGGATTCTTGTTATAGAAACGCACCTTTCCGAGGCAGAAATTGACTTCATCTCTTCAAGCTAATATTTTAGGACTGTGTTTACAATGGCCACTGCTTTGATTCCAGAGAACGTCTGCTAAGTCAAGTCTTTATTTTATTAGGGACTGGTGTAAACAAACACTGACTATTGATAACCAAAACTTACTAGCCCACTGGGCTATTAACATTATGAAAGTTACTAGTCTGACAGGAAATCTGCTAGCTTCAGGCTAGCAGACTACCGCTAATTTCGAGCCCTGTTATGGGTATTGAGTGTTCACTGCTGCTATTATGACTTGCACTTAATGGGATAACATTTATTTTATTCATAATTTAAGCCAATTGAGAATTTGGGAATTTGTGATTTTTTGGCATGCGGCGTGAATCAGTGAATCGCTATCTTGAGTAGTAAAATTCACGCCAAAATCGTGAGGGTTGGCAGGTCTGATAACTGCTAGTTTACTTTAGACTAATTCAGGCTGAGTTTTTTTTAGCACAAGGGAACAGCCATTTTAGCTAGCTTTGTGTTTAGATCATGTACAATTTCCACAAGTGCAATATCCATAAAAATTTCAGCCACAGTACATGGATGTAGGATAGAGGTATACCAACATTCTCTCCATTGTACATGTTGCAAAAATAAACAACTTCACCTTACACCCATCACTTTCTTGGAAGTGCATAACATCTGTAGAGTGCCCCCATAAAGAACACATAGGTATTATTATTTTATGATTTAACACATTAACCTCTGGTGATGAGTTTACATGGCAGGAGGTAGTAGCCTACTACCGAACTCTGTAGCATCAAAGTCATGTATGATACACTAAAGTGGGTGGTATTATAGAAAGGTAGACAGATGTAGCTCTACAATGATACCAAATAATCTGGAATTTCTAGTTGCACTACAAAATAGAGAGGGAAAAACCTCAATTTTTGGATTTTGCGTCCGGATTTTAGACATTTTGGTCTCAGATCTAAGGCAGACCGGTATGAACTGCAAACAGACAGATGAACCTTTGCAAAAAGTAGGATAAAATGGGCATTTGAAATAAAGAGTGGTCTCGATGTGAAAAAATGGGTCCCTTAACCCTTTACCTCATACAAGCGTCTTTGAACGCCTCTACTCCATTCGCATGGAAGCGCCTTTTGACGCCTCTACAAGATTCGCATAGAAGCGCCTTTTGACGCCTGCTGTAAACATCAGCCATTTTGAGCTAGTTTTCGAAGCGCCACCTTCGGGGAAAACCCCCCTATTACATACTACATTCATTTCTGCGAATGACAATTACGTCAGATCACGTGGTCGCTATTCATGCACTGGTCGATATCTGCTATTTAAAGTAACTGGGTCGTAATCTCCAGTCTCCAAAATGGCAACCGCGGATTTCATTCAGTACGTACGAAGTTTTCACGAGTAGAATAACAACCACGAAAGATTAAATAAATTAGGTAAAGTCTCTGATATTGATGAAGGCAGCAATTAGTTTTTATAAATTATCAAATTCAGATGACTTAGTGATATAGACGCACACGAAAACCTTGTAAATTTCGAGTATGGGAAATGGCAGCTACGGTCGGTCACGCGGCCTCACTGACATGACGGTGAACGAGTTCTCTCTCGATTTTAAAGCACATACAATATTCTTCCGTGAAAAATAAGTACACAGCTATAACAATCGGACTTTACTCTTAAATTTGTCCACATATAATATATGTGTACCAAAAATGTAAAATGGTTAAAATTGATGTTAAACGTAACACCACTACATTGCTTAACAATTCACAGGCAGGATTTCATTCAGTACTTACGAAGTTTTCACGAGTAGAATCACAACCACGAAAGATTCAATAACTTTCTTAAAGGCTCTGATATTTATGTAAGCAGCAATTAGTTTTTATTGATTATCAAATTCAGATGACTTAGTGATGTAGACGCAGACGAAAAACGTGTAAATTTCGAGTATGGGAAATGGCAGCTACGGTCGGTCATGTGGCCTCACTGACATGACGGTGAACGAGTTCTCTCTCGATTTTAAAGCACATAAAATATTCTTCTGTGAAAAATAATTACACAGCTATAACAATCGGACTTTAGTCTTCAATTTTTCCACACATAATAGATGTCTACCTAAAACGTAAAATGGTTAAAACTGCTGTTAAACGTAACACCACTACATTGCTTAACAATTCACAGGCATGCCTATGCGGATGCAGTCTGCTAGGTAACAGGTGTTCTATTTATAGCGTGCTGCACTTTGTCACTATGCTCTATGAGGTAAAGGGTTAAGCAACAAACAACAATCCAACTTTTATCCTTCTGCTCATGCACGAGCCAAATAGCCAATGAAATACAATGTTTCTAACACAACTAGGCAGCATGTTATTGGAAGATCATCTGGAAGTTAGTGTTTTAGGATGTATTCAGAAATAGCTTTCAAAATGTGTTTCCTACTCAAATTTCAGACTAAAACTACAAAAATCTCCAGGGGTTAATGTGTTAAGTTTGTATGTATGGCTGAAACAGTTAAGCCGCCATCTGAAAAATTCTCCTGTATTTCCTCCCAATGAAAAAAGTATTTATTAGTGTCCCAATGCCTGCCCATGGGAGAAACACAAGTGTCTGGGATCCTTTATTGCAATCTTCATCATTTTCCTAGGCAGCCCATGTGAAAATGGTTCAGCTTCAGTCATGGCAAATGTACACCATCCATTTTCCACAAGCATACAGCAGGGTTGGGAACACAATGGCTCTATAGACCTTTAGTTTTGTTTGTAGACTGGTTACTCTGTGCTCCCAAACAACTGCGTGTAATCTGCCAAAGGTCACACTTGCTTTAGCGATCATGGCACTGGTTTCATCACTGACATGGATTTCCTATGACAATGTGCTGCTGATACAGGTGAACTTGTCCACTGCCTTGGAGGCTTGGCAATTTATTGAGAGGGTAGGCTCATCACTGTCTTCTTGATACTGACTGTGAGACTGAGAAATGGTCCATATCATGCTGCATGTTAGACTAGGATACTGTGAGACTGAGAAATGGTCCATATCATGCTGCATGTTAGACTCAGATACTGTGAGACTGAGAAATGGTCCATATCATGCTGCATGTTAGACTCAGATACTGTGAGACTGAGAAATGGTCCATATCATGCTGCATGTTAGACTCAGATACTGTGAGACTGAGAAATGGTCCATATCATGCAGCATGTTAGTGAGACTGAAAAATGGTCCATACCATGGTGCATGTTAGACTAGGATACCGTGAGACTGAGAAATGGTCCATATCATGCTGCATGTTAGACTCAGATACTGTGAAACTGAGAAATGGTCCATATCATGCTGCATGTTAGACTCAGATACTGTGAGACTGAAAAATGGTCCATACCATGCTGCCTGTTAGACTAGGATACTGTGAGACTGAAAAATGGTCCATATCATGCTGCATGTTAGACTCAGATACTGTGAGACTGAGAAATGGTCCATATCATGCTGCATGTTAGACTCAGATACTGTGAGACTGAGAAATGGTCCATACCATGCTGCATGTTAGACTCAGATATAGCATTCAGGAACAGTCCTCAGCAAATAGGAGATCATGAACTCATCAAAGATCTGACTGGTATAAGCTTACATACCAAATCTGATCAGAAATATTGTCTCTCAAGGGTTCACAGCCTCAGCCAGTCAGATGCAAGATTACCTCATCAACATGTGCAGATGTTGCACATGACAGAACTTATTTAAGATTCCATGCCAAATCTAACCAAAACAATGGCATGAAGGTCTTGTATAAGCCTTGCAAATCAAATGTAGTATCTGCTTCCATGACAAATCTAATCAAAACAATGGCATGAAGGTATTTTACAAGCCTGGCAAATCCGATGTGATATCATTTCACTGATCTGAGTGGATGTTGCTCATAACTAAACTAATCTGACACACAATCTTATACACCAACTGTCAATATGACCACCATTCCAGATTTTCCAAATGGTTCCAATGATGACCATGCTGGAGATCAGATCAGCAGCATTTTCACTGAGGACCAGCCAGACATCATACAAAGTGTTTTCATGAAATCCCCATTTCAACATGACAGAGAAGCCACAAAAAGATTTTAAATAAGGCCATCACGGTGGCCATTTTGGATGTCCAAACAACATCATGTTCATTTAGGGCCAATTTGACCTTCGAATGAATGTGTATGTAAAGTTTCAGTGCTATACTCCAAGTACGTGAGGAAGAGTACTGATAACAAACTTAGGCCAACAACTGGACAACAGAGGCTGATGTTCCATTTATTACTCATGAAATAGATGGATTATTTACTACGAAAGATCACAACTGATCTGTATATGTCTTAAAAAGGGGTATGTGCACTCTGTGCTTGTAGCTATGGCAGAATCTTCATAAATGAATTGGGATTATGTTCATAATATGCATACAGTCTTACTTTTCTTACAAGCTTACAAAAGCGAATATGGAGGACCTGAACACTTAAGCTGCTAATCCAGAGAGGAATTTAAAGAAAGGTGGAACACTGCATACAAGGAAGAATCTCTCAATGAATAAGCTTATATCTACTGTTTGATACCGGATATATTAATTGGAAAATGTAGACAATTACATTGTATCTATCTTCAAATAAGAGTTAATAAAAAATGCTGCAGTCTTAAAAACTTTCACACTTACATTTCTGTATGGATGTTTCACATTGTGGGGATTTGTTCCTGATTTCAGGTCGGACCTGCAATAAAAGACAAGTTATGAATATGTGAAGCAACTTTCATCAATCTATTTAAAAGATGGTACATGTAGTTGCTGATAAACTTGTCTAACTTGCTACTACACAAATCTGGACCACTAACTCACTTCCATTTTCGTATCAATCCACAATATGTAGACAGAAGCAGGTGAAAGTTTGAGTTCAGCATGACACCTGACTAATAATAATATGCATAAACAATTTTATCAATAGAGAATGTATCAGAATTTACATCAGCCAAAACAGCAGTGTACTGTAACATCTCATGGATATATATTAGATACAAACTGATTGCAAGAACAGCTAGTTTAAAAATAACATGCTGACAAATCATTGCAGAAAATACATAATTTATTGACTTGATGAATCTGATGTCCAATAAAAACATATTATTCAATTTATCACATATTAAAACTTCACAGTTCAATAATGTTTTAAGTACATTGTTGATGTGTGTTGTATCATAATGTTGTAAGCAGTGTTGATGGGTGTTGTATCATAATGTTGTAAGCACTGTTGATGTGTGTTGTATCATAATGTTGTAAGCACTGTTGATGTGTGTTGTATCATAATGTTGTAAGCACTGTTGATGGGTATTGTATCATAATGTTGTAAGCACTATTGATGGGTGTTGCATCATAATGTTGTAAGCAGTGTTGATGGGTGTTGTATCATAATGTTGTAAGCACTGTTGATGGGTATTGTATCATAATGTTGTAAGCACTGTTGATGGGTGTTGCATCATAATGTTGTAAGCAGTGTTGATGGGTGTTGTGTCATAATGTTGTAGGTGCTGTTGATTGATGCTGTATCATTATGCTGTAAGCAATGTTGACAGGTGCTGAATCATAATGCTGTAAGCAGTGTTGATGGGTGTTGTACCACAATGTCACATGCACAGTTTATACTATGACCTTGTAATACCAGTAAAATTTAATGTAATCAGTAAAACCTAACTTGAGTGACTAGTTTTGGAATAACACCTGTTATAAAAGACCACATTATTCCTATAAGGAAGAGGGATCATAGGTTCTATAATATCATGACCTCTAAGGAGAAATCACCTCTCTTGACAGACCACATTTTGATGGCCAAAGGAGTGGCCTTACAAGGCAGGTTCTGCTAATTTAAAACATTTCTTGCTGCTCCATCAAAACAATTTACTCAGTATTTTTAGTAAAAACTGCTACTTCCAAACTAAAAAATTGACAAACACAGCGTTTTGATTGGTCAAAATATTTCAAGTATGACTAGACATTAAACCAAGTTTTATAACAGAAGAGACTGGTGTTAAGTGTTTAACTTATTTAAGGATTAGACAAAACTTGTATTAAAAAGTCATATTCTGGCACTTATAAATCTATTTTTAAAGCCATTTAAAGAAGATAATGTATTTCTTTATTAGTTTTTATAATGTAAAAAATTTTTTCCAGAAAAAGGGCAAATCCAAACTTTCAGCTATGAAGTTGTCTTTCTAAACTTACTGTCAAACCTATCCCACACTCTAGGGATCATCCTGGGCTTTGCCAATGTTGCAATTGGTATTTATTTCCTTACTACCGATAAATTATACCATCTGGTGATTTGTTTTTGCAACAGCCTTTTTGGCTGTTTAATTTGTACATACAATCATGTATTTGGAGTGGAGAAATTCAAAGGGACCACAAAAGGAAGCCACAAACTTGGATACACAATGCACTGGAATCTATCTGTTACATAAACAAATACTTTGTTCGTATTGACAAACCCATATTTACGGTGCATTGTTACATCATAATTCGCTTATGCTAACATCTGGCCTGAGTACTGTATGCTGTGATACACTCAGTCATGCTACCGGACTATACCTACTGTTGACCGACGTCTGAAGATGCGAACAGAAACAGCTACAATTAACTGACTGACGACTAATCCTTGTTTTTTTTTTTTAAAATATACCAACAAAATAGTTTTGCTGAAACTTCAAAGAAAATGATTACCTTTGAAGTACCGATTGCTGTATATAAATACAAAGCAAATGGAAAAAAATCTCAATCAGAATTATATACTGTCAACAGTGCAACATTATAATGGATAAGTTAGACATTGCATGTTCATCATCTCATCCTAAGAGTAAGTTAATAAAATTAACAGTATTTGGATTTAGTGCAAATTCATCAGACAACAGTCATGGAACCTGATGTTATACCTGACAGTCCAACATCATCTACATGTAGTGATGGTAGTAATGCTTCAAGTGCAATACCACATCATGATGAACGGGTCAAAAGTTCCCAAAAATTTTTTGACGGCTGCAAACTTGGGCATCCATGGCTGAGATATGATACAAAGTTAAAGCAGATGTTCTGTAATATATGTATCAAGTCATCAATTCATTTATAACTGGCTGTGATATTTTGAAGGAGCGTGTCACCAAACATGAATCCAAGTGGGGTAAGTAATATAATATGTTAATATTGTTCACTGATCCTTTACTTTTGCTGTCAATCCTGTGTTACGACTGCAGGGACTTAAACTATGCAATAACAAAGGGCAAAACAATCAAGTTTTGCATAATTGAAAATAATTTTTTTCTCATAATACAGGAGTGAAAGAATTAAATTAACTTACAGCATCGTGAATGAATTCCTATTTCCTAAAAGTCCTATTAATTCCAATAGTTCCAAGAAATCTGAATACATTCCAATGAAAAATGCCCCTTCTGTGTTTAAGTTTCAAATGTACAGAAATAATTAATTATAAAAGAATTCAAATAGTTGGTGAATAGTTTACGGTACAGTTATTCTAGCATGTCATGCAAAAAAATATTTTTTTTCAAGCCTAGTCATGAGACAGAATCTGAGAACATGCAGATTGGGACCTACCATCTGTAATTTTTATGTGGCATATTTAAGCACCATTATCACTAAATATTCTCCAATTTTTGGATCCAATGCACGTGAAATTTTCCAAAAGGACATGCCATTTCTCCGTGTGGAATGTGCTATTTGCCCCAATTTCATATTCTATACAATAACTGAAAGTTAGACTTAAGCCTCTTCGACATACTTCAAAGAAACCACCTGTTCTACATTGAGTGAAGCACTAGCAATTGATTGACAAAAAAAATGCCCTTTTTTGTTATAACAAACAGTGCCTAAAATGGGTGTGAATTTATGTTAACAGTTCAAATGTTGTCTCATGCTACCATCCATGAGATAACCATTTCCCACATTTTATATTCCACCTTATTTTCTTATTGTTAACTAGTATATGCATATAACACTGTTGACTCAATAACAAATGTTTTCCGAATTGGTGAGGGTGGGGCACATATGCTCTGTGATGTTTCTTCACTCCTTTCAATTTAATGATAGTAATTAATGCTTATATATATATATATATATATATATATATATATATATATATATATATATATATATATATATGGTGCATTAATACCAGGTGTTGACTCATGTAAGTTTCATTGGTGGGAATGGAGATCCTAGTTTGCTTGTCGAGAAAAATTCTACAGCATTCAGTGATCATTCTTGGGATTTAGGAAGATTTCACTATAAGCAAAAGCATGTAAAGCACAGCAAAAATAGATTTCTGAACTCCTGGTTGACGGATATGTACTTTGTGAAGTTAGCCATAAAAGGGGGGGGGGGGCATTTAATAACTGAATGCATGAAATTGACGGACGCATTATACTTCACTTATCTTACATTGCAAAGTATGATCATGGGGTTTTAGTATTAAAATGTCATTAACTAAAGTTCCTTAAAAAACTATTATTTGGAAAATAATATACATAATATAGATGTCAGGAAAGTGGATATTTTACATTTGATAATGCATTTTTTTCAGGTGACAACAGTCATACCATTGCACTAAGAGTGATGCGGGATGCAAAGACCATTGGAAGTAGCGAAGATCACTGCTATTAGTAAAAGTAAAAATGCCATTATCGTTGCCATGAGTAACACTTTCTTTGCAGCTTACTACAATCGCATTGGATCATTATGTGACATTCTATAACATTTTAAAAGTGCAAAACAGCCATGTAATGATTTATTTTGTAATATTATAGCTGTACTGCTTGTCATCAATAAAGCAATAACCATCCCATCTTTTTCAATTTTCATTGCCTATTACATTAATAGACTTGGAAAAATATTCACTACTTGTTCTGGCGATATTTTTCGAAAATTGGCAACAAAATATTGAGGTTGGCGATTCTTTTGGTGACAACTTTATAAAAGCCAGGACCATCCCTGCACTGGTCACTTTTATATAGCAGTCACCTGGTCATAATGGTCATTATAATTCCCTGGCCGCCCCCCCCCCCAATAATTATGACATAAAGTACTGTAACTGACACTTCTGAGTTGCATCGACAGTGTGACTGCAGTACAGTAAGTACAATCGAGCTAAGAAATGCTTACACATCAATTCATATGCTATTCCTTCACCGAAACAATGCCATCATCATCAAACAAAAGTTTAATCTGCATGTGTACAGCAGTCACTGTTGATATGCTGCAGTGACTGCTTAAATCTGAGAGGAAATCTGTATCTTAATTTTGTTGATATCATGTAAATTAATCAATGACCAGAGATTCAAATTCATCTCACTGCATCAGGTTCAAAGGTCAATCAATGTTTGAAAAACTGGTCGCTAAAGGCAGGCAACATTTCTGTTAATGTGATATTAATTACAACCACATTTGGGATGAACCATTTAAATGTTTGTGGTGGGGATAGAAGAACTGGCAGAAATCCTCGCTTCGATTCATAGAAAAATAAAAATTATTATATCCGCCATAGTTCAACTATCACTCACTATAACGTGTTATTCTGTAATGCCATTTGGATCCAACTCCATACAACTATCGACTATGAATAAAATCATACCAATGTCGAAGACTGGGTTGACTACGGAATAAACCTAAAGGACAAGTAGATAATACATTCAACTCATCCTCCTGGTTTTTAAAAACAGCCATGTTAATTTCATGCCCTGCATTGCCAACATCATCTGGTATTTACCCCATGAAGCTGTTTGTAACAATGAATACTAACACTGCTGACTTTAGTACTGCATCAGAGGTCTCGCTAGGATTTTAAAACTAGGAGTCCAGGACTCCAATTTTGGTAAAAATTGGAGTCCCACCATCAAAAGTTGCAGTCCCTTCTTTCCTACAGAATCAACACAGACATGAGTTCATCTATTTTTAGATGGAGAGGTTTCCGTAATGTAATCACTACTATAATATAGCTTCATTACAACAGTCCATTGACAGGATCGCAAATTTATGGTTTATTTATTTATTTACGTACTTGTTTTAATTTTAGGCAAATAAATATTATCTTATTTGCTGGGTTTTTTTAATTGGTATTTTCGCAAATAACTGTCAAGTCAGAAAACAGCTTAGACCTTAAAGCGCATCTCGTGAATTCCACAACATAGCATTGTCCATACGTTTCTGACCTACATAATTTGCATTTTAAAGTTAAATCTTCAATAAAATAAGACTTAGACTTTGGTTTCAATGATTTGTATATTTTTTCTGAATATATTTGCCCGATGATTTAAGAAAACAGACAATCTAATAAACTGGTACATCCCAGACTTAGCGAAGTCCACCATTATTTCCCGTTAGGCTTACTGGTTCACTTACAGTTTCAAAATAATTTTATGTCAAAATAGTGTACAAGGCAGTTAATATATATCCCGATCAACGATTCTGATCTTAAATTACAAGTTTGTATGTTTTATCATCAAAGGATAGCATGCAGGAAATTTATTGTTGCTACCTTACTCGGAAAAGGGTTAATGGTCAATCAGCTATCAAAACATAATGCTTGTGAATGGGCAAGAGTTTGTTTGTCAATGTAATTGATATAAAAACTAGACCTAGCTACTGATGCCTTCATGAATACATTTCGCTACAACACTAGAACTAACCGGGATAAGGTGAGGGGCATTTTAAAAAAATATGGATTGGTCAGTCAATGTACCTCTTAAATAATCACAGGGTGAAGTTGTTTTTGCTTTCCTAACAGAAGAAGGCAAAGTTTAGATTTTTAGGCAACTTGTCACCCACTTACGAATGGCATTTTGTCTTAAGTCTTAACATGTCTTGATTCTGAGGTCACATGCACTGCTTATTCCGCTACATTTGGAAATGAACACAATAATGAAAGTTAAAGTTGTTTATTTGATGTACTTTTATAAATGACCACATGTACATCTCTGGGTCTTTCTGCCTATGAATTCAATCAATGTAAATGTCAGTACATTTTCCCACCCGGCTGCCAGTCAAAGCCATTGAACTTGCTGCCCAGCTATTGCATCATGTTTTTTTTATGTACTCTTATAAAATGGCAACATGTACGCACATCAAGGGGTCTTTCAGTCACTGAATTTTGTCATTGTAAATATCAGCACAGCTAACTGATCAACACATTTTCCCACAAAGCAGGTGGCTGAAGCAGTACTGGCAAGTCTTTGAATTTTGCCGCACACCTATTACATGCGTACGGAGGACTCCCGCCTCAGTGATTTTCTGCATCCCAGATAACAAATTGGCATCCAAATATGCGTAATTAAGCGTTTCTGAGATATTTACATATTTCAGGTTATCATAATTACTTACTTGTACTTTCCTTCATAATTTATAACACTCTTGTGGACCACCATTACTCCATAGTCACCCTTAGGTCGAAACTGCAAAAAAAAATATATATATACTTAAAAGCCATGAACATCAAATATAAACTAATGACTGCTGTATGAACATCTGTTATGAATGCAAACATTAATATTTTTTCTTGCTGTTTAGAAATTATCATAGTGACCAAGTTCTTTATAAGATTCTTTCATTACATGACAGCCAGTATATTTAGTGGACAGCCACTGACCCATAGGAAGCTACTGACAAGCTAGCATATCCACTTCTGTTGAGCCAAGGTTTGAACACATGCTGAGAGATAGAAAACAGTGAGTGATCTATAAAGGCAAGTGCCCCAGATGACTCTAATTTTGTTAATATATAAAATCCAGTGCATTAGTAGTTGTTGTAGGGTTTAATGCCATTTTTCAGCACACGATAGGCTATACATAGCGGCCAGTATTAATGGTGGAGGAAGAACCCGGGAAAGCCCCGGAAAGAACCACCGACCCACGAGAAGCTAATGGCAAGCTTTCTCACATACCCACATTAGCCGAATCCAAGACTTGAACCCATGCAGGTAGAGGTGACAGTGCATTAGTTATAAGTAAAATTCTTTACAATAATCCATAGGTTAACACTAACTTGGACACAACATGAGGTTATATCCACAAAGACAAATGTGTTGGTACAGGGTACAGGGCACAGGTCCCCCTAAAACCCATGTATATTTTGTATCAATTAAATTTTATTTTATCACTGACTTCATACTGCTTATAACTTTAACCCATCAAGTGAAACATAGAACATCTGAAACCGCTGTAACATAAAAGACCAGATACCACATTTTTAATTATTCTGTTATGTACCAATTTATTTTTAAATGCAGATATAAAATTTTCATTATCTTAAAGAGTTAACTTTGTATGGTGCTTGTCTGAAAAATACTGTACTACCAAATAATGATGATAGTAAATGTTCAATGTGACAACTGGTCTAGTCCCTATAGTAATACTTGGCAGACTCAATAAAGCAGTCAAGTAGGAAATGTAGTATATACAAATGACATAATTTTTTAAGTAGATAGAGTTTTACAATCAGAGAGGTTAATTTGACCTTTGTAATGGATCAAAATCATCAATTATAAATTCCTAGGGGAATCTCTGCCGCTTATCCCCGTCCTACATCTGACTAAATGACAGCACAATATTGTTACAAATTGGATAAAAATGATTACTGTTTTAAATGTTTTGTAAAATAAACTCAATGCCAAAAACTATCACACTTTCCATTCAAAGTGACATTTCAGGCTTTCATTAAATCCTGTGACGGGTAAGCTTTTGTCATTGAGATCCCTCAAAGGCTTAAGTTTTAGAGGAGTGAATAAGTTTGTGCATTCACGAGTGTCTGTTTCATTCCATTCAACTATCTTAGGATGTCTGTAAGCTACTATTTCCCGAAAAATGGGTTTTTCCTATTGTGTTCACCCATTCCCAGAAATAGACTCATCCGATAAGCTATCATACATCTAAATGAAGCCATTTATGTCACGTACCAAGAGGCACATCAGGTTTCAATCCACATCTCTAAGATAGTGTAGGTAATAATATTAGGAAGGTCAAGTAAAGACATGAGAGTCTGGCCTGGCCAAAACTGTTCAAAAGCTGGTACACACTTTGCACATATGCACCAAATAACAATGACATCCTGCTTTTTCCAAGGAAAGAACTTATTTACTGAATAAATTTTACATAAACTACAGCTTACAGATGGCCATATTATCATTTGAATTGGACAAAAAGCAGACATATCTACTGTACATTTTATTTCAGTGATTCAAATATATTTCTAGTATAGCTTTTGTAAAAACATTATTTTCAGGAAAAGTAATATCCTTTCTGAATTCCGTGACTTTTTGCAATTTCTTGGCAAAGTGGTCTTTTTAAACACAAAATCGTTACAGCTGAAAACAAAACAGATCTTTGCATGAAGCATGCGCTGTAGATTGCTATTTTGATAGCTTGTATTAACTGATACTGTTATAAAAACAAAACAATCAAAACCAATGGGCCGAAGTGGTGACAATGCTGTTTACAAGAGTCTTGTGTACTATATTAGTCTGCCTCCAGACCATTATGAACTGTACCCCACCCCGTCCTTTAAAGAATTTAACTGGAACAGATACAATCTAACTGAGGAGTATTTAATCCCAGCAAGCCTTACAAATTTTAACCAAACCTTGAAGACAATTTCAACCAACAATTCTGTGAGGCACATTGACATTACAGGCAGTGCGGATCATGATTGTGACAACAATTCTGTGAGGCACTTTGACATTACAGGCAGTGGGGATCATCATTGTGACTACATTCAGTGGAGGAAACTCTCCAAATAAATGCCTGCAAAATTTTCACACATCTCCCGAGCACGTGTAAAGTGTGAAATTTCACAAGAAACTAAAAACATGCACAACACTTTCAAAATCATCAAAACATGGAAGATTAACTATTATCATCATTTATTAACTTGAATACTCTTTCATTGTTTTGACAAGCTGCTTGTGAAGAACTTCTGATACCACTTTCAGCTTGTACGAAACATTTATGAATGGCCTGGGGCTCCTGCTTTCAATTAAGAAAAAAAAAAAACGTGTTTCCTATTGCACTGGTTTAATAATTAGGGTAGGCAGATTTCTTTTAAACATTATATATAATGATTAGTATAGATGATGTACCAAGCAATTCAAGTACTGGGCTAAACCAGCTCCATTAGATGCACATATCAATTTTGGGATTTTGCCAAAAAAATTGTTTTTTTTTTACCCTGGGGTGAAAAAGATACTAGGGTTGGCAACAAAAAAGTGGGATGGTTGGCTGACAGGAAATATTTTCTTTCGGCCTGAAACAGTCACTGACATTTTCAAAGATGAAAGTGACTGTAAAACTGCTGGAAGTTTCTGCGTAAAACTGATCTTCCCTGTCTGTGCTTTATTGTTATAGTATAGTTAAGGAACACTTTTTTGCCAGCTGATCCAGAACTGATTTTGTCTTTGCAGCTCATGCACCAGGCAAGTCCAGGTTCCTCCAATTAATAATTCCCCACTGTTATCTTTTACTTCCAGCCAGCTCTATCTGAACTGATTTTTTGTACTGACTGGTCAAAGTTAGTTATATCCGTACATTTCTCTCTTTCTAAAAGTTTCAATTCAGTAGAAGCCACAAAAAGATGCGAGTCTGTGAAACGTTACTCAAAACTGCATAATGAAGAACTGAAACAATGATCAATTCCTGCCTGCACAATTATCTTCTGATATACGGTGTCTTAGTGTTTTATAAACTTCTTTCCCACTCAACTACATCCAGGAATAAATATTCCAGTTAAAAAAAGAAAAACGTGGAAAAAGTTCCACCGGAAATTTTACCAAAAAATAAGAGGAAAATTGGTCTGCATTAAAAACTGGATTTCCGACAAAATCCGGAAAATGTCCATCTCTGTACACTGAAACAAACTGAGTGGATGATGGCTAACTGATTGGTGTGTGTGTGTGATTAGGATTTTTAATGTAGCTTTAACAATTTTTCAGTCATATCGCTACGATGTCTGCAGTGTGGCAGTTTATAGTGATGTCTAGCATTGGGGCATCATGCGCAGACATGTAGCATGATGTCCCACCCAGTCACATTAAACTGACACCAGGCCAACCAGTCCTAACATTAACCTCTTAATGCTGAGCGCCAAGCAAGGAAGATGTTAGTACCATTTTTGTAAGTCTTTGGTATGACTTGGACGGGGATCAAACCCATGACCTCCTGCTTCAGAGGCAGACACTCTAACCACTAGGCCACCGGAGCGGTCGCTAACTGATTGGTATTTTTTTTTTACTCAGATGATGAATATGTGGATGCTTTTCAAGTTATTAGACATTTTGAAAACTTGACCACTCGTTAACTTTGCCCAAATAAAACAAAATTGGATGTGTGCATAACATTACAAAAGTTTACTGCATTCCTGGAAAAGGACCTAACTAAATCCAACAAGACTAATATTTTTACATTAGAATTTATTATGGATGAAAGCTTCTGAACCAAAATGAAAAGCTTTCTTGACTTCCCAATAAGGTCACAATCAAGCAAAATGAGTAAAATTGCAATAGCCTTCGACTTTCATGATGTATTTTGTAAAATCTTTTCACCTTCTTAAATGATGTAAAATTCCCAAAATTTCATAGACTTACGAGGTAAAACTGCATTCTCTCATGCTGATACACTACTGACTGAACAATTATCCACTTCTACACAACAGCTTGTCTGACTGGGATTCATTATGATAATGGTTAAATGTTAAACAATTTGCTGGCATGCTAAATGCCTTCTAAATAGGAATTAAGTACAATTCTGTGTAAAACACTTCTGTTCCTGCTGCATTATTGTGAAATGTTTAACATATAATTAAAAAAAAGTGATAAAATTGTGCTTTCTGCTTAGCTGGCTTATTTATGATTCAAAGAATTTTTTTAAACTAGTTGTGTATCCTTTTATTATAGTTAAGTCTTAAAGCTGCAGTTATCTTGTATGGTGTATGCAGTATCGATCCACATTACAACCATGCATCTAGTAATACAACTATCAAAGATTCTGTTACAATATTATTTCCATTTGTATTCATTACTGATTGGGATTAGAAACAAGAAATGACTAGTATCTGACTATTTTAATTATGACTTTAAATATAGTTCTAGTTAGATAAATCAGACCCCCAAATCGGTGTTGATACCAATAGACAATTTGTGGGTATGATATCACCTTGTTCACTGAAATGTGCATTTTGCTGCATGCAACTTTTTCTTGAACTCTCTTGCATACAGTTTAGACCAGGGGTGGGCAAACTATGACCCGCGGGGCATATGCGGCTCGCCAAGGGCTTTCATGCGGCCTAGGAATAAGTCATCATTCGCACTGACTCTGTTTATGTTACTCTGTTTATTAAATAAATGTGCTTCTTTTGAAGTTTAAGAATATTAACAACATATTAACAACTGAAAATTAATTATGATGTTATTTAGAAAAACCTTTTGATTTTGCTATTTCAAATATTAATTATTTTACTTAATGAACTATGCGGCCCGCGACAAGGTGTAAATTTGTGTATGCGGCACTTGCACTGGAAAGTCGATATTTCCTAAGATGTCTGAAATTGTCAATTTCTCATGTGAGCACTTCAATGTAATGTCCATTATATTACATTCACCAATACTAAGGACACGTATAGGTAAACTAGCTTATGCTTGGTTAATACACTACCACAAGATCCCTTCTGTAGGCGTTGGCCCTCCGCTTGGCGAACAATATAAGCCAGGTGGCCAGGCCGGAACACAACAAAAACATTATGAAGAAGAATGGACCCAGAAACTGATCATTCCAATCCCACAGGTAAACATGGCGGTACCGAAGGCCCACAACAAGAATCCCAACAATTAAATTGAGGGCCCCAAACACAAACACCCATTTGGCAATGGTGCATGGAATATGTCCAGGCCCAAAATCAACACCATTTAGTTCATCCTGTATTCGTCCCTGGACGAATTCGTGATAGGCAACTACAGTGTCTTTATCCGACTCCTTCGGCTTCCTCGTCTTCGGCTTCATGATTTTACCGATTCATAATTTTAACTTCAAATATTAACAAAAATGGAGGTGCAATCAAAACTTTGTCAAAAATTGCTAGTCCATGATGCACCTGAGGCTGGTTTAAGGCCTGAAAGAAATACATTAGCTTCTGCTCGCAGGTTCGAGATAAAATATTTCTTAACCCGTCTATTATTTTACCTGAGTCATTTTGCGCATGCGCAGTGTTGTTTACCTGAAATTATATACCTTGAATGACTCAACTTTTACAAGGTGAATAGTTTTAATAACGGGAGGGGGGAGGGGGGTCTCTTGGCGCGCTTAGCATATCCTCAATTCTGAAAAAGACAGAAAGAGTAGGTAGTCGTGACCCATCTAAAAAAAAATTGTTTGATGGCATATGTTCTTCTTCTTTTTATTATTATTATTATTATTATTATTTAAGTGGGGTGCATTTTATGTAATCTGAGAGTGAAGCTGTAGATCCTGTGAACCACAGGAGTGTGCGAAACTAGGTTGTATCCATTTCCGGGTTGGGGTGGGGCAGTATGTAGCGGTATATATTCGGGGAAGAAGAACCAGGAAAAACCACAGACCCACGGAAGGCTACTGGAAAGCTTTACCACATACCCACTTTGGCCGAGCCTAATACTTGAATGAACATGACAAAGGTTAGATATTAGTTTTATGTAAAGGTAAGCGCCTTATACCATTCTTCCACCTGTGGTTCCCAACTTTGGTGGTCCTTTTGGGTCAAGGGAAATCCTATGTTAAAATTGTCCATATGTTTAATGTGGAGATGGTTTTATGGAGTCAAACTGATTATATGACAAAAAATTTTTTTTAGCGTCAAATTTGTTTTTAGGATCGAACACGCGGGCAGAGGTGAGATGTCAGTGTTATGTAATGGCGAGCGCCTTAGACCATTCTGCCACCAGGAACCCCCACAAATTAGGCAGTATTTGTGGTAATGGGGAAATCCTATGTTAAAATTGTCCATATGCTTAACACGGGGATGGTATTAAGGAGTCAAACTGTTCATAGGAACATACATTTTACAGAGTCAAAAGTGTTTTTAGGTTCAAAATGTTTATAGGGTAAAGAATTTTATAGGGCTAAACGGAAATAGAAATGTTAAGTTTTTGTATCTGCAATCGAACACATCACATATGCTATTAAGCAACTGCTTTTTTTTTATTACCGTCAGACACACCACATGTACTATCCAGCAACCACTTTGTGATCGCTATTCAGCACACACTCCACTATCCATGAGCGACTTTCTGAATACAGTCCTCGCCACATAGCATCCAGTAACCACATTTTCGTCACTATCCAGCACACACATGACTATTCAGCAGCCATTTATACAATTACAATGCAAACACAAACCTCTAGTATCCAACGAAAACGGCGGGAGTGTTTTTACACACACACACACACACACACACACAGACACACACACAATGATATATACACATACATACTATTATTCAAGGGTATGAAGTTTTTATAGACACACAACTAAACCCTCACACATACTGTCAAAAAGAAGAGAGAAGGTGTACGGGGTTTTAAATTTTAGTCTTTTGATGGGAAAGACAAAGCCATACACAAAGCATAAAATTTGGCAAATATGATTGGTATTCTCTTTTCTAGAAACTAGGTGGTCCTGAAAATGATAGTCGATGATTGTTATTTAAAGTTGGTTAACACATGTGGCATAAGTAGTGTGTTGTTGTTCGTCCGTCGAGTCGACGAGGACCATTCTAGTGATACCTGGGTTGGAGGGACAGGTTCTATTATGTGCGGGTGCAGGTGGGTGATGAGGCCAATCCTTGCACGGAATGCTCGTTTGCATAAAGGGCAAGGGATGAATGGGACATCTCCAGGAGGGTTAATGGCATGTGCTTTTCTAACTTGCCTCTTCAACTCTGCAGCTGCTTGATTCGCAAAGCCTGGAGCCTTTGTTCACGGAGGAAAGCCTAGTGACTCGATCGCTTGATGTATGCTCCCAGGAATCAGGGTTTATGCTGAACGTTTTCAATGTAGGTTTCAAACTGTTTTTGAAGCGTTTCTTCTGACCTCCGTTGGATCGCTGTCCTTTCTATAGCTCGCCATAGAAGAGTGTCTTAGGCAGCCGATGGTCTGACATGAGTACAACATATCCCGCCCAGCGTAGCTGGAACTGCATCAGGATGATGTGGATGCTGTGTAGACCTGCTTGAGCGAGTACCTCAGTGTCTGGAACCTTGTCCTGCCACTTGATGTTGAGGATTTTTCAGAGACTTGTGGTGTGAAAGTGGTTTAGCTTCCTGGCGCGGCTTTGGTACATCGTCTACATTTCATATGCGTAAAGGAGTGAGGTGGGCACAACTGCCCTGTAGATCTTTAAATTGGTCTGGATGCTGATGCCTCTTCTATTCCAGACGTTGGCATACAGTCTGCCGAAAGTTGAGCTGGCTCTGGCAATGTGGAGGTTCACTTCGTCGTCAATAGTTACGCTCTGTGACAGTGTGCTACCAAGGTAGGTGAAGCGGTTCACTACGTTGAGTTTTTGGCCGTTGACGGTGATGTTGGGCTCAACATAGGGCTTTCCAGGGGCCGACTGATGCAGGACGTCAGTCTTCTTGGTACTGATGGTGAGAACGACGTCTGTGCAGGAGTTGGAGAACTTGTCAACGCTGCGTTGCAGGTCGGCTTCTCAGCTAGCGTTGAGGGCGCAGTCATCAGCAAATAAGAATTCCCTGATGATGTCTGTCATGACCTTGGTTTTTGCTTGAAGCCTCATGGGGTTGAACAGTTTTCCATTTGTACGGTACCTGATGCCGCCTCCAACATCTCCGTCTCTAAAAGCATTAATCAACATGACGAAGAACAATAGACTGAACAGCTTAGGTGCCAGAACACAACCCCAGCTTGATGCCATTGGTTACTGGGAATAGCTCAGATGTCTCTCCGTTGTCCTGGACTCGTGCCTGAATACTGTCGTGGAAATGCTGTAACATGGATATAAATTTTCTCGGGCATCCGTACGTGGCCATTACCTTCCACAAGCCTTCTCTGTTGACATTATTAAAGGCCTTTGTCAAGTCGACGTAGATGGAGAAGAGGTCGACGTGTTGCTCTTGACATTTCTTTTGTAGCTGCCTCGCAGCAAACACCATGTCGATGGTTCCACGTTCTTTTCGGAATCCACACTGGCTTTCTGGCAGAAGTCCCTGGTCAAGGCGCGTAGTGATGCGGTTCAGTAGGAGTCTGGCGAGTATTTTTCCTGCGATTGGGAGCAAGGATATACCCCGGTCGTTGTCGCAGTCCTGGCGGTTCCCTTTGCGCTTATATAGGTGGATTATGGAAGCGTCTTTGAATTCCTGGGGGATCATCTCTTGCTGACACATCAGTAAAAACAGTAAACAGTCAAACTGTGCCCCCTTCCTTGTAGACATCAGCTGGGATGGAGTCTGATCCAGGGGCTTTGCCACTGGAGAGCAGACGTATCACTTTCTGTCTCGTGCAAGCTGGGGGGGGGGGGCATCCAGTGCTTCGTTGATGGGTAATGGGGGAGACGACGGATGGCTTCATCGTTGATAGATGAAGGGTGGTTCATGATAATTCATGATCATAGCGCTCCATGGCACTTTGCTGGGAATCACCTTTCTACCCGTTGACTATATGGTGGTACCTCCGCGCAGGCTGCCGAAGCCAGTCTTCACATGCTAGGTAGACAAAGCCTAACTCACCGAGAGCTTAAGACCCGTCGGCTACCCTCAGTCTGGTTTAGCCGGCCACATCCTGGCATAAGTAGTATATGGGGACTGTTTAGTGACAATGGAAATCTCAGTCAAAAAGTCGTGGGCACGTTTAGCGACAAGATTTTTACTGATCCCCTGGGCACGTTTAGGACTCACGGTACTAATTCAGTTTCTATAGTAAACCTATGCAAACACCATCATATTAAAAATTCAATAACTTAAAATATCTGAGTGCTCATGATCAAACCTATATTTATCAACATAGATGAAACCTTTATGTCAGCTTCTGTGTAGAGGAAAGGATATGCGCCTCGGCATTTGCTTGACCTGCATGTGTTTGAAACACGTGCTTTCAATTCCGCATTAAAGATTCAGGTACTAATTTTCGTAATGAGTGTTTCAGACTCAAGACTGTTAAAGGACTGAAATTCAATCAATAAAATACCGTCTCTATTTTTTTCACTTACAACTAGGATAAGCTCTCAAAAGCTTCTTTTTCCTAAATCATAACTTACATTATTAACAAATCCTGGTCAGCCAAACCCATATATACTCTATTTTTTTGTTCACCCATTTTCACGCCGATTCCCATTTTTCCATATCATTAGTACATTGTGTCCTATATCCACCCTTGATTTTCTTGACAGCCCTAGGAATAGTAAGTAGTTCAATACATAAGTAAGCAATGTGCATAGTTCTGCTTGTCAAAGATTACATTAGTGAAATTAAATCATATTGCAAGTTCATGTTCACTTAGAAAGCAATGGTGCATTTCAGGCAACATTTAAATATTTGAGCTTTATTTACGAAAATCAGAAAATAATTATGGCTCTTCAATTTAATACTGAAATATATTGCCAGCCTTGTCATATTATGTAATTAATGAGTAAAAGGTCAAGGTGACCATCTATATGTACATGTATCATTTCAGAAAAAGAGATTTAAATGACACAAATTACCTAAAATTTCTCCCATGACATATAATTTAAAACTAAAGTAAGGTAGACTTAAGTCCATTAAAAGGCAAAATATGAACTTATAAAACATCTAATGAAAGAAATTAGTGGGATGCTAAGTCATGAGAGGTCAAAGTGTAACCTTCTGCATAATCCTCGTACGTAATGCAGATGCTGGTGTTTGTTCCAAGGTGTCCCCATGCTTCATACTGGGACAAATACGATCTCAAGTATTTCTTCTTCTCGACACTAAAGTCAGGTTCGAAAGGACTGGTACACAAGGTTTTGCCATCTCGACTGACTTAAATCTTGGACGCGTTGTAGTGCTGAAACTCAAAAGTATTTTCTTCGTAGGCTCCAATGAAAGATGCAATTTTGACGATACCAATGAATAAACCTTTATGCAACTGTCCTTGGAACAGATGATCTTCTATCATCGATTGATGTCCAGTGGGAATGGTAAAAGTTTTCACTTCCTCGCGTCGTATCGGATACTTGGCGGTTGTTCTGTACAAAGTGTGACTGATGTCGTTTGCCACTTTAGGTAAAACTTCCACACGTTGTACGTAGAGTCTGGCTTCTTGAATGACTGTTTTGTAATAGGCAGACTCAGCTATCAAATGGAAAGCGGCACTGCTACGATTCAGTATCAGGCGGACATCCACTCCGGTCAGCTAATAATTCTCTGCAATCACATGTCTAAATGCAAACGGTCCATCAGTTCTAAATCTGTGTTAGGTCCTTTGATTTATTTTCATCAATCGTTGAATCCCACATTGTGGTTTGTTTCTCTATCTGTAATCAAATCAGTATCGTTGAATTTGCCTGTTGTGCGAGGTTTCCATACCACACAAGCATCCAGATGGGTGTTCTTCGTTTCGTTTCTGTACGTCAAGAGATTTTCCAGGTACGCTCGATAAGGGAAGGTGTCCATGCTGCTACTGACCAGTTTGATATTCGAGTAAAAATCCACTCCACTGAACAAGTAATGCATGAAATTGTTGACGGGGGCTCCTTTATCTTCGTCCTTATATCACGACCGTCCGTTGATGTGTCGATCACTTTCACTGTCAAGTACGAGTAATTGCTATTGCTATCAATGTAATCTTCGGGCTGTCCTTTGATTTCAAACTCGATGGGAGCTGATCCTAAGTCCTTGACACAGGAGACGGGATGAAATTCAACCCATTGGGATTCTTTCATCGTCATCATGGTGGGTGGCATGGCAAACAGATTCAGTTCCGACATGGAACAGGCACAAGACATTCGGTGCATCATTTTTCTCTGTCTGTGATTTAATAATCATAAACGTCAAATTCTCGGGCGGTTCTTCTTTTCTTGGTCTTTCTATCTCGGAGGGTATGAAGTTCTCTTGAGTGGTGTCTTCGTCGTCACTTTCTGCTTTGTTCTTGTTGTCGCATCAGGAAAGCAGGAATGACTGACTCGGTAACATACAGGGCATTCATAGGAGTTTCTGCTCCGCCCAAAATGTCTTTGCCTTTTGATGGAAGACATGTTTGCCTGCTCTCAAGAAAGCTTCGCTGAGGTTTTGTTTGTCGATGATGACATTTTGGAGAAATTCTTCGCCGTGAGTCAATTCGACATCTCTCAAAGCGTGCAATCCTCATGTCACCATCGGTTTCGAAATCGGGTCCTCCGAAGCAAAGGCCGATTTCAGCTTATATCCTAAACCATGTCCTAAAGCGACGCCTCGGTACACTGGCTACATGACTTACAACTCGTTGGAGAATCGTTTCCGAAAATGAAGTTTTACCGTGACTTCCCCTTTGGAGAATGGAATATTTTGTTCCAGATCTCCTTTTATAGCAATGTTGGCAGTCTCAAAATACGACATACTGATGGGTAAATAGTGAGGATGTACAAATTCGCGGTGAACATGAAAGGTGTTTCCACATTCCTTGTCATTGTTCGTGGCAGAATCCACTTTGAAAGAAAAAACACGTAGTAACGATACGGAGGTGTGTCCCACTACGTTGTACTGAATCACATCGGTATTCACAAAGATAAAATTGAATCCTTGGTTCATTTCTACATGGGATCCACAAGACCGTAAAATCAATATTAATATTGATCTTCGGGCTCTAATTCTACGCAACCATCTGTGGATATCCACCCAAAATTTCAAACAAACTACCATTAAACCTGATGGACAACGTTTTGGCATCCTGAAATTTCATCAGCAGGCGACAAGCCACTTTATGATTTTCAATCGTAACACCTTTCTGACTCTGTTTAAGTCTTTGCCAAACGCTGTCTCGAACCTGTCAGCAATTGTGTCCACCAAATGTTCACCGCTATAATAATAGTATGCCGGAATTTTCAACCCGTAGATGCTGAATGGTGAATTGCTTGCTAACTTTGTGTCACCTGAAAACCCAATTTTATTCATCTCATCTTGCAATTGGACGTTTAAGATTTCGACCAGGAGAGTGTTTTGAGTTTCAATGATGTTTGTGATTTGTGTAGGGTAAATCATTTCCACCAAAGCCACTTCCCTATGGGCTTCGTGATTTAATTGGATGGCGTGAGGTAATTTGGCCGTGTAACAACACAAAGTATTGTTTGGAAACACCTACATGGAACTGTCAGTGGGTGAGGTTAAGTAAAATTGGTTGTTGTTGTTGTTCATATTTCTAGAATTCTGCTGATGTCCGAGGTGTCACTCGGAATCAGAGGAATGTCTAAAAGAGAATTGCTGTTGTCTTTATTGTTGGAGGGGTGACTGATGTTGGACACAAGACTCCCGTTGTTCCCATTTTGTGGAGTACTTCGAGCAGAATTGGGGAGAAGGTATCCGATGCAACTGCTCAATAAAACGGTCCACAATTGTTTGTCTCCTTGTTTGAAACTCAGATTGGCAATGGCAGCACGGATGACACATACAACACAACGATTTGGCAGAAAAAGACGATTTAATTTTAAGGCACATGTTTTACATACCAAACCCACAAGGTTTGCTTTTGTAGATCTTGCAGAGAAGAAGTCGGCGAAGGAGTGGTCACTGCGGTTTTAGCGGTTGAAGCTATGTTGAAAGGCATAATTGTCACTTCTTTTTATAGTCGGTGACTTGCGAAGCGTAGATCCAAGAATCACAACTGGAAGGATATCCTTTTCAACGCACTTTAACTTCTTTGACAAGGAGCTTTCCCACTTTACGGGTTCTTCGTTCGAGAATGCTTTCGATGTCGTATATTTCGTCTTCATTTTTGGTCACACGTTTAAACTCGGGTAAGTAAAACGTTACTTTTAACACTTCCCGGTTCATGTCTTCCAATTTATAGACAGCAGGATGACGATCACGCACTCGTCCGGTGACACGAAACAATTCACTGGTCCAGTTGGTTAAATAACCTTTGTCGAAATTGCGTTTAGTTTTGCAAATGTGCACCCAATGTCCTGCTGACAAAACTTCACTTTTCTTGGGGACAGCCACCGTCGGGAACGTACCAAACAGGCGCTCAAAAAACAGTCACTTTGTTGTCGGAAGTCAGTTCTTGGGGTCACATCCGATGCTCCGATGCTAAGATTGGCTGTACGCTTAGACTAGGTGCGGTGAGACGTCGATGTACTTGAGAGTGTGTTGATGCGTAAAATATTTTCAAATGCGTTTTTTCAAAGTGCGTTGAAAACGTTCCACGATGCTGGGTTTTGTTTCGGGATTCTCGGTGATGAATAAATGAATGTCACGTTTCTTCAAACCTTTTTGAAAAGCTTGGTTCAGAAATTCGTACCTGTGTCGGTTTGCCATCAAAGAGGGTGACGACCAATTTGTTCAACACCAGTTTGATGGCTTGCACTAACTCACTATTCGATTTGAAAGTCGATGGCACGACCCAGCCAGATTTAGAGAAGACGTAGATGATACAAAACAAATATTTGTAGCTACGATTGTAGGTGGCCAAATGGGAGACGTCGGCTAAATCGGCTTGCCATTGATGATCGATGCTGTCCACTCGGGTGCGACGTCTGGAAAATTGTCGTCGAATCGGCTTGTGTCAAATGTACGTGACGTGTTCTTGTAACCATCGTTGCACTTGAGTTAACAGACACTTTTCAGTCGAGTTTTGGTAGCATGATACAATTTCTGAACTCCTCCGTAAGCTGCGGGATGGGACGGATCGTAGTAATTGCTGGCTAACACCTTCTCCATTTGTTATAAGTCACCCACTCTTCGCTGATGATACTTTTGATGGGGTGAGATGGTGGTTTGAAAACGACTTTACATGTATTACGTGCCACGGGAGTGGAAGGCGAGGGTAGTTGTGGGGGTGGTGGTGGTAATGGGCAGGATTTGGTCTTCTTTTTTTTCACTTCTGGTTTCCCTTCTTACCTTTTGCCTTCTGTCGAAGGATGAGTGGGTGTTACCTTCTTAACACAAACTCTGAATTCTTCCCGTTGAGGAATGGGGGAAATGGTCAACAAGGATGCTGAAAGTTTACTAGGGATTTGAGTTGCTGTCGTTTCTTTGAAAGACTTCTCGTGCATCTGTTTCCTCTGGCATCCGTGGGTCTGTCTGTCTTGTCCGTTGGAAGTGGTAGTGATTAACTTTACATATGAGTCTTAAAATCTTTTAGAGTTGGTAGGGCTGTTTCGTCTACAGCTATCTGGTAAAAGAGTTGCAGTCGTTGCAACAGTTGATCGTACGTTTGCGATTTTTCTTTTTCGGACAAATCGCTTTGATCCATCAACGATTGCAATTAGTCTTGTAACTGGAACATCTCTGTCAAATTAGGATTGGGAGGCGAATGCAGAGCCCGTTGTTCTTATCAACGATGGTATTCCATCCATCGTTTATAAGGCACTAAAGTCATTTTTCGTCCTTTCATTTGATTCCAAAGGTTATGTCTGAATTTTCCCGAAGCCAGATCTCCAAAGTATCTTCTTGGTCCTTTTATCTTGGACCCATGGATACAACGCTTCCAAGGAATCTTCACAGCATGGCTCCAGATATTTCTTTGACCCAAGGTCCTAAAATAAATCTTCCGCGTTGCACCATCATCTTTTTCTTTTGAAGGATTGTTATTTTCTTTTGGACCATTTTGCAAAGAACGTGTCGATGTTAGGCTAAGCATTTTTTATGGTGTTTAGACAAAGATATCGTTCCTTTTTATATATTCCGACAACATATGCTCACGGTATTTGAATATGTTGTTTTCGTATGGGTGGGGGAGTTTTGGACAGGACAAGACACGTGTCCGAATATTTGGCAAAACGAGGAGGCAGTCCTTTCCTTTTCTTTCTTATTTTTTAAGCCAGAGAGTGGTTTGCACTTCATTTAGGGGACTTACTTTTGATTCAGGAGCAAAAAATACATTGAAGTCCATGTCATGACATGCGTCTTTTTATCTTATTTGTCTGAGAAGGTTTGAAAAAACAATCCTCCTTTTTGGTTGCTCCTCGTTTTCTTTGGACGACTGCGTCTTTTCTGGGGGTGACGTCAATGCTTGGCTAAGTGTTTTTCGGATGTAGACTGCCCTTTTCGTTTTCCTTTTACTTTGTGGATATAAGAACGAGGATGGTCGAAACGGTGTGCATTTCTTTGAGGGGACATCTTTGGGTGTTCAGGAGCACAAAAACACTGGTCCCTATCCTTTGCCTCAGGTCTCCTTTTATACTGGAATGCGCGCCACTGATTGTCCTTACGTCGCATCAACTTGATGACAGGTACAACATTTCGTGGAAGGGTTCGCAAAGGACTAATTCGGGTTAGTTCTTGCTTGAATAACTTGAGAAAGCATGCCCAATCTCTCTTGGATTTTGATTTGTGAGAAGCTGCTACTGCTACTGTAGCTAGAGAGGAGGAGGGTGTTACCGCTGATGTAGAAGTTTGTGGAGACGCGGGTTTCTATTGTTTCGTCACATGAGGAAGAATGGCTGACAAATTGGGTTTGGCAGGCATTACCAGCTACGGAGCAGTGGAAGAACCCGAGGTCGTGGTTTGCGAATGTAAGGTTGCGTCCTGGCCGAAGTATCTCTCTTGCGGATGGAAGCTGTTTTCTGAAGGCTTTTATTTTACTGAGGATCTTTTTCCCTGGGATGTGATATGATCTTGACACCGTTGATCTTTTCCTTCTTCTGGGTACGTCGGGGAGTGACGTTTTTCTCGTGGAGGACTTTTGGGGCATTGGGAACCCATTTTAAGAGGGAGCGAATGATGACACATCCTAGAGAATTAATACCTCCAGGTTTCAAAATGATTGTGCGGGTCGTATGTGGTCACTTGAAAGTTTCCATCCTCTAGAGATTGCAAAGTTTCTTTTAGCACGCCAAAGTTCACCACTCGACTGGTGCGATAATTAAGAGTCAAACTTTTCACTTTACATTTGGCTTGAACTTCTCCTTGTTTGTTCCGGTATTCGTAGCCGTAATTTTTGGAACCGCCACTAGCAAAACTTAGGTAAGAGCAAGCCAGGCAATTGAAGTAGTTGCAACTGTCCGTGTCAAAATACAGCACGCGATCTCCTAACAGTTCTAAAATTTCGTACAATTTTAAGCGAGCATGGGCTGTTACGTAAGCCGCGATGACGAGATTTCCAACTTTGTTGGTTTATACAAAGTCCAGTTCTTTTTCGTAATTGACTAAAATCAAATCCTCATGAAGGACGTCCACGTGTTTCATGTCTTTGGTTTTGTCGTGAATCATCTGGAAGTAGCGGGAAGGTTATGTCAGATACTCCGTCTTGGGTAAACACGGTCGTTGTGCCATTTTGCCCCACAAGAAATTTAACATCACTTTGGCAAACGATCGTCTTCCTTCGTTTTTCTCAACTTGGCCTAATGTCATGCCTTCCTGCTCCCAGTATTTCTTTTTGAATTTTTTTTGGTCTTCGGGAGTGTGGAACCAGGGAGAATAGCCACTGGCTTTTTGTTTCAGTTTCATAAAGGCACCCACGTAGTCTGCGCAAATGTCTTTCTGAGTTTTGTCACCCTTGCGGTATTTTTCTGACCTGGGAAAGTGGTAAATTTTGTACCTTTCTAACAGGTGGTATCTCAAGTCCAGAGTTTTAAATAATTCCGCGCTGACCCACGTTCCTGTCAAGACGCGTTCTTCCTCGATGTGCTGACAAGGCTGGTCTTGATTGCTCGTTTCGACAAAAGTACGGCACAAAGAAAACATCAGTTTCCCTTGGCAATGGTGCGGTAAACGAGATGGTACAAGTCCGTGAGAGGAAAGACTTGACATTTAATCAATCCTTTGTATTGTCGAATGTTGTCCATGTCGATATGTTTCGTCCGCAATTGCGGGTGCCCTGCGGAAAAGCGACAATATTTGCACACGTACAAATACAGAGAACTCACGTCCAAGTATTTTATTTCTTCTCCTTTCTCCTTGTCCTCTTGGTACATCAAACATGTTGCATTTGTCCGTCCTTAGTACAGACTGTCCCTTGGGTTCAGTGGGTCCACCAGCGTTTTACTTGCCACGATGCGTTTAAACTCGGGAACGGTTTTCAAACGGTGATCGTACTTGTGTTCCCACATTCCCACCACTTGGTATCCTTCCTGTTCTAACTTCAAACGCCGCTGACAAGTAGCCCCGTACAAAGTTTCCATGGTACGTTGTAAATATGATTTTTAGTGTTACCTTGAAGGTACCTGAGGGGACATTCGTGAAATAGGCTTCCATTAAACTCATACACGATCTGAGGGTTTTAAAAGTCCCAGCCATCCACCGAATGCCTTCCGATCGTCTTTTCGTCGCCTCCGTTATGGGCATTTTGGATACATTTGTCTTCCTTGTCGCGCAAGTAATGTAACCAGCGTAGGGCTTTGACCCAGTATTGACGTTTGACAACGTTCGTCGTTTGAGGACTTATGAAAGCCAGGGTATTTTAGGGCCTGACTCGTAGGTGGTACACTAAGGAACACGCTTTGGCAATCGTGCATGCTTATTTCAAAGGATTCATTCCCCCGTGCTCCATGAACAGTTCTCGAAATTTTCCACAGCAGCGGCGTAAAATGTCCACGTCTGGTCGAAAGCACTTTAACTTTACTTTCTGAAACTCGAGAGTGTCAGAGGTGTGAGTCTGGTACCAAGCGTAGAAAGCTTCTCATTATTCGGTACGCATGTTCTCGGGGTCGTGGTAGCGAACCTCATGCAAATGGGGTAGAACAGCGTGTTAATTGGCTTCAGTATTGAAAAAGTGCGTAACAATAACCTTTCGTCATTTCTGTCATTACAAACGTTTCAGGCATCTGGTTCAAAGGCATGGCCAAGTAACTCGTCGAATCTATAAATCGTGCTCGTCCCACTTGTATGTAGATAACTTTGGCTCCGTTCAAAGTCACTTTAGGACGTTCGGTACGTTGTTCCGTATAGTATCTGAGAAGATGCTGTCCATCGTATCCCGAGACACTGTGAGCAATTATCGTGCAATGGCGATGCCAATCTCTGTAACGTTCGATGTCATCTTGGTTCCACGTCTGGTCGATGGGGTCTAAGATCCGTTGGGCGAAATCGGCTATCGTGTTACCGACAAAAGTGCGCTGACAAGCTTGGCAATGCACTCGTTCTTGTTCTTCGTCAAGACGGGTTTGAGAGGCCAAACATCCCTCAGATTTCGATCCACAATGTTTGTGTTGCTCTAGCTTGTTATAACCCTAGTCACATTTCTCACATTAATAACTTTATCCCAGGAATGGGGCGATACTGGTAATGGCATTGAAATGTTAATCGTGATGACAGACGTTAATGTATTCTCCGTCTTTGAAACATTTGCCTCGAAACAACAGAGGTCCACGCACTTTTTACTGGTGAACGTTCAAGATGTAGCGTGGAGCTAAGACGTCTTCGAACTTTTGCAGTTCAGGAATGTCACAGGGAGTGTCTTTTGATAACCCCGCTTGCTATAAAAGAAGTTCGGCTTCTCTTTGTTATTTGGCTCGGTCTCATCGTTGAATAGTTTTCCACGCTTAATTATACCGTGTCGTTCTTGGCGGCATCCGTTCGTCTCTCCACGATGGCATGGGCTAAACACGTCTGGTCTTGAGGGTTGTTAATTTGAATGAGGCTCCTTTTGGTGGTGCAAAGGGCGTATACCAATAACATCTTTTTGCGTCCGGTCCCTTTGGGAAGATACACGTGGATCATGAACAGAGTTGCTTAGTCATCAGTGATGTGGAAGGTGTCAGTTCTGATACGCTGGTAAGCTCGATGCAAACGGGGCACTTCAAACTGTCGTGATGAATGGAAAGTCTCGAACGATCGTCTTTTTTGGCTTGACATTGTCGTTTCAGCGTGGCTAACAATGAATCACACACCTCGATGATGAATCTCTCTGCTTTCTCCAACGGTACGACGGACTTGAAATCTTTAAGCTTCACCGTGTGCGTGTAAGTTGTAGTGCTAAATTTTCTAGAGGAGCGCTTTTCCGTCTCTCGAATGTGGCAATACTTTTCAGTGTTCGCTGGTGGACTTTGGTTGAGTTTAGTCTCTCTGGGTCTTGATTCTGGCTCATTCATATCATCTTCAAAGTCGCTGGCATGCATTTGAACCAAGACTTCAGCTACTGTACTGTGCGAGGGGATAAATCACGTTTCTGCCTCTTACTTTCTTCTCGTTTCTCAACAAAATGATGCGATCGTTTCATCTTGACTGCAAAAGGTCAAATGACTACATTTTAAACACCATATGTTCCTCTATCCATGTCAAACCAGTGTCTTCTCTATTTAAAGGGTCAGTGTCTTCCCTTCCAGTTCTTATTTCACTCTCAAACCGACCAGAACAATGGAAGAAGCCACACAGATCGAACTTCTGATCACAGCTTTGCGAGGTGTCATACGAAAGTTTTCTTCAGACAAGCCGACGGACTACTCCCCTCCCTTTTGAGATAAAAGTCAAGATACTTGCTACATCTGTAAGAAGAAAGGACATTGGTCTTCAGAGTGTCCAGATCGTCCAAAAAGCAAGACACGTGTCAGAAGAGACAGAAGCCAAGATACCTGTTTTAATTGTCAAGAGAAAGGACACTGGTTTCAGAATGCCTAAAACAACAGAAGCAAGAGGTAGAGAAGGGTTATAACAGAAAGAAGAGTTACCCTCCCAAAAAGAAGAACCCAGACACGTCCAGAAAGAGAAAAGAGATAAGAAAAGAAGACGAAGAGAAAGTGAGAAAGAAGAAGATGAAAAACCTTTGAAAAAGAAGAAATTAAAAAACAATTGAGAGTGAAAATAAGACACAGAAGAGGTCTATGAACTTTATAAAGTGCTATGTTGTGAATTGGATTGTAGAATTTGTTCCAGAGTAGACCAGAAAGAAAAAACGTAAGTATCTCTTGGTTTTAATTTTAGAATATGGACCTACACTCAAGCATTCACACACGTTCATCATGGTCAAAAAGGGTATTTGAATTTTAATTGATTTTGGCAAAAAGGATACTATCTCTTTTCGAGAGAGTAAGGTGGTCATGAAAAGGACCGTTGGGTGTTGTTTTTTTAACAACAAATTCAGGAACGGGAAGGGATCATCTATAACTGCCTTAAGCCTTTGCCACGGTCAAGGCCTACTTCTCGACTTGCTCCTATCGAAAATGATTAGGTAGAAATTACTAGGGTGGGTATCTCATGCATATTAACAGGGTTGGGCTGTTCCGGTCGGTAAGGTATTTTTCTCTTGGGTAGTAATAAAGTAGTCTGATACATTTGTTTCAGATTCCTTAACTCTGCCATAATGTCTAAGAGTACCGTTACTGTCTGACTTTGACTGTCCTTCTTCTTCTCCTAGACCTTGTTTCTTCTCTGCTGCTGCTTCTTCCTCCTGTTTTTTCTTCTTCTAGCCTCTTCTTCTTGCTGTTGATGCTGCTGTTGAAGGAGAAAAGCTTGTTCTGCTTCTTTCTGCTGCTGTAAAAGTTTCTCCAATTCTTCTTTCTGTCTCTGTTTAAAACGCTCGACGTGTGTTAAAGACGGAGAAGTTGGCGAAGCTGCTGGTATCGGAACAAATTCTTGCGAAGAAGAGAGAAATTCCACTAAATCCCAGTTAAAATCGATCTCTTCTGGAAGTAGAACCGTGTTAACTTTGGTAGTCGCTGCTATGCCATCGATTCTCGTCAACACTGCCGGTGTACCCAAATTCATCGTCTTCTTAGTTTCCGTCATGTTTGAAAACTCTGTTGCTGAGATTCATTGCGCACAGACGCTAATCATCTATATAGGGAATGTAACAGCGGTTTATTTCATTTAATTAACCCGTTCTCGTCACAATATATGGATTAACATTGAATCATCTACCCTCGCATCGTCGATGCTGCTCGGTACGGACTTACCCTTGTATGTCAGATCATCATGTACAATCATCCGGATCACCGGTACGAGTATTTGGAAAATATGAATCTATGTGGAGAGACAAGGATGTCTGAAGAGAGTTCTCATCTACGGTCCAGAAGTGAGAAGAAGTCTGAGGCAGAGAAGAAGACGTATGCGATGTCCTCCTTGTTAGCGGATGGTGTTAACAAAAATACCAAAGGCATTTTTCATGGCCACTCATATGTCTCGAAAAGATTTGCTTTATTGCTTAAAATTTATTTTAGTCGATTATATAGTTTAGGTATGATAGATTGATGTTCATATGTGATGTATATGTCTATATCTATGTCTCTACTGTATATGTCTCTCCCTAGAGTAGTGCGTATTCAGATCAGACCCTTGCCACATTGTTAACGTGAGGTCACTCACCTTCCATTCCTATTGTCCCTATATAACAACCCCCATTTTTCCCATGTCGCTATACAGAGCCAATATTCCTCATGTTAAATTCCCCTTGTCGCTAAAAGTGCCTACGACTTTTTTGACTGTGATTTCCATCGTAGCTAAACAGCCCCCATATACTACTGGCATAGTTATCGTTTGTAACTGCCCAAGTCACTGTAACTGTATTGAATACTACATCCGTGAAAATCATTCTAGTTGAAAGTTGCCATATTTTGTCCATTTTCTTCAAATCTACGTTTGTCCTTTTGATCCTGTTGTGTTCCGAAGTGCGAAACCATCTACATAATGAGAATCACCCCTCCACAAAAAACCCAAAAACATCGAAGATCTACTTTTGTAAATAATGCAGAATTTTACTGGATAATATGTATCTCCTCTGTGACATTTCCCTATACATTTAATAAGAGTCTGTTAGGTTTTTTAATAATAGCTTTAACCGATTTCTTTGGTATCCATTGGAAATCCAAATTTTAATAAATTACGGATCATCACAAATCTTTGCAATTATAAAACTATTATATATGTTAATCATTTAAGCTGTAATTATTGGAATTTAATTTGCCGTCTGACTATATGCCAAACCTCTTAAACTGAAGAATTTCTATATCAAATACAAACACGACATATTTTGCAGGCTTTTTATGACTGTTACCAAATTTACATTCAGATAAATCTTGTGCTGTGAAATTTGTAGGATCACATGCAACATATTATTCCGATAGATTGGCTGTTGATTTTATACAGGTAATATTCCGATTGTTTGGCTGTTGATGGTATACAGTAATATTCCGATAGAATGGCTGTTGAAGGTATACAGGTAATATTCCGATAGATTGGCTGCTGATGGTATACAGGTAATATTCCGATAGATTGGCTACTGATGGTGTACAGGTAATATTCCGATAGATTGGCTATTGATGGTATACAGGTAATATTCCGATAGATTGGCTGCTGGTGGTATACAGGTAATATTCCGATAGATTGGCTGCTGATGGTATACAGGTAATATTCCGATAGATTGGCTATTGATGGTATACAGGTAATATTCCGATAGATTGGCTGCTGGTGGTATACAGGTAATATTCTGATAGATTGGCTGCTGATGGTATACAGGTAATATTCCGATAGATTGGCTATTGATGGTATACAGATAATATTCCGATAGATTGGCTGTTGATGGTATACATGTAATATTCCGATAGATTGGCTATTGATGGTATACAGGTAATATTCCTATAGATTGGCTATTGATGGTATACAGGTAATATTCCGATAGATTGGCTATTGATGGTATACATGTAATATTCCTATAGATTGGCTATTGATGGTATACAGGTAATATTCCGATAGATTGGCTATTGATGGTATACAGGTAATATTCCGATAGATTGGCTATTGATGGTATACAGGTAATATTCCTATAGATTTCCGTGTCTTGCTTTCTGTGTCAGTATGGAGCACGTGAATCAAATGATTACAGGGCACACATTTTGGATTTTGAATTTGTAAACAATTCCACTGAAATATGCAAGGAGTGTCTCCATAGGCTCGGAAATGTAAAGAATGTCTGAACAGACACGGGTAACAGCTGAATCTGATGAACAGCAGTTTTAAAAATTGTACCTATATTTTATGATCGCCTATATACATTTATTGACATATCGTCAGAGAAAAGATAACGATGCCTAAATATTGGCAGAACTGATCATATAAAGTCAAAGCATTGTATGTTGACACTTACCCAATGTAAAATCAGTGTTCATTTTCTTAACGTTTGCTGAAAATTTTAAATAAAATCGTTTCAAATGCTGAAAATATGTCAAATACTAGGGTTTGGCTGACATACGGAGATGTGTGCGTGTGTGCGTTCTAGATTTTTAACGTAGCTTTAACACTTTTTCAGTCATATCGCTACTATGTACGTTTGATTGTGACAGTTTATAGCGATGTCTGGCACTGGAGCATCATGTCGCACTCAGTCGCATTATCCTGACACCAGGCCGACAAGTCCTAACACTAAACTATTAATGCTGAGCGCATAGCGAGACGGCTGCTAGTACCATTTTTATAACTCTTTGGTATGATTCGACCAGGGTTCGAACCCGCGACATTCCGCATCCGAGGCGGACGCTCGAACCACTAGGCTAGCGGAGTGGTGTCATACGGATTTTAACATGTACAAATTTACTTCATATGGTGAGAAATACGTCATATTATTATTATGTATGCAATATCGGATTTCCAAACTTGTTTGATATCTACCTTTATCTCTTAATTTGTAGGATGAACGATTTTCTTTTTGGTGCATTTTTTGCATGTTTTAATAAGTGTGATCTGATCTTGTTCATTGTGTATTGTCAGCAAGGCATATGCAAGAACGAGGTATCAATATTACGAGTATAGACTGAATATACCTGCCCGTTTGTTTGTAAAGTACCCCCCTTCCTTTAAAAGACGAAAAGCACAAATGAGATAAAAGATGCACATAAAGTAGTTCATTTCTTATTTATAATTTCAAATCTGACTATGCCCAGATGGCACACTAACATCATTATCTTCTGGGCTTTTAATTCCAAACGGACGTTTTCAAAGTAAAAAACGACTTGTTCGCCCGTCATTTCCAGTTCCTGGACAATTCCATTTTCAGCGAAGGGGTATATGCATGATTACACATGTATGTATGTATGTATGTATGTATGTAGAAAATACTATGTCGTCTGCTTCCTATATCTACAATGTCGAATCAGGCAAAGGAAAAGAATGACAATTACAAATTTGCCTTACACGTGGACTAAACAAGCGGTGTAAATTCTATGTACATATGTGCAAAGGATATGACTCTAAACTCTCAACACTATAGTAATTTACGGAATTATCCGGCAGTTACCGAATAGGATGAACAACATCACCATGTTGTAATAGAAAATCAACTAGCCCATAGTGTACGCAACGTGGCGCCGTGTTAGTATGGAAAGTCCGTTAAGCATGAAAAGCGCAGAGAATACCAGTTTTAGGACCATATAGTGAATAGAGTTTAAAAATTGTAAATCAATGAATGAATTGACTAAGTTATATGAACCTTTATCACATTAAATATTTCCGTTTTTGAAATCATTAAGGGGTACGAACAAACGGTCAAGTATAGTCAGATTTTTATATATAGTTATTTTCCTATATAGGCGTACGAGATCGTTTTCATTTGCATTTTGACTTTAGCGCTCATAGTCTGATACAGTTGAATGTACAGTCCTGTAGCTTAATCGGAACATTTATCTAGAAGAGACGAAAGACACACTGATCAATTTTTCACCCTCTAATAATAAGCCAATCATTAAGTCAAGTCAGTTTTTCCATAATGATAAAACATTTGTTTTCGAGGACTAAAATTTCCAACTTTAAATAAGAGTTCTTTCCCTTGTTCCATTGGGTATTTTAGATTTTAGCTCGCAAGACTGTAAGGCTAAGTATGTGTGGTATGGGTTCTACGCCTGGCATTTAGAGCCTATCTTGCGTACGTCAATTTTTGGTCTTTTTTCTTTTAATTCTAACAGGGGGGTGGGCTGAATAGACAAATTATTCGGGCAAAATAAGGCTTATATCAAGGGGCTGAGAAGGGGGCTGAATAAACAAATGATTTGGATAAAATAAGGCTTATATCAAGGGGTTGAGGAGAGGGATGCATAGATAAATGATTTGGGTAAATAGGTCATAAATCAAGGGGTTGAGGAGGTGCTGAATATGCAAATAATTGGGGTAAAATAAGGCTTATAATAAAATTTGGCATCCATTTCGCTATAATAACTCTTCAGGAAATTGCGAAAAATTTAAAACAAAAAAGAATTGTGTATGTGGGTGTGCGGGTAATCGACGTTTTTCACCGAGAATCTTCTCACTGGGGTAGCGCTGACAGGTTGCTCAACCAAAGATTTAATCAAAACCAATGCGATATCGTGTTTTTGGATAGTGTAAATTCTGAAAACCGCTAGAGTAATATAGTACAGGACCAATCCAATTGGACCATGGCACTTGCAGTAAATCCATAGCAAAACCGAAAAGGCATTGCATTTGATATGCGTGATCTTTGTTGTTATGAGAAACATGTATCGATGTCCAACACCATCTGTGGCTACTTAACCGGTAAGGATGAGCCCTGAATATGCCAATGATGCACTTTACCACATTTTATAGATTGTGTTACAGTTAGGATACATCTACGGAGGAATACACAAACGACGAAGTGGCTATGTGTGATTTAGATTTGTAAAGTAGCTTTAACAATTTTCAGTCTTATCGCTACGATGTCTGCAGTATGTAGTGATTTCTAGCACTGGGACATCATGCCGAAAACACGTAACATCATGTTCCACCTAGTCACATTATCTTAACATCAGGCAGACCTATCCTAACACTAGCTTTTTAAAGCTGAGCACCAAGCGAGGCAGCTGCTATTACCATTTTTATTGGTCTTTGGTATGACTTGGCCGGGGTTCGAACCCGAGACTTCCAGCATCCACAGCGGACGCTCTAACCAAATAGACCACCGGAGCTGTTCAGGGACGATGTAAACACGAGTGAAGATTCGTACTCATTTGATGAGTTCAGAAGTCTTGGTTAGTCCTCTCAAAACGACTGATAATATGTCATTCGAACATAAATAATGTGATATTTAATGACATTACTTCAGTCTTACGATACAATCTAGAAGATCTCAACCCAAAATGTAAGGATTAGACCGTAATATCATTCCGTTTGAGGGTTTTGAACTGTTTACTGACTAAAGTTTTTCAACATCACAATTGCATAACCCAGTGGATCAACAAATTTATATATAACTTTACTATTCACCTAGCATATAAACTATTCATGACAATCAACCAACTGAATATACCAGACTCTTAAACTTCAAACCTTTGATACAAAGATATATATTGGTGATGACAAAATATTTGATAAAATTCTCAGACCATGTTCACCAGTTTATGCTCAGAAATTTAGCCTACTCTTTGATACTTGTATTGGCCACTGTAAATTCCAGATCGTTTTAAATAAGTACATATAACCAAAATCCACAAAAAAATCAGATCATATGGATAGAGGAAGCTACCAACACATGTGCATACACGTAGTGGGTTTTGAGAAAAAGTAAACATTGTTATACAAGGAATAAAATAGACTAAATACCTGGTTCAATAACACCTGTCAGCTTAAACTTTCATTAGAATAATTATATGGGCGTAGACCACGTGAAAAATAGGTGTACGTGTATTCCTTGATTATTCATGCTTTAAACAGAGATCGATACTTTAGCACCCCCGGGGACTCAAATAATGCTAGCCTGCCTGCAATTAATGATTCCAGTTGATACATTACCGTTGTTGTTGTGTTAGTTTTAACACCATTTTGCAGCACATGAATGAGAACCACCGACCTACGGGAAGCTACTAACAAGCTTTCCCACATACCCACGATGGCCGAGCATGGGACAGGAACCCACGTGGATAAAGGTGAGATCTCGGTGATATGTTTAGGCAAGCGCCTTAGACCACTCGGCAGTTCGTAGCCCATCTACATAGTTGTAATTTAGCCCTCCATATATGAAGAAGAAGAAAAAAAAGCCACAAAAAATCCTGAGTAAAATAGAGACAACGCATGCATTGTAGTGTATGAAGTTATTAAATTTGTCAAGTTCGTTAACCTATCCAACATCCGTCCGCTTTACTTACTGACGCGAAATACTCTTGGCTGGTAAAGCTGAACCCTAATTTCCAATGGACTTATAGCTGTGAATAAATAATTTCTGCATACAATGCGCCTCTATGAATCCCTTGAAATACCAGTCTTCGAGCGGACTAGACCCTATGCATATCCACTGAAAAGTTAAACCATTAGGTCGTTCAGGTTGAAGTTTGATTTAAAAACATTAAATAGTATTGGAAAAAGATAATGCCACAACAGTTAATTAGTAATCGATTGGAGAGTATGATTTTCAAGAGTTGTTCAACAGATGATTGCTGTGAAAACATGCATAAACACAGTGTGCAGTATATATACCGTATGGAAAAGTCACATTTTTGTTGTTGTTGCTGTATACACCTGAATAGACATGGTGTACAGTTTACGTTCCATATGGAACCGTCAGATTTAAAGCTGTTCACAGTGTACCGTTTATACTTTTCCGACTCTATGGTCTTAAACTGAAAGACAGAAAAAGTGAAAACCAGCAACCCTTGTAAAATTCAAAAAATTATTTATTTCGCTAGAATAAAAAAATGAAAATTTTAAAGTACGTATAATATTGTGAATGGAATCCCAAAATTGTCCTAAATTTTCTCTCCAAAAGAATTCAAGTGGTGTTCGAATGAATTCAACTTTCGATTTTCCTGATGTGCCTGTAGCCTCTAATGTGCTAATGTACCAAAAGTCTTCATGTATCACAGTGGTATTATCTAAAATGTCCTTCAATGAATTCACAAAAATTTCAAAATAGTGATTAGGTCCGTAAATATTGAACACTTTGTAATGCAGGAATAATTCAAATAAATCAGTCTTCTCAAATAAGGACTAAATACAACATAGTCCGAGTTTCCTCTGACCTTGGCCACCATATTTTTGATATTTGGACGTTTATGTTGGGGTGTAGGATCAGAGTCAATTCCTTATCGAAAAGTTGGAATTCGCCGACACCACACCACTTGGTGTCGGCATGGGGTATCCGCTTACTAGCCGGCCTAACAAACTTTAATGAACTTTCACCGAGATATACCTGCATGAAATCGATAGGAATATTATTTTTTTCTCAGATATTACCAGTAGAGCGATCAAATAGCTTCATATTTGATAACGTTGACATGAGGCGTATTTTTGTTAAAATACACTCGAAACAATACCCTGAACAATCAATTGAATGTATTTTTACAAATGATGCTGACAATATTTCACGGCCGTATATGTACCTGATTTAGGCAATACAATAGTATCAGGACGCTGATAGTGGATCTCATACATCAGCATAAGAATTTCGAACGGTCTATTCGATTTTTCATTTTGACGAGTCAAAACACTCGGAACGTGTCATTGGATCGTCAGCGGAAATCGAAGTTTCCTGGAATCTTGGAACACCTTTAAAAGCAGCAGCATCTGATAGTTATAACGCATTTGCACGTGTTACCAGCGGCAGGTTCCTAACTGTCGACGCAACTAAAGGCCAAATGATGATACAGGTACATACGAAAATGATCTTATAAAATACAATTACAACGACGAAATCATCTATGAAAGATACTACAAAAGAAATATATTTGACAAAGGGATAAATAAAAATGTTGGCAACTGCATTTGCTAAGCAACGTTAGGTTTGTATTTAATCTGTTATTGGCGCAAATAACATTATTGCAAAACCATCAGCTCGTACTCGGAACGCTCGGCATCGCAGCACTATCAGGATCATTATCATTCGCAACAAAAAAGCGGTTTCCGGTGACGGTATCAAACAAGTTGGGTAGTACTTCGATTTTCTGTGACAGTAACATATAAACAATGCCATCAATAACGAAGTAATCGCAAAGAACGACAGCGAAAAAAAGAAAAGAAAACAGTGAAACGAAGAGAGACATCAACAACAAGAAAGATGCCAGCAAAACAATGCAGGGTGAATTTAAAGGGCCACTTCTAGCAGGAACAGCGGGCAGTTTACTTCCGAATCTGTTGGGAATAGGCCGGAGCGTCAAATGTCGCGGAGTAATGTCACCGGGCACCAGGCGATGATTCCATGCGCGTTAAGTAACTTTGAGATACTTCATAAACTAAAATCAGTGTAAGGATTTCGTGGAGTATATTTCAAAGACCAACTCGAGTCCGTAAGAGTTGGTGCAGGAAATTCGTGTGTCATTAATATCCAGACTTTCGAGGACAAAGCAGGTACTCACTAGGTTGCCGTTTACAAAATCTTTTATTCTGATTCCTTCAGACTTCCACCCAGCAACATCATCAAGCAATATATAACACAAAAATACCCGAAAAATTATTCATCTAATCAAATGCAGTCGGTTGGAACTTCTGATGTTTGTTAATACTGTGTTATGTTTATTCGACAGACGTCCTCCGACGCAGATTTTCTCAAGTTAATCTTGCAGTTTCATCAACGTCAGAGTTTGCGTAATGATAATCAAGCTTGTAATTTTATATAGCAACGAATATAAAATGACAACATATTGTTTTAAATGCAGGACTAAAACAGCGAGCACAGATGAAATAACAGAAACAATAAGGAACAACAGATCAAGTATCTGTGCCGTATGCGTCAAAAAGAAAAGTTGTTTCTGAAACAATCTACAGCGTTGGACTAGAGTATTAATGTAATTATGTTGTCGCTCCCAGGAGCAGACAAACTTATTCTGGTCAGAGATCGATAAAATGTTCGGTTGAGAATAAAAAATATATAAACTATACATATATTTTATTTATATCACATACAAATACTTATATTTTCTATATGAACGGAGTTAGATGGATTTTTGCCCTTATCTTGATACGCTGGTCAACAAAGAGAGGAGAGAGAGAGAGAGAGAGAGAGAGAGACAGAGGCGGCCTTTTCCATATTTATTTAATAATAATCGATTTTTGTAACCTTATAATAGGTTTAAGAAACAACAACAACATCAGCATAGTCTTAAAAACATTACATATGTGTACCCCATAACGAAGACAGTTACCTTACTGTGTCAACCGGTAATTGCAATTTTGTATCATTCATTATAAAAGCACTTTAGATAGGTCCCAAGAGAAGTGTAAACATACCGTTAAGAAGAACGATACTGTATGTTACTTGGTGCAATTTCAGTTTCAATTTTTTTTTTATCCAGCCTAGTTTTTTCTTTCTTACTCCAAATTTCTGCTTATTTTGTCCCTTGTGCATGAGAGGGGAGGGAAAACGTAAAAATGTGATTGAGATTAAAATGTGTACCATTTTATAGAAAACTGGTATTATTATAAAATTTTATTGTTATTTTCATTCCCTAATAATGAATAACGAGTGGAAATCCGTCATTGATCTTTTGGAATAGACCCAACAGCACACAATTCTAAGAATGTTTATATATACGTATTATTCCAAATTGCTTTATATAGAGCACGCGCGCGCGCGCGCGCGAGAGAGAGAGAGAGAGAGAGAGAGAGAGAGAGAGAGAGAGAGAGAGAGAGAAAGAGGATAGGATTATAAATATACACCAGACAGAACGGAAAATGCTATCCCTGGATTCTATAGAAGAATGCTTGATAATAGTAGGCAGGATTAATATTTAACACAAATAATGCTATCATACAGATTAGAAAATTTGTAATTAGCACTGTACAGAGATTCAAACTCAGGTCCGCGGGTAATCGGAACCCATTGCCTTGTCTGCACACAACAGCCCATATTCCATCACGACTAAGCGCACATCACCAACAAATGATGTAACTGAAAGGGTATTGTATGCACTCATATGTAGCAGACATATTCAAATGGCGACCCAGTAATTAATTCTAAATTGATGGATGAAACACAGATTAGTTCGTTATTATTTTAAAATTAACTATTCCACTTTAATAGGAGATCATCTGTTACTCTTTGTTTAAAAACTGAAATATACCTGGAGCAATTTACAGAATCAAGCTTCATCACTTCATCAAAACCAAATCTGTTAAAAACATATTTTATGGGTGCAACCGAAGTGATACTAGTATTTGATTTATTTTCTATAAATAACTGCCTATGTGCAGTGCTCAACTAACTCTTTGCAGAATATAACAGTGAGTCCACGATGAGCCGTTGCAGGTATCATACAACACTTCATTTAGACCACTATATTGTACTGACATCATAACTGTATTAAGTTATAACAATTATTATTGTGGGATAAGGAGCCAATGTAGGAATATCTTTCTGCTATCTATTAATGCTGCAATATCAAATAATTCTGAAAATCATGCTACCCAAATATTTTTTTTTCTCGGATATTTCGTTTTCTGTTTTTTTTTTCTTCTTTTTCTTCTAAATAATAGTGAAGTAATTTTCTGTAACTGCAAGCTTATATTGAGATGTATTATTAGGCATTTGTGTTATACTTACGCTTTGCATAACATTAAAACTTTCAAATACGTCGCTTTGGAATAAAGAATAGTATTTCTTCTTTCTCTCTATTTTCACACACACACACACACACACACACACACACACACACACACACACATCAGAAATCTGTTTTTCGTTCACAACACAAGAACAGAACTACTTCAACTACGGCTTTTCCATACATTTTGTTAACCATCCATATTTACATGTTTTAAACAAAGCCTTAGATATGCAAGAGCACATATATATTTTAGAAAATATCCAAACAAAATGTGAATACTTTCTTTAGTGTGTTCCATTGTTTAATTCATAGATTCCAGTAAAATCATAATTTTTTAATGAAAAAATAAACATTGTCAGTTTCATATCAGTGAATGCAGAGTCTTACGTTACGTGTTTAGGCTCGAATAAACAGTAACAAAAGAAAGAGTGAAAACAACAAGCTTTGAAAAATGTAACAAATAATTTATTTCCCTGGATAAACACTATTGAAAATGAGAAGAAAAAACAACTTACGGAGTTAAGAATAAAATCCAAAATTAATCATAGCTTAATCCACGAATTAAATTTTGCAAGTCTAAATAATAAAATTTTCTAATGAATTGAAGTTCGAGTCACGACGAAGAATCCGAAATTGAAGGCGATCCCGTATACTGCAGTCAGTAAAAGTTGTATCGTCTACAGATCTTTTTTTATTCCAGAGTCAGTAATATTCCTGTGTTTGAATTTCCGAATAAAATTTAAATAAATCTCTTTGTCCAAGAATTCTGTATGAGCACTCCAATATTTCCAAAAAAAAACACAAGCCCAACTGAGATGTCTCTAAGCATCACTATTAAAACTCACTAATGCGCAATTTCGGAAAGCGCAGAATTGCGAAATGGAGGCTGTTTACATATTTTAAAAAATCACGTAGCCCCAGTATGACCTTGATTAAAACCAATCATTTTACTCCGAGAATATAAAAAAGTTGTTTATTTCTCTCACTGGTTTCTAAGGTCGAGAACTAGGTCAGCTTTAGGTGTTTACAATTGAACAGTCAAGGTCAAACTATTTTCGAGTTCCTTGTAAACAAAACTACATTATTTTGATATATAATGAAATTAATAATAAAAAGATTTTAAAACTTACAAACAATTAAATTAAATCAAATATAAATTGAATCAAATATACGTAACAAGAGATATATGTAAGAAAAGGCGAACGATATATTTTTGCGATTTTCTTTTCAATTCGCCGCTTTAACGGCTAATATAAACAATAAATTGTCATGGAGATTGACGATAATACATTGTTACTGGTCGAAATTTAGGTGCATAGGGGCAGCTTAATTTGCTGTCATTAAAGTAGCCTGTTTTGTTAGAAAGGCAGCCTCGTGCTCAAAGAATTAAAAACTGTCAGAAGATGGAATTTAAAAAATGGACGAAGAAATACAAGCTGCTACGGCAAAAGAAATTACCAAATGGTATCCGAGCAATGAAATCGCCACCTCTTTGAAAATTTATAATTTCTATCTAAAATATTAATATTTCAGTTACACTGCAGTTAGCATCGCAGCACGCCATGTGTATGTAAAAATGTAGTCAAACGTCACATGGTTGCCAACGGAACGTGTTTAAGATCGTCCAAAATGTGATACTATCTAATTTTATTAAAGGAAAATATTGAATAGTGACAATAACTCAAATAAATAAAATTTGTTGTCAAAGTACCCTATATAAAATGTCATATTTATTTATCTTACATTCATCAAACAAAGATATCGCAAACGATTCCTTGATGGTCGCATTGTATTTCATAGTACTTTATATTGTCACTAAGAAGGTCGTGTCTCACTCTGGACAGCACCAACGGCTATGTCGCAGTAACCTTGACCTTTGTCATTTAGCCCTAAAGGCAGTAAGCTCCGTTCTAAAAGGGTAGAAAAGCATATGTTTCAAGTTTTTTAAAGTTTGTCGAAAAAGTACTTCGCCGAATTAAAAATTGATGACTATAAACCTTGACAATACGAGAACTCATTTTTTTTAAATCAAGGTAACTACTTTCAATTTTTGTTAGAGCTTTGATTTGTCGCAAAAGCCGAAATTCCAGTTCAGGAATTTAATAATTGTTAACATTAAAGACCATATTTGATTCTTTACTTAAACACATATCAGCAAACTATTATTAAGGTATAAACTTTAATATTAATCACTGACTTCTGACGTGTGACATCTGTATTCGGTACACTCTAATTCCAGGTCTTGGTTTCCCAAAAGTGCTTCCATGAACGTGGGAAACACGCTTTAATTTTGATATTTTAATTAAGCACACTTATTGTGTCATACGAACGTTATCGTCGAATATTCGCAATATTTCTTTTGTCGAAACACGATATCTTTATCCAGCTGATGAATGATGGCAGGAATTGCCTTTTTACCGGACTTTGCAGGATTGCCTGGTGTATGTGTTTCTCTGTTGGCCATCTTCCGGTTTGTCGCCGTCAGTACTTTCAGAAAGGAGGAAGGTTTTCGATAGTCGTAATTCATGACCTCTCCCCACAGATAGTGCAACATCCACGATCCGTCCGTGTTGCTTCTCCATGCGAAATGTCCTGACGGAATAGCATACATGATGAGGCAATCATTGTTGCAGTGTACTATGGGCCTGTCTTCACATATGTCTAAAAAACCTCTAGCGTCCGTGTCGTCTATACTTTGGACACGAGCAAGATGTGGGTCGGGCTCCACTGTCTCTCCTTCGGGGTTCTTTCCATCATCTGCGAGGTTAAAACATACAGAACTTTACTGCAGGAAAATATTCATCTGTAAATCGATATTCTCTTCAAACTTGCCATATGTTTTGGTCTAAATTGTTTGATTGTTATGTTCATTATTTAAACTGTTGACCTGCAATCTGCATAACCTGATGGTAGTCTTTTGAGGAAACTTCGTATGTCTTTATAGCTCGTAGCCATATTTTTAACGTGATATTTGGGGAAATTTTAAGGAGAGTTATGGTGTACATTGACTGATTTGTCCCAAGAGCGGTTTCTCAGTGAAACGAGACAACTTGTAAAGGTGTGCTTAAACATTATACCTGTTCTGAGGCCCAAACCCATGACCCATAGGCTACTGTTATGACTGTTTGGCCTTTAAATAAAAGAAAGCAAAACCCAAGGTTTGTAACATTCAACAAATAATTATTTTCCTTGAACACAAAATGAAAATGTAACCACAACGTAAAGTATTGTGACTTAAATCCCGGTGAATCCTAAAAGTTCTATCACATATCCACCAGTATAGAGCATTCCGTAATGAATTCAAATGGTGTTACGACTGAATTTTAACCTTTAATGTGCCGATACTATTGGCCAGGAATAGTGTTGATGTGCTACCAGTGTTGATGAATCACGTTGATATTATGTAAATATGTCTATAAATGAATTCAGGATAATCTCAGAATAGTGTTTTGGTCTGAAAAATATCAAAGAGCATTTTGCAATTAAAGTGACTAATTGAAATAAATCAATATTCTCGACTATTAAATCACTCACAACTAAAATTGATTCCGCTAAAGACTGATGTTAATATAGGAATGGGTAATTATAATATAAACAACATTAATATATAAATACTAAGATACAATTTGAGGACCAGGATGAGGGTCATCCTAAAAAGCTTTCCATCAAACTGTAAACAAAATGTAATTAATGTCAGTATCAAGGTTATATCTACATGATATTAGACAACTCCTGTCCACACTGTATAGAAATCAAAATTTTCCGTAATTTACGTCAAAATGTTTTTTAAATGGATTTTTGCGTTCACACTCTTTGCCTGGAAATAAAGTTAAGTCTAACATTAAATATTGCATCAAACCTAAACACTTCAATATCATATAGAGGTATAGGAAACCTGTGCGAGAATCTACCTTCAGTTTTCTAACATATGCATGGATGCGTTCCCGAACATATTGTTGCGGTTCTATTCGAAAGCTTAATTGTTAGCGATAGGTCGATAGCGTTTAATGACCCATCCCCTCCATTTTGATTTCTACAGTATAACATTATCAAAGTTTATTTATTTCAAACCATCATGGTATGCAGTCTTACGCATGAGTTATGTCCTCCTGGCTTTAGAGTCCGCAGCATGACCTAATCAATACCTATAGGATTTTTAAAAAATGTGGTATGGGGCTTTATACTGAAGTGTCTTTGAAAGCCCTTGATCTCCAGCGTTCGGTGTTAGCATTTAGATTAGTTTTATGCTCCCTGATTGTCTGTCCTCCGGACTTTGGTTTCCGGAGTGTAACATTGCCGTGGTTTTTGGTTTTCAGCCAAATTTATTATTGGTTTTTATGTACATTTTACGTCGAATAAACTTGTCTCCAGAATTCCAAGACCTTATTTCCTCTCTGCTTTTTCCGTCATCCAGATTTTTGTTGTTATTTTACCAGAGATGGTCGGATTCAAAACATATTTGGTATAAAAGATAATAATGGCGAGGCCTTTGAAGAACCTACTGTTTGCATTATCAATTATAGGAATTACGGCTATTGATTGTCCGTCCTCCTGTGTTTCCACAGCATCTCTTTAGTAATGGATTTAGACCAAATTTATCATGCAGCATTTTATAGACGACATCTCGAATGAGTTGGATTTATATGGTTCCATGCCATCATTTGGAGGTAGTATGTGTACCTGATTTCCCATTCCCCAAAACTTTTATTTAACAACACAAGTTACTCTCTGTAATGGTAAAATATGCATGTAACTACTTAAATTTAATGTTTAATCGTGCATATCTTATATTAGTTACTATAAATTTATACCGCATTCTTTACGGTTATTTGCATTTAAAGTATGGCCCTCAAAATTGACGCAGGTGTTTACCTGCCCCCGATATCTATGCAGAAGTAACTTATCAGTAGAAGAAAAGAACTGGATTACGTAGAGATTATATGTAGTAATATGATAGAGTTTATGGAATGAACAGGGTTTCTGTGTAAATTGAAGAAATTAATAATGCTACACCTACATTCATAGTTGTCTTATATTGATGGAGAGATGAAATAATTGTGATAATGCGGTTAATTCAGATACATTAGCGGGACGGGGTCCTTTTTCAAACTTTTGTTTGACATAATCGACACTGAGAAAATAAATATATCAGACGAATAAAGTTTAATCGAAATTATAGACAAATACCCCTTCGAAATTAAACATAAATTCTTTAAAATGGTACGTGGGTTAATATGTTCCTATTTTCACGAAACCCCTCGTCTCCTGACATAATCTTTAGCCATTTCTATATTAGTTTAGCTGATTTTTTTTCTTCAGTTTCAATTACAGCAGCTACGAAACAAATCTTTTATGAAAATATGTGTCATCAATTCAAATGTATTTACCTTATGAAAAGGAACGGTTGATTTTCTAATACCCCCCTCTCTCTCTGTCTCTGTCTCTGTCTCTCTCTCTCTCTCTCTCTCTCTCTTCATTGCCTGAGTGATGTATACATCCTGTTTCATCGCTAGGTGTGATTTGTAATAATTTAATCACTTGTAAGGAAAATGAGGTTCAGTCAGGGGAGGTAATGTAATCAATTGTTATTGTTGTAGGTTTTAACGCTATTTTTCAGCACGCGGGGCTTGTATAACTGGTGGAGGAAGAACCCGGGAAACTCATAGTAAGAGCCATCAACCCACAGAAAGCTGTTGGAAAGTTTTCTGACATATCATCACTGGCCGAACCCAAGAACTAAACACAAGAGGAAAAAGGTGAGATGGCAATGATCCAAATAGGCGAGCGCCTCCCACCAGGGTCTAATGCAGTCTATAAATTGGACACTGAACACTATAACTGTTCATTAATCTTAATGGTGTTTTTTTTTTCAGGAAAATTAAGTAAATTTTAGCGTACACCAGGTTTGAATCCATTATTGGCATAATTAGCAAGCTTGGAGTGAGCAAAGTCCTTTGTAGTGAACCATTTTGCTTATAACTTTAATTAATATTTGTATTTATAACAGTCACACACAGTGACTAGTCATACACAGTGATTAGTCAAACTTAGTCATACACCGAGACTATTAACGCAGAATCCAATAAACTACGAATGTTCAGTATTATAGTATTTGATTTGTCATTTCAAGCATCGAGTCAAGGACAACATAAATTTATGTGATATCCGAATTGAACACTCTTTTAATCTATCACTTAAGCTAACCATTCTTGTTTTGTTAGATGTTACTTACAGTACGATGGGAAACTGTTGTTGTGACCAACACTGGGCTGTGTCCCGATAACTTGTTTTACTTTGTTGGCATTGTCGTCATTTGCCTCAATTACAGCTATTTCTGCGCCTAGATCGGTTTTAGAGCCTGCAAGAAAAAAGACATATCATCGAGAGAGAGTTTCATTCAACACGCATATGACATTAATTCCATCCAGGATATATAAATGTTAAGTTGGAAATGAACATCTGAATATACACCTTTTATTTTTTATACATAGGATATAGTATTTAGAAAGATCACGGATAGCCCTTTACTATGAACAAAACTGTTTAGCAAACAAATGGCCTTTTCTGTTTATGTTCTATAACAAATCCCATACAGGTTCCACCAGAACATTAATCTATCTATAGAGTCATACATTTAGCATGCAAAGTATTTAGATGGCAGAGAAACTTTTGTTCAAAATGTTGAACAACAGATAAAATATTTGATATTTAAATTTCAAAATAATCTTTCATTTGGAGTTTTTTTGTGTCCTTGGTTATTATCGGTATTTTGAACCCATGGTTTGTTATATCATGCCTAGAAAAGGAGAAGTTAGTACCTTTTTCAAAGTCACAGCTGGGTAGCCCTTTGTATTACCAGTTCGATTTCCCATCAGCTCAGCAATCGTATAAACAACGTATATATTGTATACACTGATCGCGAAGTATTAAAAACGGTAAACAACGTATCTATTTTACACTGTGATCGCGATGTATCAAAAGGGGTAAACAACGTATCGATTTTATACTGAGATCGCGATGTATTAAAAAGGGTAAACCGTATATATTGTATGCAGTGATCGCGATGTATTAAAAAGGGTAAACAATGTTTCTATTTTGTACTGTGATCGCGATGTATTAAAAGGGGTAAACAACGTATCGATTTTATACTGAGATTGTGATGTATTAAAAAGGGTAAACCGTATCTATTATATGCAGTGATCGCGATGAATATGACCCAAGTAATTGAGAAAATATATTTTGAAAGAATGATACCTCTGCATGCCTGAATGAAGAATAGCTTGGGTTTTCCTTTGAGGCTGGGGCAGTTGTCATCGCTGAACATTTCCAGAATATCACCTGTAAATATGTATTGGTCATCGGAGCAGTAAATCGCATGTTCTTTCTTTCCGTTTTTTCGTGGATTTTCTTTTTCATCGCCATGGGAACTGACAATCAATGCGAAACTATCAAATATAGAATGATCTGTGTCTCGTGCGGCTTTCAGTATTTCTAGAGTTGAGTCCTTGTTTAGGTTTTTACATTTATTATTCATCTGATAATAACCGAGCTTTTGAAGAATGTCCTTCGATTTACTCACATCAAATTGTGCACCGTCTCTGGTACTGAAGTTTGTGAATCGTTTGTTCACAATGAGAACCGCGTAACCTCGATGAGGAAACGAAAAGTCATATTTGTCGTGATCATGAATACGACTTACATGCGACACGGCACTAGTGTTAAAAGGATGGTGTCGCACGTATGACTCCTTGGCAGATTTCCTCGACAAAGACGCATGTTTCTCATATTCTGCCTTTACATTGCCACGTTTACGTTCTTGGAACTGAGCTGGAGCTCCGATAGGTTCTTTCATTGTACTTCCTCCAATTATATCTGAACTGGGACCACCACCTTTCCTGACAATTTGAATATATGGGTGTCTAGGCTTAACACAACGCTCATACATTGTGTTCAAAGGTTGCACTTTCGTTTGTAGAGTTGGGTCAATTTGTTGTTCCTTTGCTCTGTCCTTTGTGGACTTCTGAGGAGTAGTTATCTCCTTATCCTTTGCTTTTGACTTTCCTAGACAACTTAATAGTTTCATGAATGCAATGTCTCCCTCATCAGTAACGTAATATGCACCTACACTGATATTATTAGAAACTGTGTCATACTCACGGAGATAATCTTCTGTTACTACACGATGCTCAAGTTGAATGTCGTCAGAAACTGTGTCAGTCTCACTGATATGATCTTCTGTTACTACACCATGCTCAAGTTGATGGTCGTTTGAAACTGTATCAGTCTCACGGATATGATCTTCTGTTACTACTCCATGCTCAGTTTGATGTTCGTCAGAAACTGTGTCGTTATTAGATAGATTATCTTCTGTTATTACATCATGCTCAGTTTGATTGTCGTCAGAAACTGTGTCATTGTTAGTGAGATAATCTTCTGTTATTAGACCATGCTCAGTTTGATGGTCGTCAGAAACTGTGTAATTGTTAGGGAGATAATCTTCGGATATTACACCATGCTCAGTTTGATAGTCGTCTGAAACTGTATCATTCTTAGGGAGATGATCTTCTGTTACTACACCATGCTCAAGTTGATGGTCGTCTGAAACAGTATCATACTCATGGTGATGAAATTCTCCAACTGCATCGTTATTAATGGTATCGTCTACTGAAATCAAATCATGATCATTATCATCGCCATTTAAAACTCTGTCTCGAGAATGGCCTTGGTTCTTTAAAGGTATGTCTTGATTTTTATCCATTATTCCTTCGCTTATCAAATTAGAAATAGAAGCATTTTGCTTGTCTGTATTTCCTCCCTTCACATACACCAGGTCTTTCTGACCTAAACTGTCATCCGTCCATGGATTGCCGGCTTGGTTTTCAAGATTCGTTTGCTGGGACATTCCTTATTCTTACGGTTCAAAGTTTTCACATGAAGCGTCACCCGTTGACTTCAGGAAACTGTTTCAACCGATGAAATGTTGTCAATTTTGTCTATATATATATATATATATTCTCCTAACTTTCTAATTGCTCTCCTGCATCTCAGGGCCTTCCATCTGAAATTTTAAATCGACTTAAATGAAATATTAAATCATTAGTAGTTAAGAACTTTGTATGCTATATTGATATTTTATTATTTTCGTGAGAAATATAATATACCAAATAGGGTATAAATGACGACGTAGAGTAATTTTTAACAAATCTCGATAAATATACAATCTATGCATTTATCTCCGCTCCTGATGTCTGTTGGAAACATATACAAACCGTTACAACACATAGAGCAAAATCCAACGTATTACTAACATGTTTCTTTATGAAGTACAATCTCGTACTATCATTGAATTAACAATGTCAGATGTACAAGGGTTAAGCCCATGGTTGTGCGAGGTACACTATATTGTCCCAAGCGAGTGAGGGCTGGGTATATAGGCCAACTTCTGGACATCTTGTCGATTCTATTCCGTTGATATTTAAACATATCTAAAAACATATTTAAACATATCTAATAACCTATTTAAACATATCTAAAAACATATTTAAACATATCTAAAAACATATTTAAACATATCTAAGAACATATTTAAACATATCTAAAACATTTAAACATATCTAAAAACATATTTAAACAAATATACAAAGCACACCAAACCACTTCTGTGTAGGATGTTCCATGATCTTGGTGTCACGGCGAATGACAAACGCCAAAACTAGGCTATTTAAAACACATCTTTACATTGTTTCAATCAATACAGCGAATAAAAATTGACAATATATTCTTTGTAAGACTAAAACATACCTATCGTCTCCAGTTTGCCGTAATGAAGGCTTACGTCAACGAAAATTTTTTTTGAATACATCACAATACCGTTAGTGTTTGATATTTATTCCCTTACTTAGCGAGTAGGACTTAACGACAGAGAATTGTACTCAGCTAGAACCCTAGGTTTAATGTATTATAAGAAGTCGATAATTGATTGGCGTGTATTCGACGTGTCTATACGTGTCAGTGTAGACAACATTTATTAGATTATCGAACGACCAACAAAGATATGAAAATTTGTTAACATCAATTTTTTTTCCTGCTTTCATGTCAGTTTTTATAACTTTTTTCTGCAATGACATAAATAACCACTGGAAGGTGAATAGGATGTTTATATTGTCATTTGCTTTGCTGATAAGAAGGTCAGCGATAAGTCAACTGATACATAAGTAGTACAGGATGGTGAACCAGCCTCAAACTGAATCCTCTGTTAAATAGGGTAAAAAGATTCTAGTCTCAAACTGGAAATTATTATTAGGCCGACATCTAGGATGGAAAAATGTACTTTTAAAAAGTAGTTCAAAGGTTGTTTCTTTTCATGTGTGATGAATCTTTCTGGTTAAAAATAGTAACAATGAATGATGTTTGTTTCGACTGGAAATGAAATCGTCAAAAATCGTTCGTATTTTATTTTGTTTTGTTTAGTTGTTTTGTTTTCCTTAGGATGAATCTGTCTGGATAGAAATAACAAAATTAGATGGGTGAGGCGCGAAATTTGTATGCATTCAAACTGAAATATAGCATTATTTTACTGGATAAATATATCGACGTAACAGTACATAGAAAATATGAACTTATAAACATTGTTTTGTAAATATGATTGTGTTGCCCTATGCAAGAAAAAAATTTTGTTTGGAAGAAACTGACTTGTATTGTTGCAGTAGCACACACGTATCGTAACAGGTAACAGGGGATGTCTATGAGAGAGAGAGAGAGAGAGAGAGAGAGAGAGAGAGAGAGAGAGAGCATTGGGGTGGAGGTGGGATGGAGAGAACGAGAATTCACTATCCAACACTCAGTTATCTACTGTCCTGTATCCTGTTTATTTTCCATCCACCGCTGAAGTATCTACTCTCTGCCACTGATTTATTTACAATCGGGCACACAGCTATTTACTAACCATATCACCTTTCCATCCTCATTATCCTTATAGTCCAAAGAATATTAACATACATGTCAAAATAGCAAGAACGGAGTAGGATTTAAATGAAGGGGAAAAGAGAAAATAATTTGATTCAGTTATGATCATCATAACAAATAATCCACACTCCCATTAAATTTTCCCTATTCTCCTCTGATGGACAGATCTGTATGACCCCTAATCCTTACACCAATAGTATTATTGACGTACGCGGAGAGGAAAAAAGAACTTGGTATGGTTAATAGATGTGACATAGTTTATAGAATTTATAACCAACACTAATGTCCTGATAATATTCTCTATCATGTTTTTAAACAAAATAAAGTCCGTTTCCACTTTACCTTCCACATGATCTTCTTTATAAGCTCGAACACGTATATATGTTCCGTAAAAAAATTTAAAAGACAAAACTATCATCCTCAAAAAAAATTAGAAAACATTAACTTGGTTTTTGTCTGCAATTTAAATGTGAATATTTAGCACCAGGAAAAAACACGAACTTTTGTTGATTAGATATCAATGAACTTCATGTGTACATATCCTAAAGAGTTCAAGCGTAGTATAACATAATAAAAATGAAGGCTTTATGTTGGAGTACGCTTCATTGAATACCTCTTGGAGTGATAACCTGACTACTGATGATGCTGTAGCTAGTATTCTTGCAAAAGAGAACTAATTCAATTCAGCTTTTTGCAACTTCTTATTGTCTTCGCAAGAAGTTATTCTGGTAGTATAACTTTCTCGACCTCTTCCTCTATTATCACCAGTTTATGATTACTTCAGTAGGGAAGAGACTTGAATGCAACATCACAATGAACGAGAACATACACTTGTTCAGCAAAATAAGGAAGCGATAAAGCAGAAGAGGAGAAGTTAAAGATTTAAACCAGGGGAAAAAGGAAAGGTTGGAAACAAAATTGTTAATGTGCTAAAAATACATTTTGGCACAGTTAAACCATCTGAGAGAAATGTATGACATTTCTTTGGAAAACCTAAAGGAAAGAGACCTTCACAATCCAAAATGTTTAAACCTTATTTATTGCATCGATGAAACCATTCAAACGCCAGCAGCAAAATCAGTCACAACAATTACTATAGCGTCCGGAGTCTTTAGTCTTAAAGAGCTTCTAATTAATGATGTGTATGCAGCTCGTAATTTGTTTATTTCAGAACCAAGCGGTCATTTTTTAAACATTCGTTATTCTTAGAAACACACATACTGTTAAATAATGTACAGCCTATGTGCTTATGTTTGTGATGTCTATGTGTTCGACAGAAACTAGACTTTAAAGTTCTAATCCCTTTTGTGTGATAGCATATAAGAAAGTATGCGGGCTGTGTATGTTTCAGCACTCCTACCCTTCGTATTTGTTTACAGTCAGGTATTTATTTACTTCCCAAGTACAAACACATGAAAACTAAAAAATGAACACCAAAAATGCAATTTAAGATTTAAAAAATTGAATATCAAGAAATGACAATTGAAAAAACAGATTGAACATTCAAATTAAGATGGAAACGTTGAAAATGAAAACTGAACATTAAAATAAAAAATAAAATAAATTACGAAAATTTATAATGAAAATAGCTATTAAAAATAAAACTTTAAATTGAAAATTAAAATTAAAAAACAAATTTAAATCAAGATTTGAAAATGAAAATTAAAGATTTAAAGTAAAATTAAAATCTTTTCAACGGACATTAACATATGTAAACTTACAAAGCAAAGTGAAAAAATAGAATTTCAGTTGAAAGCGAAAATTAAATCTGTATAATAAGCGAAATTTAAAATTTAACTAAAAAAGACATTACCATTATTTTTATAAATGTAAATAAAAATTGAGGAATAAAAACGAAAGTTAGAAAAAACAAAATTGAAAATGAAAATTGGCAATGAAAACTGCAGTTGAAATTAGAATGAACATAAAAAATTAAACTTAAGAATGAGACTTGAACTTGAAAATGAAAAATTTAAAAACTAAGATTTAAAATGAGAATTAGGATGGAATATTTAAGAACGTCAATTTAGCAAAACTGAATTTAAACTTAAAAGTGAAAAGTAAAAGGTGAAACGTGCAAACATCAAATTTGACAATAGAACTTAAAAAATAAAATTAAAAATAAGAATTAAAGAAATGAGAATTGGAAACGAGAACTTGAAAAAAAATCCCACAATTTTAAACTTTGCAAATCAGAACTTAAATAGCAAATGGAATTTTAACTTAGCAGCTACTTGGATAGGAAGGGTGGAGTGTTGGAAACAAATTATTGGGTTTTGTTCACACCAACTGCGTGTTGATAGTATAATATGGATGTTGGAAAATATATAATATATAACTGTGTAATGATCACCGCATACCACTTTTGGTGGTATAGTGTATGCGTTGGATAGGACATAACTGAGTATTGGTCACTTTAAAGGTTTGTTGATAGTATAATGTGGGTATTGGACACAACATATCTAGGTATTGGTCAATCCATAGGCCTGTTATTGGTAAAATGTGGTTGACGGAAAGTAAATACGTGGGAATCGTTCCCTCCAACACCGAGTTGATGGTATAGCGTGGATACTGGAACTGGACAGTAATTAATTGAGTACTGACACTTCAAAAAGAATAATAATTTTGTAACTGGAGTTCCGACATTAAATTTCCGTTTAGACAAATTAAAGACCAATAAGAGTAAACCAATTAAAATTATTAGACTTATATTTCACGTTAATTCACGTTAAGGGTCAAGAGACGACAAAATATAAAAAATATAGCCTCAATGTTAAATTCGCATATTTTAAATTAACTAACAGAAAACTGTTATTGATAGATTAACATGAATGATGTATATAATAGCCATTTGCAAAAACAAAGTAATTGTTAGACTGTGATTATTTCTTGAAAGCAAAAATTACATCTGCGCTAAACAAGGAATTATTTTAGCATGGATCAAATCGACCAAGACAGTCTCTTTCGTTTAAGCCACGCTTACATACACCAAGTTACAGTCATTTATTTGCTGACAGAAACGAATAAATAAAAACATGCTTATGAAAAAACCAAAAAACAAAGTAACATTAAAGTAGCCGATTTTAGTAGACATGCAATACTATCTTGTGTGTTGGTAAAAACAAATATCAAGTTTTAAAAAGGATCCAATATTTTAATGCAATGTGTTTTTCTAATTTCATAACGAAGATGTATCCAAAAAAATTGTATCCCACTTTTTCTCAGTGTGTCACACACCAACCCATGTCAGCAGTCATATTTCCCTCACGTACTTTCTTTCTCGTTTCTTTTCGATACCATTTCCTTTAAATCCCACTCTGATTTTTATTTCTTTGTACGCATGATACATTAAGAATGTGGGTATGATTACGAAGATGGTAAGTTGACCTGGTTAGCTAAATATGTGCTGGATAATAAATAACCGTGTGCTGGACATTATATAACTGAGTGCTGGAAATTATATAACTAGGTAATGGATAGTAGATACTTGGATGATGGATAGTACGTAGCTGGAGAGTAAATCTCTCTCTCTCTCTCTCTTTCTCTTTCTCTCTCTCTCTCCATTACAATAAACAACTTAAATTTACTGTTATATATGTCAAACTGAAAATGAAACATTTCAGTTAAGGTATAGACGAATTCACATTTATTGCCAAACACATCTAGCATTCTTACCATTTCTAACCAGACACTACTACTACTGCTACTAATAATAATAATAATAATTAATAATAATAATAATAGTAATAGTAACATTAATAATAATAATAATAATAATAATAATAAACAATAGCGATAGCATTAACAATGATAGCTTATTATCATTTTTTCAATTAAATTTCAAGCGAAAACAAATAATTTACATTGCTACCGTTTCCATCCAGAAAAACTCATCACACACTGAGAAGAACATATAAGCGAAATTTTAGACAATACTGTAGTTTTTCTTATCCAAGATAGCAGACTGTTTTAAGTTCCCGTTATATACTGGAATATTTGTACCATGTGTTATGTAAATTTAATTTTTATTGTGTGCTTGAATTTTGTCTATGATTGAGGGTGGAGTTTTTGCCTTTTTCACTATTAACATATTTTGTCTACCTGATTTTTGTCATGATAATAAGTTGTAAACAAGTTCAATGCCTAACCTTGCTTCAGAGTTAGTGATATTCTCCCATTGGATTTTCGGAACATCCATTGTATCGCATGTTAGGTGAGGTGTGTAAATATAGAGATCTCATAACATATTTTTCATTTCTGTTTCATATCAGTCTTTGGGAGTCTATGATCGGAGTTTATAGCTGTGTTCATGCTTAATTTGAGAAGAATTATTTAAAATTACTCGTTTGAATTACAAAGTGCTCATTGATGTTTTCAACTAAAACATTACCTTGGGATGATTGAGAGCTCATTCAAAGATATACTGGATTTATTAATGTGGTACATCAACCCACTCAAGACTAGTATTAAATCGATACGTTAAAGACTATTGGTACATCAGCATGTTTAACACTACTGTAATTCATTCGGGACATTCTATATTTTTGAACTTGTGATATGACATTCAGAATTCTTTGGGATTTAATTCACATTACTTAATTTTTTGCTTACGTTTTCACTTTGTAAGTTAGAGAAATAAATTATTGAATTTACTTAAATTATTGTTTTCACTTCCCCTCTGTTACTTATTTTAAGACTTAACAGTCGTAACACCTGTTTAACCCAATACTCCCGTAAGAGGCTCTATCGCCATCATATACTACTTGTATACATTCGCCATTAATATAAATGCTGCCGATTGGTCGAATTCTTAGTGCCAGGTGAAGGGTAGCTATGGACGCTTTTGGGGTCAATCGGCGTTACAGCTAATTCAGGTTTACGAACTTTCGAATTTTTTTCAAACACTTTTCCATATGCTAATGTAAAATCAGTGATCCGTAAAATCAATCGAAACTTAAACTGGTGCAACGGTGGCCAGTGTTGGCATCATTTGTGCCCCTTGGATGCCCTGATGACAGTTGTCCTGTGGTAAGAATAACGAACTGCGAAAAGGAATATGTTCGCATCTTACCATTGACCATCACCAATATTTGTATGAAAATTATTTGCTTTGGTCTTTTGTGATGTTCTTCTGTGGTATTTGTAGCGGTTTTTACATAAATTTTATCTCATTCTTATAGCCACGTTCAACGAGACTTCTCACATTGCTCCGTAGGATATATGAGTTATGATGGTCTTGTTAGACGTATAGACTTTCATTCTCTCGGACGGAATGAGAATATTACTGTTTTGGTTACTTTAAAAAAGAAAGAAACAGACACAACAACAAATGACCATGAATTATTTATAATTTTTACCTAGTAAGATTCACCGCCCTTTTGTACTCTTCTTATGAAAGAGGAATATCTTCTTATTTAAAAGCAGATGGATGTTAAAATGCTTTTTTTGTTGTTGTTTTGCGTTCATTTTCTCACGTTTGATTGAAATCTGAATACATTGCTTGAATTTATTTCTGTCAAAATGAATTTAACGTCATCCACAGTTGGTATGTTTTTGTCCGTTGCTAGACATTTGAGGTGTGGGTACACATCACAGATGAGAACATGCTTAAGGCATTCAATCAGATCATCGGTTGCACGGATACACAATAGTCGTATTGGGTCTGTCAAGTTGTCTGTATACATACTAGGTAAAAGAAGACTTTTCTTTACAGTTTTAGAACAAAGCTAATACAAAGACAAAACTATAAACGTCTTTTGTTCCGAGTTGGCTGGAGAAAAATTAATTTGATACGGCGTACTGAATATGTTGATTTATAATGTTACATCGATACTAATGATGTAAAACATTTTAAAAATATATTAGGCATTTATGATGTTACATTGATACTGATGATGTAAAACCTTTTAGAAACATATTCTATAATTGTAATGTTACATCGATACTGATGACCAGTCTTCGTGTATACAGAACTGTTCTCTACTGAGAATGAGAGAACAAAATGGACAACGTGTTATTGTGTGACAAGGAAATCCAGTTAGCAAAACCTCGTACCTACCTGTAGCTGCTGACCTTTGAGTGAGATTTCCCACACTAGTGCATATGGATGGATTCTTTTAATTTAGTCCATACAAAAACTCGATATTACCTTGTCAGGTAGGCGAGAAATTATGATTAATAATCAGTTCGAAAATGCTAAAACTACGTCTCATTTTCCGTATACAAAAAAAACTTTCTTAATCCGGTCTTTTTTGTTACCTGCAATTCGCACGGATTAGCAAGGCAAATGTAATATCTAATATCTGCCTAAAAACTTAAAACAAATTGATAAAATTGGAATTATAGTTCTAAACCCCCCCCCAAAAAAAAAAAAAAAAAAAATATTAGTGGATAATTGGTATCTGGATCAACAAAACGCATTGTCCGTATTAAATAAATAAATATATCACATTGTTTATTTATGCGTCTTTTTACAGGATCCAAATGGACACATGGTAATTAAATCTCGTATATTAGACGTATATTTATCCGATAACCACTTGTATATAAGGGACAAATGGTAATGATTCCTGAAAAGTCACGAATGTATTGAATTCTTTTATTAAACAAAGACCTTTATCAACCGATTTTACAATACAGAGATTTACTTTCAAAGGTAATGAAATTAAACTGTGAAACACTGAAGTCGACTGGTTGAATTTTTTTTCAGATTCTTACTCACGTAGCCACAGCACGTGCTCACATTCATGAAAGTGTTTCGCTTTTATTATTTATTTATTTTGTTAATTTTGAAAGGATTAAAAAAGTAATGTATTCCTCACAAATTGTTTATCTCAAGCAAATTGATCAGTATTCATTCATAAGACACTTTCTTTCAGTGCAAGCAATTTGAAGTGAGTTAAAATGAATCGACCAAGGCAAGTGAAAACAATAATTTAAGTAAACTCACTGCATACACTCTTTGACACCATGATGTTAACAGTCTAATCTTGATTATAATTTCGATATCAAATCGATAACTGTGACACCTGTCATATACTTGAAAATATGGATATTGCTGTTAGTAGAAAGCTTGTTTTTAATCAATTAAAAAGAGATGAGGTTGAATAAAATATTTCCCATTTATCTATCATATATACAGCACTATTACTACTACTACTACTACCACTACTACTACTACTACTATTAATAATAATAATAATAATAATAATAATAATAATAATAGCAGTAATAGCAGTAATGGTTAATTGTGAAAGATAACTAAACTGATAAAAAGTTGAGAAAAAGATGACATATTTTCATTTGATGGGTAGGATATATGACTGCACTATGACTACATTATTGTCTGACTCTTTGTTCCTATCTTCCTTGGGCTTCTATCCTTTTTAGATGATCTTAGATGCGTAACAGATACTTTAAATCTCTGTTTCTAGCTTAGATGTTTGAATGATTAATTATGCATATACATTGAATGATTAATTATGCCTTTTACATTGAATGATTAATTATGCATATACATTGAATGATTAATTATGCATATACATTGAATGATTAATTATGCATATACATTGGTTCCCAGTTCCAATGAGCAATCAGCTGATTTATTAAGACAGTGCATTGGTTAAATACTTTTTAAAAAAAATGCTTCCTTTTGATAATTAAATATAACAACATGGAGTACAGTGTACCTTTATAACGTGTAGGTTATGCTGAAATTAGCTTCTTTGGTCTTCAGTGCTGGTCGACAACCTATTACACAAACCTCCGATGAAAACGTAGATAACCTTCATCTCAAAGGGATTCCGAAATAACAAATGACCTGATATCAACTTGAATCCACCCACCTGTTGGAATTCTCAGTGCGAGTCTTATCCAGGTATCTTTTTCATCTTAAATCCACTTTATGAATATACGGCACACGTGTGATTGAATGATGTCATTTCCTCATCTCAAATGCGACGTCTTGTGCCCACTGTGGGGTCTTATCTTTGACACTGGGTTCACACGTATATCAATCGTCCCATTTCTTGTGCTTAGTCAATGCCAGGTTATGTTTCAGGCAGATTGTGTTGAAGTTTCGTGTTATTGAGACACACCAAGGTGGATAATATATTGAGTAAATATGTACAACAATTGACAGCAAAAACCTAAACCCAGCACGCATTCATCCCTCACTACAACCCGATACACAAACACAAAACATTCCTGCCCGCTGTTTTCTTTTTATTCAATATAGTACAAACCCGCCCTTGTGGGTTAGATTAAGTATGTCTATCGCTGATCTATTTATATTTTTTCTTCTCAGTGTGCTTAAGAGGAAGTATATACATGCACGTTTCCTTTTCTAATACTGTGTTTTAAAAAAAGTGATATTATTGATTACCTTTCGTGTATGGATATCACTCAGTAAAGAAGACAAAAAGCAGCCCATATTTATATCAATTAACAATATAATATCTTCAATAGATTACTATGCCGCAAATGTGACTCGCATCATCCACTCAAATAATTGTAAACTTCGACAAACATGTGACTTTACAAATTGTATGAAACTAGAGGCTCTTGAGGAGTGATGCTGCTAGTTCAAAAGAATATCAAAGTCATGACATTGTTTGTCATACCACATAATTCCACCAACTCATTTCTTGTAGTTGATATATTGATAGAACTACACCATAGTGCAATTTATAACCGAGTGATCTTTATTTAGCACATGTTGTACCTAAGCGTGCATAAGTAAATGCACTGAAATAATTTCGAGCTATTTATTTCAGTTCTGTCAGTATATCCACCGAGGGAGCCCCAGAGTGGCCCAGTGGTCTAAAGCGCTCACCGTTCCGGATCACTGCCATCTCACCTCTGTCTGCATGGGTTCTAGTCCAAGGATAGGCAGCGTAGGTACGTGGGAAAGCCTGTCAGTAGCTTCTCGTACGTCGGTGGTTCTTCCCTGGGTTCTTCCTCCACCAGTTATACTGGCCGCCATGTATAGCCTATCTTGTGCTGAAAGATGGCGTTAAACCCTAGAACAACTACATATCCACCGACATGAAATCACATGTCTATTTCGACTCGGATATTTCACTATAATATAAACTGGTTGATCAATGAGACAATGAAAACAGAAAGAACACAGACAGTAATCTGAACATTTTTACACATAATAAACAATTCCACAAAGCAGCATTGTGCCAAATTGAAACAGTTTTCAGGGAGGTAATATAATTTCTCTATTTTGAGATATTGTTATGTCTTTATGGTTTGGAGGGGATGAAACTGTGTTCAAATTTAGTTGTGTCAAAGAATAATATTTAAGAGAATACAAGTGTTAATTAGCTGTTGTTTCAAATAGATACAGATTGACAAACTACTTTGAAGTTTAGGATCTCAAATATAATGCCCCTGGTTACGGATCAACCAGTAGGAAGTAAGTCTGTGTTTTGTCATCATCGTCCCCTGCATTGTGCAAGTCTTGTAATGTCTGACACTATATCCGCTTGTCCCGGTGATGGGTCCTTAATACGTTTCTTATTTAACCCCTCGTTTGAAAGTCGCTAGTTCGCTACAAAAATGTAGTAAGATGTATTCCTGACACCATTGAGGACACATTGTATGCTGGCTTAATATATGCCCTGGTCATTTAGAGGCTAAATTTCTTGTCGGGTATTGTATTATTTTTGGTATGTCGATGTAACTGGGACTTTATTCGGAGGTTTAACATAATCGCTTTTAGGCACAGTCTAAGTGACACGGCGTGACTGGAACTGTATCCAACATGGCCACACAAGTTTTCTTTAGGCCTCATTCTTCTTTTGGGACGTCCATTAATTATGTCAACAATTTTTAGGCATTTGCTTACCCCTCCCCCTTTGTCAACAACTGTCAAACTTTCAGTGGCCCCCCTTATAAAATTTTACACACACCCCACAAACTAACAATATTTTATACGGCTGGCTTTTATGCTAAAAATAGAAGTATGGAAATTAAAAGGTCTACAAATAAATTTTAGTACATTTTTTTATATACTTGTTTAACAGATTTCAAATTGACTATAACACTTTCGATTCATGAAAAATCGAGAGTTTATGTTCTAGCTTCTATCACCCATGGGAATGGGGAAGCCAAATGTTCCTCAATTGTTATAATGGCCATAGTGGCTGATTCATTAATTTCTTGTGAAACCGATACACCCGACAAACCAACATCATCTTCATCTAACCATTCTGCGCTTAACATCTCTCCATGAGCAATAATTGCCATCAGCTCTCTCTGTATTTTGGCAGCCACTCGTATTGGCCGAATTCTTTGCCGTTGAGGAGCATGTGGTAATTGCCCAGGCCCAAGATCGTGTTGTCGGTGCTGTTGAACATGCTTCTTCAACATGACTTGTGAGGCAACATAGAGGTGACAGATTTTGCAGATCATTTCAAGAAAAGACAACTGAATGGAAGGACAGTATAGATCATATGGAAGAATTTTTAATGCCATTGCCGATCGAGGTAGCATGTTATCAACTTTCAAAGACTGATTGAAGAAAAGAGATGGAAATCTGTGCAAGTCGCTCTCAGATGCATCTGATGCTTTAAGGCCTTCACTAGTCTGGCAGATTGGAATTGGTTGTGGAATGAATATATCGGCGATAATCTCAAAGTACAAGCTTCGAATCGGTTGGCAACAAATTTACATCATGGCATATTACAATTAGTAAAAAGTATTGACTTGTTCTTATATGGTTTTTGCACCAATCTTGATCCTTAGTTAGCAAATTTTCTGCCTCAAGCTCAGACACTTCCCTTAAAAATCTGTCTACAGTCTACAGTCTACACTGAATAAAAACAAAATATGATGACGCAAGACTATGACTTCTTTGGCAAGAGCTCAACCGGTTTAGGATAAACTGGTGGGCTGTTGACGGGCGAGCGAGTGTGTGCCATACCAACGCACCGACTAATTTCCTATTTTTGGTTTAATAAAGTTATGGTAAAAAGTAACATTTTTGACGTCAATTTATCTTGAACTCCCCCCCCCCCCATGTTAACAATTGTCAAACTTCTTCAAACCCCCTTTCCCCTATTTTGTTGACATAATTAATTGACGACTACTTTGCAGACGGATCATAATCCTGTTTCAATCTGGGTACATGTTCATATATATACATATAAATAAATTATGCTTGTATTATCAAGAAGTCTTCTGTAGAATGCAGTGGTGAATATTTGTATATTTGCAATCACCTTCTCTCTCTCTCTCTCTCTCTTTGTATATATATATATATATATATATATATATATATATATATATATAGAGAGAGAGAGAGAGAGAGAGAGAGAGAGAGAGAGAGAGAGAGAGAGAGAGAGAGAAGGTGATTGCAAATATACTAATATTCACCACTGCATTCTACAGGAGATTTCTTGATAATACAAGCATACTTTTATAAATACGAACAATTATCATAAAATCATACGGGAGATGTATAATTCACTTTAAGTCAAAATTCTCTAACCTGTAAGATAATGATATCATGTCATTTATACATTTGTAATTATCTACATTAGATGGAAAACAAAAATGGTATTAGGTCAACCAGTGCAAAGATGAATGAAATGCAAATTATTCCTGCAAACTCCACGGACATCAATTGGTATTTGCAGGAACTTTTCCACAAAGCTGAATTTTAACTTTTACAAATAATAAAATTAAATTCTTAAATGTAATTGCTAATGCATCATATATATGTATAAGGTACAGAAAAGTTAGAAAAATAATATGCATGAATATTGTAAAAATTCCAGTGTTAGAATTACAGACATAACTAAATTAAAAGATTCTCACAAAACGCAACAAAACGTTTTGATATAGGTTAAACATCAATCAATAATTAAAACAATTTCAAAATTCAGAGCAGCTTATGTTTAAACTTGAAATAAATATTTATTGTATGCACGTGGTAAGTATTTCATTGCACTTGGTATGTTTTATAGGTACTGTCTGACCTAACATTGTTAAGAGTATATATATATATATATATATATATATATATATATATATATATATATATATATATATATATATATATATATATATATATATATATATATATATATATTGTGTGTTTGTTAGTGATTATAGATTATATTTTAGAATAATTATTACTTGTATGTAAACATGTTTACATGGATTGAAGTTCAGAAAACTGGATTTCCACTCGGGAATTATTGGTCTACCTGATATTTGCCAAGTTTGTTACTAAATTTAAGTGAAAGACCTTGCCTTGTTTACAACTTAGAAAGTTCTCGGAAGTAAATTTTGACCCTGATCCTGGTCCTCTTATTGTGTCTTGGGTTTTGTATTCAGGTTGCTTACATCAGAATTATTTATTCCTACCTTAACATCTGAAGTGGAATCAGTCTTTAAGTTTTGTTTTACCTAATAATTGAGAAACTTTGTTATTTAAATTATTCATTCGAATTACAAATGATTTATCAATACTTTCGGATTAAGTCACTGTTTGGGGATTATTGTGAATTAATATATAAATGTTTTGGATTATGTCATTGTGATAACTCAAGACTGTTAACACTTCGACACACTTCCAGGTTAAAAGATGAAGTTAGAAATGTTAAAAACAATGGAAACAAAGTTCTTTCGAGAAAAATGAAAAGTATTACACTCAGCAAATAATTATGAATGACATTAGAATAGTGAATTTGCGTATAACAATTGATTTCAGAATTCGTTCTAATCTACAGTTAACAATAAATTGAGGTGACCGGAATGATATGGACCTACATGGTCAGCAAACAGATGCCTAATATGCATTCATTAGTGCAGTTACTGACTCCTTGATAAGTAATACCTCTAGTGGAGAAATGTTTTGAAAATGCCTGTCGAGGATTTTTCATCGTTCTTCCATGAATGTTTAAACGAAACACGTTTTGACATTGTATTTAGGAATCCCATTCCTTGGAATGGTGCATCCAACGTATTTAATTTCTTTTTGTTGAAATACGATATCTTTATCCAGCTGGTGAATTATGACAGGAATTGCCTTTTTCCCAGTCTTTTCAGGATTATCTGGAACATATGTCTCTCTGTCGGCCATCTTCCGGTTTACCGCTGTCAGTACTTTCAAAAAAGAGCAAGGTTTTCGATAGTCGTACTTTATGACTTCTTCCCACAAGTAGTGCAGCATCCACGATCCATCATCATTACTTCTCCAAGCAAAATATCCTGACGGGATACCGTACATGACGAGGCAATCATTGTTGCAGTGCATCATGGGCTTGTCGTCCGAAACGTCGACAAAACCTCTTGTATCCGTATCATCTACACTTTGGTCACAACAAAGAGTTAGTTTGGATTCAGATTTAGAGTTCATTACAGACTCAACTGTCTCTTCAACAAGGCTCTTTCCGTCATCTGCCAGGTAAAACAACACATATGTTATGTAAAATTAAATATCCATAAACACGTGTCCATACTGAAAGAGATATTTTCAGGCTCTGCAAACTGGCCATACATTCTTGTCCCGATCAGGGAATTTTATTATAGAAGTGACCTTTGGAGTGCAGTATATCCATCCGACAAAATGAGTTCATATTTTCCCATACAAATGCAGTTGCCTTTTTATTATATGCACATTCCATTAATCTACCTTAGGCTTAATTATATAAACAAAAATACACTACAAGGAACAAATTAACGGAATGTATGCCGTTTTCCAAACTAAATACACAAGCGCAGATTCATCAGTATACAACAACAACATTATTAATGCACATAACTCCGCCCAGATTAATTTGAATTTAGTCGCGCGCTAGACATAACTTTTGAAAGAAAATGGTGTTTTGTTCTAGTTAAAATTGAAATTTTGAGTCATATTGAGAATGAATGCGCTTTGCAACAGCTTTTTCGTTTCATCTGGAATTAATAGATTTTGGTATTTTTGTCGTTTCTACGAAATTTTGTGATTATGGACTGGTTTTATCTATACCATTTCTACATGAAGTACATCGGATATTAGCGGTGACGGAGCAGCTTGTTGACATCAGCAAGTGTATTTTGTTCGGTAATTGAATGTTAAAATCATAATGTGGGAAAATATGAAGCCTTTCAATTGCAATTATCAAAAAGAAGCTATGAAATATAATATTTATTTCATTTTGAGTGCAGTAAGAAGGATGTAACTGCACTTGCAGTATAGTTGAAATTACAATACAATTTCGAAATGTGTAATCATGCTTGAGAACCCATGACATGGCTCATGTAATTCGGATTTGTAGAACTAAGAAAATGTACTTTGAGGATGTTGTTGTTGTTGTTGTTTTAGGGTTTAACGCCATTTTTCAGCACAGGATAGGCTATACATGGCGGCCAGTATTAATGGTGGAGGAAGAACCCGGGAAAACCCCGGAAAAAACCACCGACCTACGAGAAGCTACTGGCATTCTTTCTCACATACCCACATTGGCCGAATCCGAGACTCAAACCCACGCGGACAGAGGTGAGATGGCAGTGATCCGTAACGGAGAGCGCTTTAGACCACTCGGCCACTCGGGGCCCCACTTTGAGGATGTAAAACAGTAAGTATATTTTTTGCCATTTTTATTACCAGCTAAAGAAGACAGCTTATACATTGTAACTTGCATGTTATTCGTAGGAACCCATCAATTTTATAAAATCTGGCGTCTATCGCCCTCCTAAATCCGAAACATTGTATCAAAAAGGTTAACGCGGAATGTAGCAAGGCAGCTGATATATGGCAGTCCGCGAAACATCTGCTTTAGTTCATTCAGAAACAGATTTGATCAACCAAAACGTAAAGCGCCTACTAAGTGGATGTACATGATTTGTTTTCAAAGTAGTTATCATACAGCAATCGCCTTCTTCGTTGAAATAGTTTTTAGTCTATGAATTCATCGACATTGTTAATGCTGACATCTCTACTTTCAAATGTCTCAGACAGTCGGTTTACTTCATCCACAGACAAATAAAATAAATCAAAAGTGCTGGCGTCTACGTCCATTGATTTTTTTTACAAATAGAAAGTTGTTCCTTTATTCACGTGAGTTCAATATGAATTGCACGCGAGTTCAATATCGTAAAATGCTGCACAATTCTTACAATGTAAAAGTTAACGGAGAAAAACATGAGAATTTAATAATCAGGCATATATATATATATATATATATATATATATATATATATATATATATATATATATATATATATATATATATATATATATATATATATATGCATAAGTTGTTCCTGAGCAGGTCAGTGCAATGATATTCAAATGTCCTATTAACAGTGAGAGTAGAGATCTAATTTTAATAATAATAATAATAATATCCAGTTATCCGTTTAACAACGGGAGAGTGGTGTTCTAGTTGTTAAGATTAATGATTTATCATACGCTCATTTGTTTCCCGTTAACTTTACATTGTTAGAATCGTGCAGTATTTTTCCACACTGCATGGCTTCATATACGACACGTGTATAAAAATAGCATATTGTATTAGGAACTACTTTGTAAATAATGTACGCTCATATAGTAGACGATATAGTGTTTGGTTTATTAGATTTGTTAGTAGATAGACTAAACAAGCTGTTTCATATTTAAAAGAAGAGATGTTAAAGTTAACGATGATACAGCTAACGATACAGTTCACCTTGTCACAAAAGAAACTTTCAAACAAGCAAACGAATGAACGTGATATTCACAATGTCCACATCAACCGTGAGAGACGCAGTATTGCAAATGCCATTCTGATCATTTAAGGAGTAATTTCAGAGAAATATTCATAAGCTTTTGAAAATAAAATCGTTCAGACCAGTGCTCTCTAGGGTCCATACCACTTGCACAGAATAGCATACTGAGGGCAATGGTTTTGCATATCGATCAAATACGTACCATTTTATAATACAGTCAAAATAGTAAATTCGAGAAAAATGGAACTGAGGGTTTTGTTAGAAAGCATCAGAGTTAATAAGCCAAGACGAAGAAGTCTTATTTCCGCTAGCTGTCACACAGTATCAGCTTTGCAAATTTCCCCGTTTAAGATTTTTGATAAACTCTTTGGATTTAAAGTTGCCATAAAAGCCATACAGGCCATATACTTAGGTGGGGTCCTCGTATGAAATCTTTAGCTAGTAATGAGAATGGCAATACAATATACTTACAGTTTGCATCTTCAATTTCCTCAAAATGTACTTACTTACTTAGCTCTACAAATCCGAATTAAAAGACCAGTGTTATGGGCCTCAAAACTTGATAAACACTACACAGTTGTACTGTTAGCGTCTTTTGATTATTTAATTTTAAAGAATTGATATTAATTAAATTCCAAACAATCAATGATAAACAGAGGCGTGGTTGATTCAATGTCAGTGAACTGCTCAAATCAAATGTTGGTCCAACGGAATTGACCCCGCTGATAAATTCAGTACATCACAAACATAAAAGCAGAATCAAGCTGGATCAACAGAAAAACAAAATCCATCCATTCCAGAGCAGCTCGAAAAGTTATTTCAGTGTGCGTTCCTTCACAATATGACTATGAAGTTAGAATTTAATTAGGCAAAAACGAGATTTTGTAAAAACTGCTGTCGATAGGGAGATGATAAAAGGTCATTGGGTCGCGCTGTATCTACTCATTACTATGCTTGCTGTATATTGATGAATTTAATTTGGAATACAGCATAAATTCAATTACCTTGTTTCTTGTAGTGTATTCTGTTTTTATTAAGCCTTAGGTAGGAAAACGAAATGAGTATTAACAAAAACTTTACTGCATTAGAATAGGAAAATATGAATTGTAAGTATTGGACTTTATGCACGGTCTGTGTGGGACTTCTGTATTGGACGTTATGTAGGGTGTATGCGGGACCTTTATACTGGAGTTTAAGCCGGGTCTATATAGGGCCTTGATACTGGACTTATGATGAGTTTAGGTGGGACTTTGGTATTGGACTTTATGCACGGCCTGTGTTGGGGCCATTATACTAGACTTTACACAGGGTATATGTGGAAGCTCTGTATTGGACTTTATGCGGGGTTTATGCGTATATACATACTATTCGTTTCTGATGCACTGCACTTAGTTGACTAATAATTAAATTTACTAATTGTCAATATTTGTGACCTTAAGTGACACATTCTGTGCGTTTTGGACTTTAAGAGAAAAATTACTAGCTATCTGGAACTTTAAGTGACAAATTGTCAACTTTCTGGTACTTGGACATATTATCCACGGTTTGGTACTTCGAGTGCAATTGGCAACGCTCTTGGACATTGACTAACAGATTGGCAACGTTCTTGGACTTTGAGTGACAGATTGACGACGTTCTTGGACTTTGAGTGACAGATTGACAACGTTTTAATACATTTAGCTCGATTCTCTTGCTCTAACGGTTTAGAGCACATGGTGCATGGCTTTACTGTGTTACTTCTATTAAATTACAAGAACGATTGTGACAGAATCAGATCAAAGGGCGTAATATGTTGCTGTATCGCTGGGTCTGCATTTTTTGATGAGAACAAACAATGTAGACGCAGACCCTCAGTTTGTCCTTGCGTAAAGCACTTCGATTTACAATATAGTTTTATTTTTTGAAACTGCCTACTGTACATGTCATTGAAAATATCCATAGTAACGTGAAATTAAATATACTAAATCTATTTGGACTACTTTATTTGATCATGCGAGTCAAATATCCAATTTGAGACAACAAAACGTACGCAAACCAAAATATACGCAGTATGTACAAATGTAGAACTCCTAACTTTACAATCAGTTTGATGTTAGTTGTTACTTACGGTGCGATCTGAAGCGACTGTTGTGATCATCTCTGTGCTTCTGGAGTTGCTTACCACCATCTACAGTTATTCCTATTTCTGCTCCGGAGTCAACATTAGTGCCTTAAATGCAAGACCTACACATAAATATTGCAATTAAAAACAAACAGATGAGAAAATAATTAATAAATAAATGAGTGATATAAATGAACACATACGGCGTCACGATCCATTTGTATGTCTACAGAAAGGGGATCTAACAATAAATAAGCAAAATAAATTCCTGATTAAGTCTGGTAAATCTATCTTAGATTTGTTAGGACCTCAGACAACTTTAAGCATGGAAGCTGCTCATAAGCATCAATTGGCAGACTTTGAAAACTGATGTGGGATAGGATGAGATCCTATCTTTGAGCCAACGTCGAAAATTGCCATTGAACTCTAACAACTGGCGTAAATATTACCATTGATCTCTAGGAGCCAGCGCTTAAGACTGCCATTGAACTCTATGAGCCAGCTTAAAGATTATCATTTAAATCTAGCAGCCAACATAAAGATTGCCATTGAACTCTTGCAGCCAATGTAAAAATTGCCATTGATCTCTATCAGCCAACGTAAAGATTGCCATTGAACTCTAGGAGACAACGTAAACATTGCCATTGAACTCTAGTAGCCAGCGTAAAGATTGCCATTGAACTCTATCAGCCAATGTAAAGATTGCCATTGAACTCTAGAAGACAACGTAAACATTGCCATTGAACTCTAGTAACCAACGTAAAGATTGCACTTTAACTCTAGCAGCCAACGTAAAAATTGACATCGATCTATATCACCCAACGTAATGATTGCCATTTAACTCTAGCAGACAGCGTAAAGATTGCCACCGAACTCTAGAATCCAGCGTAAAGATTGTCATTTAACTCTAGCAGCCAATGTAAATATTGCCTTTGAACTCTTTCAGTTAACGTAATGATTGCCATTTAACTCTAACAGCCAACGTACAGATTGCCATTGAACTCTAACCGCCAACGTAAAGATTGCCACTGAACTATAGAAGTCAACGCAAAGATTGCCATTGAACTCTAGAAGCCGGCGTAAAGATTGCCATTTAACTCTAGCAGACGACGTAAAGATTGCCATTTAACTCTAGCAGCCAATGTAAATATTGCCATTGAACTCTAGAAACCAGCGTAAAGATTGCCATTTAACTCTAGCAGACAACGTAAAGATTGCCTTTTAACTCTAGCAGCCAATGTAAATATTGCCATTGAACTCTTGCAGTTAACGTAATGATTGCCATTGAACTCTTAACAGCCAACGTAAAGATTGTCATTTAACTCTAGCAGTCAACGTAATGATTGCCATTGAAGTCTAGCAGACAACGGAAAGATTGCCATTAAATTATAGGCTCCAGCGTCAAGATTGTCATTTAACTCTGGCAGCCAACGTAAAGATTGCCACTGAACTCTAGCAGTCAACGCAAAGAATGCCATTGAACTCTAGCGGCCAAAGTAAAGATTGCCATTAAACTCTAGTAGCCAACGTAAAGATTGTCATTGAACTGTAGTAGCCAACGTAAAGATTGCTATTTAACTCTAGCAGCCAGCGTAAAGATTGTCATTGAACTCTAGCAGCCAGCGTTTAGATTGTGAAACGGAACTCCAGTCGTTTATTCCTTTAGACAAATCGAGGAAATGTTTACATATTAAAAATAACACGCTAATTTATAGCTTCGTACCGCTAAGAAATCAACGGAAAGATTCATGTCTGTGATATTAAAATTGTATTTGTCAAGAACTAATTTAAATTCGGCGGGATTATTTCCGCTGTTATCTCAGTTTAACTAATCAATAATGCTCGTCAAAAATACGGATTTTTATATTATCGACCGCACGCTATCATCTAGCTGATACCATTGGGTAGTTAGAGGTAAATTCAAAGTCAGACTATCTTCGTGGCATATTTTCATGTCATCATTAGCAGATTCATAAAATAAAATTACAAAATAATAATAAAATTAAAATTACAAGAGCGTTATAATAATAGAACTACTGTCTACGACAATAGAGCATCTGGCGCAAGTCGCATAAAGCCTTTGTAGAAGAACAACAGCGATGAAGAAAGAAAAAAATTATCGCGTTGGTTGAATGTATCTAAAACAGCTTGAATTTAGATAATGCATCTAAAAACCGCTTGAACTTGGATAATATTCCTCTTTGTCTACAACATAAGGCTAGTAGTGTCAGTGTAAAGCTCGTATCGTTTATGTTTGTAGCTATCTGGTGTATTTGTAAATATTTATAATGAATACAAATATTATTCCTATTTCAGACAGGTTGGTTTACAGTTTAAACAGCAAATGACACAAAGAATAATATGCATCTCCTGTTTAGTGACTGGTTCTACAGAGATTGAAATTGACTCTATCGTTCTCTCATCATGTCGGGCACTAAGTGGATACTGAACTCTCTTAAGGATGTTAATGACCATGGACGCAATGTGCGTTGAGTAAAAAGTATCGAGAGACTGCTTTTCTTTAAATCAGATTGTTGAAGAAAGAACTATTGTATTTTAACTATTGTATTTTTCTCATTTGGCTCAACGCATATGTTAAAAAATATTAAAACTATACTTAAATGAACATTACCTCTGCACGCCTGAATGAAGAATAGTTTCGGTTTTCCTTTGAGACTGGGGCAATTTTCATCGCTGAACATTTCCAGAATATCACCTGTAAATATGTACTGGTCATCGGAGCAGTAAATAACATGTTCCTTCTTTCCATTTCTTGGATTTTCGATCTCGTCGCCATGAGAACTAATAATAAGTGCAAAACTATCCATTTTTGAATGATCAGCGTCTCTTGCGTCGTGCAAGATTGCGAGTGTTGATTCCTTATCCAAATTATGGCGCTCTATATTTTTATTGAGGTATCCAAGTTTTCGAAGCATTACCCTTGTCTTTTGAACATCGACCTCTGCACCATTCCTGGGGAAAAGCCTTTCAAAGTATTCATTAACTATAATAATTGCGTAACCTCTATGTGGATGCGAGAAGTCATATAGGTCAGGAGCAATACAGGTGTTGTGTGAAACATCCTTATAACTGTCAGGATGTTCTCCTCCACGTGACTCTTCAATAGACATTTTCCCCGTAATAACATTTCCTGAATTTGTTTTTCCAGACTGCATTAAAGTGCCTGTAGATGCACCAGTAACACTTGAATTGCAAACGCCGCCACCCGATAACGTTTGAATATATGGTTGATTTAGAATAACACCATGGTTATATTTCGTGTCAAGAAGTTTCTGTTGCGTTTGTTGAAACGGGTTAATAAATGGCTCCTTTGCTTTGTCCTTGATTAGCTTTTGATGTGTATGTTTATCCTTAGTCTTCGCTTTTTTCCCCATGCATGAAAATAGTTTCATGAATGGTAAGGCAAAGTCTTCTTCATCAGTTACGTAGTATGCATTAAGACTGTCATGGCCTTCTGGAATTGCGTTATTGTCGTGGTCTTCTGGAATGGTGTCATTGTTGTGGTCTTCTACAGTGGTGTTATTGTTTTGGTCTTCGGGAATGGTGTTATTGTCGTGGTCTTCTGGAATGGTGGTATTGTCGTGGTCTCCTGGAATGGTGTCATTGTCGAAATCTTCTAGGATGGTGTTTTTGTCGTGGTCTCCTGGAATGGTGTCATTGTCGTGGTCTTCTGGAATGGTGTCATTGTTGTGGTCTTCTAGAATGGTGTTATTGTCGTGGTCTCCTGGAATGGTGTCATTGTCGTGGTCTTCTGGAATGGTGTCATTGTCGTGGTCTTCTGGAAAGTTGATAATACCGTGGTCTTTTGGAAAGGTGTTATTGTCATGGTCTTCTGGCATTCCTCTCTTATCAATTTCATGGTCAGCTGAAACTGTGTCGCCATTGTCAAAGTCATGTGTGCCAGTGTCAAGATCATTTCCAGTCTCTTCTGTATTTTGCTCGTCTGTATTTGCTTTCGTCTCACGTATCAAAATTTTCTCCGATACATTTCCATCTGACGTGAACGAATTTGCATTACCCTGAACTTCATCTAGGCTAAATTTACCTGGTTTTATTTCGGTCGTCATATGCTCAGACATACCCAATTATTTCGGTCCAATCTTTTGAGATGTTGTGTTCTACGAACTTTTTAACGACATACAGATATATCTCCAATGCCACTACCTCGTTTCTCTCTTACCCGGTAAGACTTTTAATCTGAAACTTTAAAATGCATGTAATTAACATGTAAAAAGCGTAGAAAGTCAACAACAAAAATAAACAAACAAAATCAAAGCCATACGGCAATGTACTTTTGCGAAACTATGTATGTCTATTTGTGTTTTTGTCTTGTTTGATAAATTATAGATATTAAATTTTACTGATTACTTTTATAATTATGTGTAATTCTTACTGGGAAGCGATTTCTCCGTGGTAGTGGTGGTGGGGGTAATTAGTGTCAGAGTGAATCGTTTTCACAAGCCTTTTTGGTAGCAAGGATTAATTTTATAGAATTGCCCCATCACGTTTCTTAATATAAGGATTTTTTGTACAAAAGTATTTATGAATGAAAGACAGGAATAATTCTGTGTCTGAAGTGTTTGGGCCATATTGTGTTCTCCATGGCACAAAATACCAATCTATGACGTTGAATTGCGACCTGACAAATCACACCAGTGTGAAATATATAAAACCATACAAGTGTGAAATTTAGGTATCGTGAATGAGTTGTCCTTATGATGATTAGAGAAAAAATTATTTTTTGTAATAGCGCATTTGAGAACCCTTTAAATTGATATTGAGTGATGTTTTGAGGTCGTTGGAATTAGAGAAAGCAGAGACCTTAAGGCAAGCTCACGAAGTGTGTTAGATGTTATTTGTCTGTGTTACGTATATTTAGTTTGCATTGTTTGTTACTTAGGTTTTTAAGTACACGCTGTGGGTAATGAAACATTGTATCTTGAGGCTGACCTTGTCCAAAATCAGTGACAGTTTTGGTAGACAATGTTTTGTTTCTCAGAGTGAGCGTCACTATTTTAAGCTGAGGTAAGGACGTTATATCTTTTCTGTATAATTGTAACTGGACTAAGTGATTTCCCTCATGTACCGTATGGTAACAAACTTTTTCTTCCTTCCAGAACAATAAACGTTTGATCCTTATCCGGTGTTTTGTTTTGCGTCTTAGGTTGTTATACAAAGGATGTTTTTTCTTCTCCGAATGTCTGTTATTCGTGCTTTATCATTTGAGCATAGTCAAGCTACCATTGTTGTGTACAGTATTTGATTTGAAATTATTCAAATTATTTCTTCTCTATAACTATAAAAGTGCTCTGATAACATTCGTGGAAATAGAGATATGAATTTACAATGTATTTTCAAGTAAGGATTCAATTCTTAGATTGTATTATTGTGATCCAACAAAAGAATTTTGGCACATCAACATTTTACGAACCATCACATGCACATCAACACTTTCAGCGTTGGATTTGTTTTTTGATTTTCACGAAAGTTTATTCAGAACTTTTATTATTAGGACTTGTGCCTGTAATTCTAGGATTATTTTGGGACTTAATTCGCAATACCCTATGTACTTTTTTATGTGTTCACTTTATATTCTAGAACATAAATCATTCGTTGAAGTTTACAATGCTTGATGTTTTTCACTCTTTTCTGTTACTTCTCCTTAAGAGCATAGACTCGTAACACTTGTTTGTTTCGCTCATCACTCGATCCTGAAGTGAACTTACAATAGCTACTTTTAAACCCCATGGCTGTTTCACGATTTTTTCTGTTCGCGGCAGTGTGATTCGATGTAGCTTTCCTATATTTTTATTTCTTTCCAATTGCGTTTTCGCTGAAGTCGGGATATCCTTCGTGACAAATGAAGGTCAGCGAATACTCGTAATTGAAGTTACATTGCATGGACATAAGCAGGCAAATGCTGTTGTATTGTTTTATTGCTGAGGTGCAACACATTGCATTTAAATAGCAGGAGGTCGTGATCTTCTCAAACGTGGGTCAAACACGTCGCAACTGAACTGTAATTTGAACCAGAAAAGAAAATATTGATACTTTATGCCCCATGGGTGAATTCAAAGGCTAATAATACGTTCCACCCCATTTTGGAGTCATGAACTTATAGTTTAGTACTTTCGAATGATACAGGAAGAACCTGACGATGGCCTTCGTTTTTTAGTATCCCATCCTTTACATCTTCATCCCTCAGAGTTTCACTAAGCCGTAACAAACTGGCTTTTCTGTAGTACTTTCCAAACTGTGTAGTTGTGAAAAGTCATCGAAACGTTCCACATGGTCATGAATGGTGATCGTTAGCAGGCAATGTTGATTATACAGTAAGATGTATTTTATTTCGTGACAGAAAAAGAAATGTAAGGATACTTAAATATTCTGCCCCGGAGATCGTTATTTTTGGGGAACATAATCATAACCGCGTCAAAGGGATTGAATCGGCAAAATTGCAAGACCCATCACGGATGAAATAGATAACCTCGTTCACTATAATAAATATATTTTTTGTAAGTATTATATTTGATTATGGGACTCTTATGTCGATGCATATTCAGGTCGTTGTGTAAAGTGTTTCGTATTAATCACGTTTAGTAATGATTTTCATTAGAAGTAGCTTTCTACTTGATTAAGAGTTTATGGAAATTGCAATTGGTTTGTTGTGTGATTAGAGAAGCAATCCTAATTAACGCACACATATTTAAATATTAGTATCATTCACTACGTCTATGTTGGTGTAAGATTGTCCTTTGAAAGCTAATTGTAAGAGTAACGTGTGACGTTTTAAATTGTGATTGTGCAGATGCTGATGAACAGTTGTATGTAGCTCTGGTTTTCATCGTACACAAATTGAACAATTCACGTTTTTGACATTGTTTGGATTGTGCTGCTGAGTAAGTCTTCTTCCTGCGACTAAGGGATTACATACTGTCTTGGTAATTCGGATGGGATAACCCTGTGCATGGAAGTACCTTCACGAGTAACATTTAGTATCAGCACTCTTGATCGCGTGGATGCTGGTGGGAAGTAGAACGTTTTAGGGGGAGCTGCTTAGCTATCTTGATAGCATGAGATTGTAGGCTTTGCGTATACATTGTTGCACGACATGGTCGATACATGGTCTGATATCGATGAAGTGTCTTGTGTGCTGTTTAGCAGTGTGACATGACATGATCTGATATTGATTAAGTGTCGTGTGCACTGTTTAATAATATTACATGACATGATCTGATATCGATGATGTGTCTCATGCACTGTTTAGCAATGTTACTGGACATGATCTGGTATCGATGAAGTGTCTTGTGCACTGTTTAGTAATGTTACTAGACATGATATGATATCGATGACGTGTCTTGTGCACTGTTTAGTAATGTTACTAGATATGATATGATATCGATGACGTGTCTTGTGCATTGTTTAGTAATGTTACTAGACATGATATGATATCGATGACGTGTCTTGTGCACTGTTTAGTAATGTTACTAGACATGATATGATATCGATGACGTGTCTTGTGCACTGTTTAGTAATGTTACTGGACATGATCTGGTATCGACGAAGTGTCTTGTGCACTGTTTAGTAATGTTACTAGACATGATATGATATCGATGACGTGTCCTTGTGCATTGTTTAGTAATGTTACATGACATGATCTGATATCGATGATGTGTCTCATGCACTGTTTAGTAATGTTACTGGACATGATCTGGTATCGATGAAGTGTCTTGTGCACTGTTTAGTAATGTTACTAGACATGATATGATATCGATGACGTGTCTTGTGCACTGTTTAGTAATGTTACTAGATATGATATGATATCGATGACGTGTCTTGTGCATTGTTTAGTAATGTTACTAGACATGATATGATATCGATGACGTGTCTTGTGCACTGTTTAGTAATGTTACTAGACATGATATGATATCGATGACGTGTCTTGTGCACTGTTTAGTAATGTTACTGGACATGATCTGGTATCGATGAAGTGTCTTGTGCATTGTTTAGTAATGTTACTAGACATGATATGATATCGATGACGTGTCTTGTGCATTGTTTAGTAATGTTACTGGATCATGATCTGATATCGATGAAGTGTCTGGTGCGCTTTTTTGGTGATTCTTTAGGAACGTATTTCGGCGACTTGTAATTGGTGGTGAGATGTTATGCATGAGGTTCATCAACAATTGATAGCTGACATTGTGCGACGGTTAAACAGAAAACTGTTCGTAAGTCAATATTATTTTGATATCTTTATACCTTAAACTTCTTCATGACGGCAAGAGGTGGGCGCTTGTTGAACTAGTTTTTTGTGGCTGCTGCTAGACGCAGATATTCGATATATTAGAGCTATAGTAGCGGTGATGAGCTGTACCTTCGTGGCGGCAGGAGGCGGGCGTTTGTTGAACCAGTTTTTAGTGGCTGCTGGTTGTTTAGCAGATATTCGATGTATTAGAGCTATAGTAGCAGTGATGAGCTGTACCGTTTGCCTCAGTTAACTTAGACAAACGGCTGAACAACTAAACAACTATCGGCGTTACTCTCGCGTAGCTATCAGCCTGCTTAAAATTACGTTTGCTTGAGAAGATCCCGATAGGCTCCATTGAGACTGAAACCTGCTAATAATGCACGAAAGTAAACTTACAGCATTGATTGCCAAGTCAATGCAGTATCATCTTTATTTCACTTCGTGCGATTTTTAAAAAAAAGCACAGCTATCAGTGCTTTGGCTTTAGCTTTTGTTTCATAGAGAGTGGCGAGTCCAAACGTCAGAACCGTTCCATTAATTCGGAGTCAGATCTGCGATCATACTTGGGGATCATATATTGGATTGGTGGGCAGTTCTAAGAAAGTATTCATTTGTGACCCATGACCGCAGGTATGATCAGGATGATCACTCGGGGATAAATGACTATTAAAAGCGCTGCTAATGCAACACTTCTTGGGTGTGCGATATTTATATTCACGTCACGGCCTATAGATTTGTTGGGTTTTACTGATGATTTGTTTCTTTATGGGAAGTCGGTTTTGATGAGATGTTGCACAAGGCGAGTAATTAGCGAGATACTAGGTTGAAGCATGATAAATGAATACATGAGACTTTATGGCAACGCGGACTAGTTTCGTAAAATGGCCTAAAATTTCGTTAATATAACTTATTCTCGCGATAGTCTCACGGATATAGTCTTAGTAATTATACACAATTCATACTATGTGTTTGAGATGCCTGGGTCTTGTTTTGCTGTACGTGGCATGAAATACCAATCCACGACTTGCAGTTGAGTACTGATATATGATATCAATGTGGAGAAATAAAACCCATGACAGCAGAAATGGTCAGTTTCGAGTATAGGGGAATCGTGTATTAAATAGGGTCAATCGGCCGCCATTTTTACATTTATTTTATAAATGTGTAGTATTATGCATCGGCATGCACTCGTACTGAAATACTATATCTTGGTTTGCTTGATTGTACTAGTGATATAACAGTACATGTAAGGGTGAGTCGTAAAAGGGGTGCCTTATAAAAAAAAAGACAATTCTCTTTCTCCCCTATCAAATAATACATCAAGTAAATATCTCAACCCCTGTCTATAATGGTTCACTATCCTCTCCTCTCTTCTACTCTCCAATTTAAGCAAAACCACCATCTCTGTCACGTATGGTAGAATTTAAAAAACTTGTAAATAAAAAAAACTTTTCTAATCCACCTTATCACATACAATCCCTACCATGAAGCGAAAATCAGTAAACCTTTTATAATGTTCCCTGACTCTTTCTTTTATAACGTAACTACTATTACCTTTACAATTTACATAGGGGACAAACTGGATGTTAACATTAGGCTGCCATTTTTAGGACTGGAGTATCAAGACAAAGAAATTATCCCAGTTTAGTTCCTGAAAGCCATGTGAGGTAGATTTCTTTTGGTGCGATTCAGATCTTAAATGTCACAATTCTGTTAGCGTACGGATAGATCAAAGTTAATTAAAGCGACCAAACTAAAGTGTGTATGTGTCTATCTGCAGTGTGTGTGTGTGTGTGTGTGTGTGTGTGTGTGTGTGTGTGTGAAATAGACAGGGAAGGTTATCCTTTTCTGATTTTTAGAAGACACGGATAAATCTTATGTTAGAAATGTTCGTTGGTATATGTTTTCATTGAACAGTTTATACAAATTAGTGCGAGATTTGGAAATATTATGGACTGAATGCAGAGTGAGTTGGCATATGTGCAGCAAAAGATGATATCTTAATATCAGTTAGTCGAGTCTTCCATAAAGCATGTTCATTCATCTAATGCTAAGACATGCCAGGAGTAGAGTCTTTTTAATCTTCTTTCTTTAACCGACAGGCATTTAACTTATAGCCCAGCAAAGAGTACACACGTGTTCCGAAAGAAAATGAGCCAAATTCAGACCATAAACTGTCCCAAAAAAATCCAGCCAATGAAATGGTTTATAATGATGAACTGTTTTACACTAGATTCTAAACGTGCAGCAACAATAAATTTCAAGCTAGCGAATTTAGAATCAAACTATGAGATCGTGTACTGTAACATTTTACTGCTCGATAGATTTTGAAAACGGCAAACACCAAAAAGAATGTTTTTCGCTAAGTTAAAACCGGATATAGAAACTAAAGTAACTTCTTCAAAATGAAGGTATTGCAATGCATTTTGAAACGAACAAATATTGGTAGAGAGGCGGTTTAAATAAAAGGAGATGCAACTGAGTCAAATTATAACTGACTAAAATCGTGTTTGAATCAACAATGGTCACGAAACCATCATACCATTTAGACGAAAAACCAGAAGCTAAGGGACGCAACGTTCCGTGTTGCCGAATACGATAAATATAAGCACAAGTTCATTCTAGTGACTTTGAAGATGAAATGGCTGACCCCTATCCAGTACTATCTACCACTATGGGATTGAGAAAATCAATAAAATCGTTCAGTAATTCCTGAAGACTATTTACACAACCAATAGACGCAACAAGTGACTTCCAGAAAATTTAGAACGACAACTTTCACGTACATGGTGAAATTTAAAGCTTCTAAACCTCACGTTTTTCACCAGGTAAGAAACGGGTTTCATTCAAGACTGATGGAGTCTATATGTATTAATAAAATGTAAAGAACAGTGTCGAGCAAAAGATGACAATCGTTTGAGGCTACGTATTAATCGCGAAAGTCGGAAGTTGGATAAAATTTTGTAAACTAGTAAAATTAGCTTCTTCCAAAATTATCGAGAAAATAATCAACACGTCAACAATCGAATGACGAGTATACAATCACCGACGAAAAGTAACCTTTACAAGAAGCGCGTTTCACATCGTAGAGGCAGCGGATGACTCACATCTTTGCCTATTGGTTTTGAGTTTCGCACCAGTAAATGATATTATCGTCTAAACAGACCACATGTGATGTTCCTGGAATTCAGAAATTTCAAGGCACGTTGATATCTCGTTATATGTTGAAAGTATACATTCAAGTATTTCGTGATGCTTTTTTGTAGGGAGGCAAGGATTCTCAGATGCATCTATGTTTATCATCATCAAGATTACTGCCATCACTGGATTTCTTAAATATCGATTCTATTACAACAACAGAAAAGTACGCGCGAATTACTGACAGTGTGTACCACTTGTGGACGGCATGTTTGAAATAATAACCAAATGATTCATGTTAATGCATGAAAGAAAATGTCTTTTTTTTTCTTCTCTGTCGATCCCCTCGCGTTTGAGCATCAATGCTGCATTTCAAACTATATCAACAATAAACTCAAGGAAGTTTAAACTGATGATCATAATAAATAAAATAACAAGATTATCGTGTGAATTTAATTTTTTTACTGTGAATGTTGAAAAGATAGCGGAATTCATATCCCTAATGTTTGTGTAGCTCGTCGTATTTGCGACAGATGTATTCAAGAGCTTTTAGTTTATCACTGTTTATTCAGGAGGAAGAGACAAATATTTCGTGACTCTCATGCCCTTTCTGATTTGCAGCATGGATTTTAGCACCGACGATACTTGGAACTAAGAGGAAGTCCATCTTCTTTCAAGATCCGCAAATCTCTTGATAAATATAAAGTGTTTATATTTATTTCAGTTTATCCCGCGTGTTGCCGATTTTCGTGGACTCTAGGAAAAATTATC